>LR538742.1:168297-197719 GCA_900536315.3 Caenorhabditis becei
CTCGGACAACTTGTCTTAGGGTCCCAAAAATTTTTTCCCTCAAAAAATCCCAGTTTTCTCCATAATTTCTCAAGTACTTTTACTCATGACAAACCGAATTATGATTCCATTTCGAAATTTGAAATCTCAATTCCGAAAACAAGATTCTATAATTTGGCTTTGGCTCTAATGGGTATACGGTAGTGGAGAGTGATATTTAGTGGGGATGACACATTTTCCCGGAGAGACGAATTAGGTATTTTTGGGTTTGAGGACATTTTAGGGTGATTTTTGAGCATTTTTATGGTAAAAATGAGGAAATGAGAAACAAAAAACATTTTTCAAAAAAAAACTTTTTTTTTTGAATTTTGAATTTTTTTTTCGTGTCGAGACCCGAAATTTTCAAATTTTCACGAAAACCAGAATTTATGTAAATACTATGCAAATTATTGAATTTTTCCTGTTTTTTGGACTACTTTTCACAAAATTTATAAGGATTACGGTAGTTTGAGATTTTCGCTTCGAGACCCCAACTAACATGAAGATTAGGTTACTGTAGGTGGGGAATTTTATCAAATTTGATAAAAATGACGGTTTTGCATAAAAAAAGTTCACAAAAACCAATTTTCCGAATTTTCGCTTCAAGACCCATTTTTGTTTTTTAAAAATTTTTTCTGCTCTGAAAATTATCAAATTTCCGGCTCTGGTCTAACTTAGCGGACCTTTGGAAAAAAAGAGGTCCTTTGTAAATAAAAAGGTCCTTTAAAAAAATAAAGGTCCTTTGAAAATAAATTTGAAATTTGCAAATTTGTAGACTGTTTTTCATACCTAAAAGGTGTTATTTCCTGTAAGGACCTTTTTATTTTCCAAAGGACCTTTTTATTTTTCTAAGGACCTTTTTTTGGGTCAAAGGACCTTTTTATTTTTGAAAGGACCTTTTTATTTTGCAAATTTCAAATTTATTTTCAAAGGACCTTTATTTTTTTAAAGGACCTTTTTATTTACAAAGGACCTCTTTTTTTCCAAAGGTCCGCTAAGTTAGACCAGAGCCAAATTTCCTCTCGAGACCCAAAAGTAATTCGAAATTGACAGAAAAAAACAACATTTGCGTTAAAAATTTAAAATTGGCGCCTTCGATATCTCGCAGCGAAAACAACAGTAAGATTTGCATTTTTCAGTGTTTCCCAGGTTAGAAAACACAAGAAATGCCAATCTTACTGTACTTTTCGCTGCGAGATATCCTGCGCGCCAATTCGAAAATTTGAATTCCATCTTTGATAACTTTTGATAACTCTCATAAGTAACTGATAGCTGATAACTATTAATCTTTTTTTTCAAAATTTTTTAAATCTGTTCGGTCCCTCTTTTCCGTTTCCTGTACCCCAATGCAATTTGTAACAATCATCATCTCCCCGTGTCCATTATCCGTCATCAATCTCCTCTCCTCGCACATATTTTTATTACCTGCTCGTTAAACAATTTGTGTGGTCCCTAAGAGAAGCCGACGTGTAATCCGTGTGTTGCGGGACCCTTTTTGTTGTGATATTCTCTAATCCGGATGGCCCCCGCCTTCCGAATGGATCGGTGACAAGGTTAAGTAGCGGAGAGGAAGAACGGACAAGATAGATGTGCGAACAGGTTAACAAGGCCAAAATTGACATGGAACAGTGGAAAATTTGAGAAAAATTGGGTTAAAATTGAGAAAAATTGAGAAAAATTGGTCAAAAATTGCATAACCCGTAATTTTTTGAATTACTGATTTTGAAGCAGTGATAACTTGATAAGCATCAAAGATAGAAAAAAGTTATCAACTGATAAAATGTTCCTTATCTTTTGCTGGTTATTTTTTTAGTTGACAACTTTTTCCCATATAGCCTCTGTCTAGAGTTATGCAAGTGCGCTCCATCGAAATCTTACTGTAGCAAGGGAATTTGCATAGGATAAAAGATAGCAAATTTTCAGGTTATCAATTTTTTAAACTGATCAATTTTGGGTTTTTCTTTTTTCTTATCAGTAGGAGAACATCAATTTCAAGTCACATCAAATTGGTCGAAACGTCATTGCTACCATAATCTGTCACTAGAGCGCACTTGCTCTTCCCATTTCCTCCTATAACTTGCTAACCTTTAGAGATAGAAAAAAGTGATCAACTACAAAAATGATCATCACAAAATTCTGCACAACTTATCAGTTAATCACTTATCACCAAACCCCTTGGCTCAAAAGTTACAGAACTTTGAAAATGGGCCCCTCTATAAAAATCATCTGTCATGACATAAACGTCACTTCGCATCACACATCGCGAATCCCACTCATCTGAAGTTCTAAAATAGCTCCATTAAAAGCGAGTCAATGAATTGCACCTGTTTCTGGGTGTATATGTCACCCCCTCTTATAAATACACATCTGACCTGTAAATGTTTGTTCTTGTAAATGTCCTCCACACTTTTTTCGTTGTCACAAGCATTGTCTTGGCCTAAATCTTGGGGATGAAGGGATATGTATATGGTATTTGAGAATGCATACATAAGCACCTGGTAAATAAATAGACGAAAAAGAGAAAGTTTCAGGGTTTTTTTGAGACAAATTGAGAAACAAAAATTTTTTTCGGAAAAAAAATGATGAAAATTAAAAAAAAAATTTTTCGCTTCAAGACCCGAAAATTCTGATTTTTCGTGAAACTTTTTTTTTTGAAATTTTGATAGTTTGAACATTTGAAAAATTTCGCTTCAAGACCCAAATTTCCCTTTTTTTCCATTTTTACTACAAAATTGAGCCAAAAAAAAATGAATGAAATGAAAAACTTCTCTGAAAATTTTTGAAAATTCGAAAAAAATAAATTTGCCCTTTTTTTCTATTGCCACAAAAAATCAAGTTTTGTAAAAATTGGAAATAAAATTACATTTTTTTGTTGAAATTTTTGAACATTTCGAAATTCCTCATTTTTCGCTATGAGACCCAGATTCCCAATTTTTTTTCAGATTTTTCAAATCATGAAATTTCGATTTTTGTAATGAAGAAATTTCAAAATAAAAAAAATTGAAATAAAAAATCCTAATTTTTCAAATTCCCACTTTTCGCTTCAAGACCCAAACCTTCCAGATATTTCCAATTTTTCAAAAATGTTCCTATTTCCCATAAGTTCACAAGATTTTTCTATAATTGCCAAAAAAAAAATTAATTTTTTTTTGTTGAAATTTTTGAAAATTTTGAATTTCCCATTTTCGCTGTGAGACCTAAATTTCCCCAATTTTTTCAGATTTTTCAGATTTTTTAAACCATCGAATTTCCATTTTTGAAAAAAATCAGAACAAAATTTTTTAATTTTAGATTTTTTTTTCAAAATTCCCACTTTTCGCTACAAGACCCAAACCTTCCAGATATTCCCTTTTTCCCAAAAAAATCATTTATCATTCCCCCGTTAATAATCCCTCATCTCCTTAACCCTTTTCGCTTAACAAACCGCCCCATGTCAATTGTGTCATTGTGTTACCGTAACCCCCTAATCCTTCCTTCCCGTGAACATGTTCCCCGAAGTAATAGTCATAATAATATTCATGATTATTCAAATTACCGCTTGGGTTCCTTAGAGGATTGCTAAACAAATACAGGTATAACACATGACCTAGAAAACTATGAAGGCCTAAAGCCGTAAAAATTAATGAAATTCATAAATGGTTTAGAATTTTGGATTATGGATTTATACTTATTCGGGGATTGATAAAAACTGATAAGAATTGATATAAATGAAATGAAAAAATTTGAAAAAAAAAAATTTTTTTCAAAAAATTTCAAAAATTTTCCCAGAATCCCTTGGTCTTCGGAATCTCCAGAATCCCTCTAGAATCCCTCCAGAATCAATTAGCGCCCCGACAAATCGTCAAAATGCCAATTTATCCAAATGGCGCCGCGAGAATGGGACCTCTTCGCGGTGCGGGGCAGATGTTACATTGTGTGTGTGTGTGTTGCGAAACGCAAACATTTGGACGAGAAGCTCGAAATGAGATCATAAATGAAGTTGGCAAAATGAATGAAATGGACGAGTTTTGTATGTGTGAAGAGTTAACGATGTTGAGATCAGATGTGTGTCAAGATGTGTGAAATTACGAAATTGTTGTGTGAAGAGCTCGTTCGATTTGAAAAATATGGAAAATCTAGGTCAATTTCACGTGAAAAAGCAAAGTCGTTTTTACGTGAAAAATCTAGGTAATTTTTTACGTGTAAAGTTCAGAACTGTTTCACGTAACAAAAATTTGTACATTTCCACGTGAAAAATCCCAATACCTAATTGTGACCTGGAAAATCTAGGTCATGTTCACGTAAAATTTTTTTGATGATTTTCACGTGGAAATGTCAGAAAAGTTTCACGTTGAAATTTGGTCAATTTTACGTGAAAAAAATCGGTCATTTTCACGTTAAAAATCACCAAATTCTCGTGAAAAATTAAATTTTTCTCTAACCTGATTTTTTTTCACGTGAACCTAAAAATTGACTAGGTTATGACCTAATTTTCAGATTTTTGAAGATTTTGAAAATATGACCCATTTTTTCGTTTCTTGATCTGTTCCACTACGCCTACACTATCATTCTTATCGAAAAATTCCACCTGGCGTAAAAAACGTAAATTTTAAATTTCTAAAAATTGAATGACAAAGTGACATAATGGGTCAGTGATAATCAATTGATAAGAAAATTCAGAATTATCGATTTTCAAGCCCCGCCCCCTTTCATAATGTCTCTTACAAGTCGAAAAGAGCTGTGTTGCCAATGGTAATCCCGAAATTCGAAATTCGAAAAACGCCCATAAATCCATCCATATAAATTCATTTTCACTGGTTTTTACATTCGGACTGCTCCAAACAACTACATTAGTCGGCTCTTTTTGGGAAACATTGATTTCAAAAATTTTATATCAATTTTCAAAAAAAAAACAGTGAAACAGTTTTATCCTAAAAACTTGAAATTTAGAGAAAGAAAACTTGAAAAAAAAATTTTTTTTGAAATTTTTTTTTCCAAATTTTCCCTTCGGACCCCTATAAAAATGTCTTCTAAATTTTTTTCCATTCTAACCAAGAAAAAAAAAATTGCATTTTATTGTGACCCATTGTTCAAAAAGGAAATAGTCTTTTTCTTCTTCTCGCCGTCTTGTATCATCAAATAAACCGCGAAATATAAGTTGATTGTGCGCCATTCACCCAAAGGGGAAGTTAAGCAGCCGGCTCCCTTTTGTTATGGGCGACGTTGTTGTGTGTGGATTCTGAAGATTCTGAAGATTCTGAAGAAGTTGTTGAATTTCTGACAAATTGAAGAGGAAATTTGGAGATTGTTAGTTATAACAAGGTACCGTATACCTCCCCGCGAAATTCAATGAGATTTGGTGATTCAACCGGCGGGTTTTTGGGCTTTTGAATGATTCTTGAGAAATTGAAATGTAACCCGATGGGTCTCGAAACGAAAATGGTTTTCAAGCTGAATTTCTGATAAACACGGGTAAATTGACATATTTTCAGCGATTTTCGCTGATTTTAAATGAAAAACCAGGTATTTTGAATTTTTGGACACTTTTTCGTGAAAATAGCTCACTTTTCTTGAAAAATCAGTGAAAACGGTTGGAATTGATGGAAAATTGTGTTTTTTTATGAGAAAAAGTGTCAAAATCCTGTCCAGAAGCCGTATAACCATTTTCGTGGCGAGACCCATCCTGAGGTTGATAGGATTTGCACTCGAAATTTCAAATTAGCGCGCATGATATCTCGCAGCGAAAATTACAGTAGGATTATTGTTTTTTTTTTGTGTTTTTTGAACAAAAAAAAATGTTAAATTGGATTACTGTAGTTTTCGTTGCGAGATACCGTACGTGTCAATTTTTGAAATTTTGAAATTTGCAGTGCAGATTCCAATTTTTTGACCTAGTTTAACCTTTTTTTAGAAGAAAAGTGTCAAAACCCTTTCCAGAAGCCGTATAACGATTTTCGTGGCGAGACCCATCCTGAGGTTCATGAAAAAAATCTAAATTTTCAAATTGGCGCGTAAGATATCTCGCAACGAAAATTACATTAAAATTTGCGGTTTTCTAACAAAAAATTATCCAAAAACAGCTTTAAAAATGCAAATCTTACTGTAGTTTTCGTTGCGAGATATCGTGCACGCCAATTTTAAAAATTTGAAATTTTTTGAAATTTCGAGTGCAGATTCCGTTTTTTTGGCGTATTTTAACCTTTTTTTCACTTTTTTTAGGTCACTCAATTAATTTTTCCCATTTTTTTTCCATTTTTCCTCATTTCCCCCCACAAAATTTCCATTTCAATTGTGACAAAGTGTGGTTCCATTGGCTCCAGTTGCACCTGTCCCCCCTTTTCCCCAATGAACACATCATTATCATATTAGTGTCGATTCCAATTTGTTCCGAATTTATGACATTTAGTGGAGGGGAAGAAGCGAAACGGGGCAGATGTTCATTAATCACGTAACCGAGTAAGTGAACCAAGTATTTATTCGATTGGGTGAAAATAAGGGGTTTTTTTGAAGAATTTGATGGGAATTGTTGGAAAAATTGGGAAAAATTGGAAAAATGCGAAAACTACAGTAAACTTGACATTTTTTTGAACTGTTCTCGAACCAAATTTAGAGAAATGCAGAAAAGTCAGAAAAATTCCAAGCTTACTGTAGTTTTCGCTGCGAAATATCGTGCGCGCCAATTTGAAATACCCGTTATAGTCGAGTAAATGTTGCGATAAGTTAATTTGGCTATTTTTGACAGTAATTTTCACCAAAAAAATTATGGAAAATTTTCAAAAAATTTTGACCTAAATTTGAGAATTAGTTGGGGCCCTTTGAGAAGATTGAGCAATTTTAGGATCCCAAAAAAATTTGAAGTAATTTTTCAAGGATTTTTTTAGAAGTTGGAACACATTTTGAAGCTTTGAAAACATTCAGAAAAATTCAGAAAAAATTTTGAAAAATTTTGAAAAATGTTTCTGAAAACTTCAGAAATTCAAGCTTATCCCACCGTGTTTTTGGTTGAAATCAAGTAGAAAATTTTTTTTGTCAATTTTCACATGTTTCTTTGATTTATAGGTTCTAAACGGTTTTAGGATGATATTTTTTGTTCAGAAAAAAATTTCAAAAATTCCAAAAATTAAAAAAAAATTGAATCATTTTTTGAAAAAATTGACATTGACCTAAATTTGGCCCAGCTTTGAAAAATCCTAAAAAATCCTAAAAATCAATCTTCAACCTCGAAACTCAATCTGAAATTCACAATTAACGAAGAAGAATTTTTTCTATCAATTCTTTATCACTTCCTTTATCACCAGAGCCCCCTTTTCAACATTTCAACATTGCCGTTATAGTCGAGTAAATGTTGCGATAAGTCATAAATGTATATACAAGTCTTCTTCTAGTCAAACAGCCTTCTTCGTTCCAATCAAACACAGTTTTTGATGGGTTTGTATCATCTATTCACCTCATTTCTTCAATATAACATATATGTCAACATTTCGTCCCTCTTCTGACTATTTGCTTTTCTAAATTGAGGAATCGGAATATCCGATGAAGCATGAAACATGTGTGATAGTGTAATTGATAACAATTAGGTTTCTTAATAAGAAAAGAAAACGATTCATATATTAATTGGAATTCAATCTCTAAAACATTGGCGTGTTCAAGGACGGATACGGTTGGGTCAGAACACCCTTTTTTCGGAGGAAAACGAACAGAATATGAGTCATTATTAGCAGAGAGAAATAACGGATATGGGAAACATATTTAGTCGGCAAAAAGAGAACAGTTTTTTGAAATTTATTTTTGAAAAAAATTTTTTTTAATTTTTCCAAGGATTTTTCAGACTTTAGTGATATCTTCATAAGGAGTCGGGATAGAAAAAAGCGGTTTATTGATAAATTGATAAGCGGGACATCTTTTGTTTATTGTGCATTTTAGATCGAGTTTTGAGGTCGAAATTGTTTTTTTCATAGGATTTTCAAAAGTTGAGCCAAAGTTGGGCCAATGCAAATTTTAGGAAAAAGTGATTCGAATTTTTGGAAAATTTTAGGAATTTTTTTCAGAACAGAAAATATGATTCTGAAACCGTTTAGGACCTACAATTAAGGAAATAATGTGAAAATTGACAAAAAAAATTTTCCAACTTAATTTCAGCCAAAAGCGCGGTGAGTCAAGTTTGAATAGCTGACATGTTCAGAAAAATTTTTTCAAAAAATTCCTTTAATTTTTCTAAATGTTCTGAATGTTCTCAAAACTTTAAATTGTGTTCCAACCTGTGAAAAAAATTTTGAAAGTTAAAAAAAATATTTTTTTGACTTCAATTTCAGCCAGAAGCTAGGTGGGTCAAGCTTGAATTTTGAATTTCTTACATGTTCAGAAAAATTTTTCAAAAATTCCCTGAGTTTCTAATTTTTTTCTGAATATTTTCAGAGCTTCAAAATGTGTTCCAACATCTGAAAAAAGCTTCAAAAATTTCAAAAAAAATTTTGGGATCCTAAAATGCTCAATCTTCTCAAGGGACCCTAACTAGTCCTAAATTGAGGTCAGATTTTTTTGAAATTTTTCTTACATTTTTTTGATAAAAATTACAGTCATAAACACTGAAATTAAGTTAGAAAACCTCAGAAACCTTTTCAAAAAAAGAGCTCAAAAAAAATTTTTTTAATTTAATAATTTTCACCAAACTTTTCTCATTTTCCAATTTTCCACCAAACTTTTTCCCATCCCTACCGTAATATTAAGTGAATCTCCCCCGTCTGAATAAAACCGAAAACCAATAAACTTCCATTCGAAAACTAGTCATCCTGGACCCGTAAAAGGTGCGAGACTTTTCACGAAATTTCCAATTATAATCGTGCCCTATTGAAAGAAGAAGAAGAAGACAAGGCATCATTATCGTTTCTTCTTCCCAAAACTCTTTTCAATTTATTCCCCTCCCAAACGTCTTCTGGTTCTCTCTTCGATTCACTGTAGACCCCCGACGCCCCGCCCACTTCATCCAATGAGAAGGGACACGCCCACTTTTTGATGGAATAGGCGGTGCCGAGGGTCTATTTGATATTATGAGTTTTCATAGACAACGTTCACCAGTTTTTCGACTCTTTTAACTCTTACTCGAATTTATTTTTACGATTGTACACTTTTCGACTTTACCCGGTAATCCCCCTAGTTATTACTTCATTTTACCGCCACGAATTTTCATTTTTTATCTTTTTTTATTGCAATTTGTCATTTTACTGTTTTATTTCACTGAACTTGATCATTTTTAAGTCAGGTTTAGTTTTGAAAGTTTTTGAGCTTTTAGTACGATGCTCCGAAATCCCGGAGGTGTTCTGAGGTGGTTCTGGCCTTTGAAAATATTTGTTTTATTTCTAAAAAATTTTTTGAGTTGTACAGTATGTTTATCACAATTTTCGATCTTACATAAAATTAAAAAATTAGAAATTCCGAAAAAAACTTTTAGTACGATGCTCCGAAATCCCGGAGGTGTTCTGGAGTGATTTTGGAGTGATTTCTCAGGATTTTCATTTTTTTTCGAATTTTGGATTTTTTTGTTGAGTTTCACAGTATGATCTTACAAGTTTTGGTTTTCAAAAAATTTTAAAAAATTGGGAATTCAAAAAAAAAATTTGTACGATGCTCCGAAATCCCGGAGGTGTTCTGGAATGGTTCTGGCCTTGGAAATTTTTTTAAAATTTTCATTCAACCTTTTTTTGAGTTTTACAGTATGATTTTACGAATTTTGACTTTTCAAAAAATTTGAAATTGCGAAAAAAATTTTTAGTACGATGCTCCGAAATAACGGGGTCCTTCTAGGGTCCTAACTTTTGAATCTTGACTTCTGAATCCCTAATTTTTGACATTTTTGACATTTTTGTTTCAAAACTTTCAATTCCCCATGACTTTCACTACGACACTCCAAAATCCCGTTTCTTTGCCACACTGTACCACAATTTATTTTTTCACAAAACCCCCACTACGACACTCCGAAATCCCTCCAAAAGTAATAAGTGATGATCAAATAATAATAATAATAATGTGGCCAGTTCTTCTTCTGACAGAAGACGAGCCCTAATTGTCATTTACACGTCCCCCCGTCGAAAAGAAGCCCTATCATCATCATAAATTTCATCTCCACACACTCCAACATATATATACCAACCTCTCGAACATAACAAAGCTCCGTTCGCCAGAGAATCACTTGGAGATTCTGAATCCCAACTTGACGAGCCGTAAGTTGTTAGTTTTACAGTAATTGATCAATTCTTTGATTCCCGATTTTTCTGCCATTTGGAATCCATACTGATTAGGAGGACCTAACTGATTAGAAAAATCGAAATTCCTATTGTACGGATCTTACATTCGGGTTTGGCAGAGCCAAGGTTGAACTGAAGTTAAGTTGAGGTTACCCTGTGTTCCATGTGACCAAAATTTTTCACGTGATGACCTAGATTCAGTTTTACAAGTTCACGTGGCTTACAAGCGTGAAGTCACTGAAATGGCTCAAACTTGGCAGAAAGGTCGGTTAGGACCCCAGTAGCCGTGATCTAGAAGGATTTTATTCTAGAAACTTATAGGAAGGTTACTAAATGCTAAAGATTGCGCACAGAAGCCCGATTTTAGGCCTAGTGAGTTATAAAAAGCCTAAAAACTGGCCTTCGACTATTGAGGCTGAACTTGACCCACCTTCCTGCCAAGGTTGAGCCAAATCTATCATCTGAACTTTTTAAAATTAAGGGAGGCTAAGATTGGGCTAAGATTCAGTTAAAGTTGGCACAATTTTGACCTATTTTTCTAACCTTAACTTTTTCATCTCCCAAATCTTGAATCGTATGTCACTTTTCCCCAAAAACAATTTTTTTTTCATTGCAAATTTTTGAAGTTAAGATTGGCACAAGTTTAACCAATCCCAAATCCAGATTCCTATATAACTTTCCCTCCGTCTTCTATTCCATAGTCTCCCGCTGTTCCTTATGAATCATTCAGGCCCCGAAAAGTTACAAAAAGTCATATTAGTATACAGTGTGACACAGTCTTTTGCGATGGAGCCGCCTATTCGTAATTAGTCGGGAGTATTACATAACATTGACAACTTCCTCTTCTAATTAACGATTGGGTATAAAAAGGAACCCGATAGTACTGATAAGAGAATCATTGTGATTTCCCAGGAAATTAGCGGTTAGAACTCATGAAATGGTATGTATTTTTATAAGGTATAATTTGAATATCATAAGATTTTCGGCTCGATTAGGGCAATAGCTCTTTTTATTAGTGCAAGTCTAGAAAAATTTGAAATAAATTTTTTTAGGCCATGAAAATTGTTGATAGAAGCTTGAAGAAAATTCAAAAAATTCAAAAAAATGTTTTAGGTCCCGAAATTTTTTTTTAATTTCTTAGATCCCAAAGTTTGTTCTAAAAGGTTCTAAAAATTCTCTAAGAATTCAAGAAATGTTTAAAACCTTAAAGGAATGCTCCACCCTGCGTTTTCGAAATTCAAATTTGAATTTCAAAATTTTCGCGCCAATTTGACGAAAATTTTCAAAATTCCACAATTTGCATGTTTTTTGAGCGCCAGATGCTGAATTTAGACATAAAATACAGTTTTTATGCGTTTCCAGTCGATTTTTCAGTCTGCGCACTTGCCACGTCGCCAAAAACAAAAACTATTTTCAAACGCGGCGGTGTTTTCGCGGGCTTTTCTGTACGTACAAAAAAGCCCGCGCGGTTCAAATTTGAATTTCGGTCGCACAAAACTGCGATTTTAGTCGAAACTAATGCGTTTTTCGCAAAACAAACGATGAAATGGGAATAAGAAAGGCAAAATAAACCCGTTTTTGTGAAAATCAGCCAAACTTTGAAATAGGGTGGAGCATTCCTTTAAAAATCGTTCTAGAAGCTCGAACAATTTTCTAGAAATTCAAAAAAATGTTTTAGGCCCCAACATTTTTCTAAAAAAATTTTTAGGTCCCAAAAGTTGTCCTAGAAGCTCGGAAAAAATTTACATGAGCTCAAAAATGTTCTAAAATTTCAAAAAAAAATGTTTAAGGCCCTAAAAATTGTTCTAGAAGCCTAGAAAAAATCGAAATTTTTTTTTTGAAATTTCGAGATGTCTCAACCTTAATTTTAAGCCTAAACGGTCAGAAGAAGCCAATGAAAAACAAATTGATATTATTATTATTGCAAAAAATGCTCTATAATAGCTCTCAGATTTCCGTCGTTTATGACACCTTCATAGACATCCTCTTCTCAAATTGTACGGCTTCATTATATTATTTATTATGACCCCCCTTTTCCAAAAAAATCTCTTACGAAATTCCATATTTTTTCTAGAAAAGCTTTTAGCTGAAAATCGGTGTGACGCTTGTTATCCGACATTATCACTATCATTATCATTAATTGTTATCAAAATAGTCAATTTTTTTGAGAGAAAATAATTGGCGTTTATGGGATAGTTAGTCACATGATATTTTGGTTGGAAAAGCAGGAAATTGTTTTTTTGATAATGATGGGAAATATTATTGAGGTATTTGAGGAGGTATTGGGGAGGTGTGAACTTATCAGAGTTATCAACAAAACTTTTATCAGCTAATTTTGAGCAAAATTGGTAAGAAATTATCAAAAATTTGTACAGTAAAAATCCAAAAAGTTAAAAAAATAAATCAACAAAAGTTTTTTTTTCCCAAAGAATTTTGTTTTTCATTTTTTTTTAAATTCTGATGGGTTTTAACAAATTTTGGCTGAAAATCTGGAAAAATTGGAAAAAAATTAAGTCAAAAAAATTTTTCGAAAAATTTTTTCTCCAAAGAAAAAGTTTGCCCTAGTTTTTAATTTTTGCGATTTTTTTGGCACATTTTGATAAAAATTATCAGTGATAAAACTGAAATTCAGACAAATTTGAATAAAAAAATTAGGTAAAAAAATTACAAAAAAATGTTTTCTTTAAAAAAAACTTTTTTTTACAAAAAAACAGATTCTCCATTTTTGCTGAATTTTTTACATTTTTTTGTTTGGGATTTTTTCAAATCCAAGTAGAAATTTTAAAAAATTAAAAAAAAAACAAAAAATAAATTTTTTAGGTCAAAAACCATTTTTCAGAATTTTTTTCAAATTTTCAAAATTTCAAAATTTCACGATTTTAGCTCATTTTTACCTCATTTTTTCTCAAAATTCATATTTTTCAAGCTTATTTTTTGCATTTCACATCAAACTTTGTGAAAAACCATTCCAGGTCACCGGAACCCCTATCCTTCTACAAAACTCGTCGTAAGACTTCTTCCCTCCCCGTAAATTTGGCGCATTATAAGCCTTCTCCCATATCAAAACGGTTAATGAGTGCTCGGGCCTTTTCGGGATTAATATTCGGGACCCTCTTGGTCCACCTGCTTCTTCCAATTTCCCCCGTTCATTAGGTGTGTGCAAAATGTGGGCGGAGCCTAATGATTATTCGGCCCCGCGTATTATTATGTATTATTAGTCGGAAGCGAATATTCGAGAAACCTTTCCGGTGTCAAGGTTTTGATTAGGTCGACAAGGCGGCTCTTGGGGAGCACCTGCATGAATTTATATGAGCATTCTCTCGAGTTTCTAGACCAAAATTAGGTCAAGCGAAGGTCAAAGTTAGGCGGAATTTTTGGCCAGCTTTTTCAAAAAATCAGTTTTTCCATATGCTGACTAGTGAATTTTTGTCATTTTTCAGTTGAAATTATTCAAATCCACGTGGAAATTCAAAAAAATTGGGAAATAAAATCCTGGCCAGAATTAGGTCAAGTATCTCGCTGGCGCCGAAGTTAGGCAAAATTTAAGGCCAGGTTTAGGCCCAACCTTGGGTCCAAGTTGAGGTCAACCTTAGCCTAACCGTGTCCCAAACTTGTACCGAATTTGAGCCCAATTTAGGTCAGTTCAAACCAATTTTCGGCCGCTTTTAGGCCAACCTTAGTTAATTGAGGTCAACCTTAATACAACCTTAGCTCAAAATTAGCTTAACCGTGGCTTAAACTTGTACCAAATCTGGACCCGCTTTAGACATGTTCAAGCCATTTTTAGGCCACTTTTCGACTAATTTCCATCAATTCCCAGACCCCCCTCGCAGTTATTGTTTTGCCGGCTCCATTCGACTAATTTGTCAGCCATCAGTCACTCTGTAATTTATCATTTTGTTTTCCACACCATTTCTCTCTCTCTTTTTCTCTTCCAAGTATGTGATTTCGGGCCGTTTTAATTAAAAATGTACACGGTTATTAGTGTGACTGTACAAGCCGGTCGACTCTGATTGGAATCCACATTTTCTTGTTATTGGACCCCCGACGACTTCTCTCCTGTCGATTCTGAAATTGATTCTGAAATTGGTTTTTGTTAGTTTTAGATTTGGTTCAGTTAGTAGTTGGAATTGGGGGATTGGTAGGGACGAGGCTGATAGGCTGATACGTGAAAGTTGGCGTTCCACGTGAAGATTTTTTACATGAGGTCCTAGAATTTTTCACGTGACCCCAGAATTTTAGCATGACCTCAACATTTTTTAGATGAACCAAAAAAAATTTTCACGTGAAGCCTAAATTTTTTACGTGCAGACGATTTTTTTTCACGTGACCCCAATATTTTTTACGTGAACCAAAAAATTTCCACGTAACCTCAAAATTTTTCCACGTGCTCCTATACATTTTAACGTTATCCCAATATTTTTGCACGTACCCTAATTTTTCACGTGACCCAAAAAAAATTTCCAGGTCCCCCTAAAAAATTTTCACGTGACCAAAAAATTTTTTTACGTGACCCTAAACATTTTTACGCAGTGGAATTTTTTTTACGTGACCTGAAAATTTCGAACGTGGTCACAAAAGTTTTTCACGTGTTCCAAAAATTTCCAGATGACCCTATAATTTTTTTCACGTGATCCAAAAAATTTCCCACGTGATTAAAAAATTTTACGTGGTTGAAATTTTTTTTTTCACGTGACCCTAAACCCTAAACATTTTCACGTGTTCTATATTTTTTCACGTGACCCCCTTCTTGATTCTTTATCAATTTATTTTCTTTTTCGCGTGCTCTTTTTTCCCTGCTCCCCATTACAGTACCTTGGCCTACATTCCCCATTTTCCAGAATCCCACTTGCACCACAAAATGAGTGTCCTAATGTCAGAACCGATCAGCAAAGACTACAAAGAAGTCAACCAAAACTCCTCCTCATCAGACACGGAAAAAGACACGGAAAATCGAAAAACGTCCACATACAGCATCTCGAATCTCCTACTTGTCAAAAAAGAATCGAGTCCGTCGTCTAGTTCATCAGAAGACGACACGGCCTCAACGGACGAAGATCAACGGAGTCCTTCAGCAGAGACACCCGCCAGTTTCATCTTCCCGCCGTCTTCTGAATCCGCCACGTCACCGACCGCCCTGATGGCCAACCTCATCAACAATCCGGCGATGGACCCACAACTCCAGGCCTACTTTTTGCTCTTCTCACAGTTGAACCCGGCAGCTGCGGTGGTTAATCGGGCGGCACAAGAAAATGGTTAGTTACTCCTAGAAAGCATAGGGGTCCCCGTTACCCAACCGTTTAGTGATCACATGAATGATTCAAGGCACACAGCTGCCTCTTACTACTGTATTCATATTCCGGAGGGAAGATGACCAACAATTGCATAATAATCACATTAGGAGTCAATTAGAGGAACACGTGTTCACATTTGAATATTTTGATGATTTCGGAGGAGACATGATAGGGGTTGTTGGGATTGCATGCATGGGAGGGGAAAAGTTGAAAATTTTTAAAGTCAAAAAAAAAACTTTGGGCCTAAATTGTGCTTTTTATGTAAGAATTTGATCCTAGAAATGATGGAAAGTGTATTTTGAAATTTTCATTTTTTGAAAATATTTTTTTCGCTTCGAGACCCAACAATTTCAAGATTTTCAAAAATTGAAATTAGTCAATATGGGTGTCAAAACTCATAAAATCTTTCAAAACACTGAATTTTCACAAAATCAGAGCTCAAAAATGTCTATGGAGCGTATTTTCGACTTTTCGTGTCGAGACCCAAAAATCAAATTTTGTAAATTTTGGTGAACCTGGCGAATTTTATTGTCAAAATTTTTTATTTCGCTCAAAAAATCATGTAGCAAAGTTTTGGAATACCGAAACTTCATTAGAGCGCAATTTGAGATTTTCGTGTCGAGACCCAAAAACCAAAAATTTTCAAATTTTCAAAAATGGTCAATATGGGTGTCAAAACTCATGAAATTCTTCAAAAAACTTATTTTCCATAAAATCAAAGCTCAAAACTGTCACTGGAGCGTATTTGCAACTTTTCGTGTTGAGACCCAAAAACCAATCAAATTTTCCATAAGTTTGTCATCATTAGAGCGCAGTTCCGTTTCGAATCCATCCGAGTGACCATACTACCAACTTCTCCTCTTTTCCTTTCCACTGCCTCATTAATTATCCGGCGAAACCCATCAATTCATGTGTTCATGTCCTTGAACACACACACATTTCGACATTTACCCAAAAAAACATATATAATCCATTCAAGTTTATCGCCGTAAAATAATAAAACAAAGTGTGTGAGGGAACAGAAGGAACTCGTAAAAAGTTGACAAGCATCATAAGGGGACATGTTGCAATTCTCAACGGAATCTTTTACGAGCTTCGCACGTTTTGGTGTGTAATTGGCAGATGTTTAGGAGGATTAGGGGTTACTGTAGATATGTAGGTCATGGGGGTCATTTGAGCAAGTTTTGGTTTTTTTTGTTTTGGTTTGAAGGTTTGAAAATTGATTTTTACAATTTTGGTTAGTTTACAGCCTGAATTAGAACCTGAATTTCGAAATTCGCTCTAATGAGAAGCTGAGGTTGGGAATAATAGAAAAATAGATTTGAAAAGTTGTTTGAAGAGGTTTGACATCCATATTGGCCATTATTGAAGTTTTGAAAATTTTTGGTTTTTGGGTCTCGACACGAAAAGTTGAAAACACGCTCCAGTGACATTGTTGAGATCTAATTTTGTGAGAAATGGGCATTCTAGGTGTTTTGAAAAGTTTTGACACCCATTTTGACTACTTTTGAAACTTCGAAAAATTTTGGTTTTTGGGTCCCGACACGAAAAGTTGAAAATACCCTCTAATGGGGTTTTTGAGCTCAGATTTTGTGGAAAATGAAATTTTTATATATTTTCAAGAGTTTTGACACCCATATTGACCATATTTGAAATTTTGAAAAATTGTCAAAATTTGGGTTCCGACACGAAATTTTTTTTTTCAAAAATGCCTCAATTTTCAACAATCCCAACTACCAACTACCCCCATACCAGCCACATCCGTAAATCCACACAAAAATCCCATTTTCCGGTCCGTTTCCCAATCGGATCCACCTATTTCCTTTTTTCCTAATTCTCTGGCGCCACATGTCTACTCCGGAAGGACTTGGTGTGTACTTTAGGGAATGACCTTAAAGAAAAAAAAACATATATATATTTATATAAATGTGTATGTGTTTAGGATAAGTCAACCGGAAGTTTATGTATAATGTGATAGTTTGGGGGAGGATAAAGTTGGATCAAAATTTTTCAAAAAAATTAAAAATTTTTTTTTGAAATTTAGGATTTTTTCCCAATTTTCTTTAACAAAAAAATTTTATAAATTTCATCCAAAAATATTTTTTAAAAATCAATATTTTTCAAAACACTTTTTTTTGCAGCCAGTCGAGCCCTAAACCCGTTCAATTTGCTCTCCGGCCTACCAGCAATGCCAGCCATATCACCAATGAACCGTATGCCACACTCAATGCAGTTATCACCGAATTCGATCAATATGCAGAAAAAACAGAGCAGACCGACTTTTACGGGACATCAGGTGAGGCACGGGAAAGGCGTCAGGGCACTGGAAAGGCGCCAGGGCACGAAAAGTGCGTCAGGGCACTGGGAAGGCGCCAGGGGTCTAAATTGGACTGAAAAAGCAAAAAAGTTCAAAGTCGCACCAGAAAATCGCTAAAAAACTGAAAGCGCGTCAAGGCACCGCAAGTGCGCCATTGCACCCGAATTGAGCCAATGCACCTAAATTGCGCCAAGACCCTCAAACGTAATAGTTCATCACTTATCGCTCCATTGCGCCAAAGTTGCGCCAAGGCACCAAAACCACGTCAACAACCTATTTCTTTTCAGATCTACCAACTTGAGCGAAAATTCGAGCAAACCAAATATCTCGCTGGCGCCGATCGTGCTCAATTGGCTCAGGAGCTCAACATGAGCGAGAGTCAGGTCAAGGTGGGACTTTTTATCAACTCTTATCACTTTTTCTTATCAAACTCTTATCAAACTTGATCAATTGTATAGAGACACATAATAGGTGTTATACCCCGAAGGGAACCTATTATGAGTCATGTCTAATCATAATAATAGTGATAACAATACCTTATCATTATTATCAATTTTATTAGTTTGACATTAAAAATGAAAAGGGGTCCTTTGATACAGTATGCCCAATTTCGTTTCGAGACCCGAAATTTTATGTGGCGCGCTTTCAAAAATGGGCTCCCCGGAGACGCGTTTTTGGACGGAAGAGTAGTTCATTTCGGATGTGCCGAATATTTTAATTTTATTTGATATCAATGTGTCGTCGCCTTTCCCCATTGTTTGTGTGTTATTCTGACAGATGACTGATGGAGACAAGATGTAGAACATGAAGCTTTGAAAGGGATATACTTTTGAAGAGGGACTTTTGGGAAAAATAAACAAATTTTTTGAAAAATGGAATTTTTATAAAAATGAATTAAATTAGTTATGGGGTTTGGAAAAAATTGAAATATATATAGATTTTGGGAAAATTTGAATAAATTGAAAAAAAACATTTTTGAATTGTTTTTCAAAATTTTTTTTGGGCCCAATTTTTTGAATTTTTATATTTTTTCTTGCAGAATCGAGAAAATTGATTTTTTTATTCTTATTTTTGATGAAATTTAAAAATTTTGCAAAATTTTGCAAAAGAATAAAATTTCTGAGAAGTAGGTCAAATCAAAATTTTTGTGAATAGTAAATTTAATGGGACGAGCCTGGGGGCGAAAGCAGCACTTGGTTGGGAGTTACCATTGCCGAGCTTTCTAGGGGGGACTTCATAGGATGAGAGGCCATTATAGGTGCAGCAACTAGTGCGTGCAATGAGCATTTCTTTCATACTTTTGTAAGATAAAATCAATTTTTAGGTGAGTTAAAAACTTTAGAAAAGTAGGTCAAATTTTACAAAAAATTAGGTGAAAGTTTTCAAGTTTTTGTCAATTTTCGGGAAGATAGGTAAAAATCCTGAAAACAGGTCAAATTTTTTGTTGTTGCACTAAAAATTTCAAATTGCCGCCTACCATATCTCGCAGCGAAAACTACAGTAATTTTTGCAATTTTCGTGTCTTCTAACTTGGAAAACACCCAAAAAATGCGAATCTTACTGTAGTTTTTGCGCCAATTTCAAATTTTCGAATGCGAACTCCAGTTATTATCAAATTTTCAAAAAAGTTCTAGAAAAAAAATCAATATTTTCATTTTTGCAGGTCTGGTTCCAAAACCGTCGTACCAAATGGCGAAAGAAAGAAGCGGCCGACAACGCACTGGTCAAAAGAGGCGCCAGTGGCGACAAATCTCCATGTCTGAGCCCATTCCTGTGAAATATTTCACAACTACCTCCCAAAAGTCTCCCCTTCTTAACACTATCATGACCAACCCACTCTATCACTCTTATCACCCAAAACCCTAGAAAATCTTCTTTAACGATCTCAACTTTCCAAATATTTTGTATATTCTTTTTCTGTACTTTTTTAGTTTCTTTTTACTTTTTTGAATTTTTCCTTTTTTAAAAGCGTATAACATACAAAACCGTAAAACTCTAAATACAAAATCAGCCACTTGAATTCCCGATTTTAAAAAATTTGCAAAAAATGAAAAAAAAAATCTCCAGTCAACCCTATATATATATTTGTGTGTAATTTGATTTGTAATTTTCTTGTCATATGTTCTCGAATACAAAACATAAATTTATTAGATTAAAGCGAAAAAGTGTTCGAGCATACTTATTTACAGATACATTCAATTGAAAAAAAAAGATTTCGTTCGATTCGTTCGAGAACTTATTCCCATTTGGTCTTGATGGTTTGAAGGACGTTCATGAGCATTGAAATGGTCGATGGCGATTGTTCCTCGGTTTTCTGATAAGGATATGATGAGTGATAAATAGTGATACACTTTTTTCTTTTTTTTTTGGGAAAAAGTGGGTCAAATGGGTGTCAAAAATTTTTTTTGTTGAAAAAGTAGGTCATAAAACTTCTCAGATTTGGAGGAAAAAACTCATTTTTGAACTTGAATTTTGAAAATTATCATTAGGGCGCGTTTTCGACATTTCATTTTTTTAGGCCCCCACCAACCGGTGAAAATAAAAATTTTCCAAATATGGCCAATATGGGTGTCTAAACTTATCAAATTACATGTAAAACCTATTCTTGACAAAATTTGAGGCTAAAATTGGCTTTAGAGCGCACTTTAAAAAAATTGTTCAGAACCGAAATTTTTCAATTTTTCAAAAAACAAAAATTTCTTCTAATATGGCCAATATGAGTGTCAAAACTCTTCAAATCATTAGGGGAACTCATTCCAATAGCTGGGACCCCTTGAAACTCAAAGATCCCGAGATATCAAGTTATAGCCCAGCATGGACCCTAAAATTTTTTTCTCAAATTGTGGTCAATATGGGTGTCGAAATTTCTCAAATAATTAGTAGAACCTATTTTTCCACTCAAGACCGTATGAAACTTTCTAGGTCACGAGTTGGAAAATTGGGGTCCTAAAAAAGGTGAGAAAATATGAAAAATTGATTTTCCCGAATATAGCCGATATGGGTGTCTAAACTTTCCAAATCACTGAGAGAACTCAATTTTTGAAGAAATTAGTGTTAAAATTGGCATTAGAGCGCACTTTCCAAAAATGGTCAATATGGGTGTCAGAAATTATCAATTTTAATGGAGATTTTTTGGATTACCTTATAACTTCTGTACTTTGCCTTCAAACAGCACACATTCTGAGCACACTGATCATACTGCGGCAAGCAGGAACACGCAGTGGTCGGCACGTTCACGTACATCACGCAAGTGGTCGTCAACGGGTATTGGGTGGCACTCGGAGCATCCGCATACACTTGTTGGGTGGAAGTGATCGGGGATACGGTAGTGGTGGTGGTGGTGGATGGAGTGGTCGGGGCAGGGGTCTGGAAAAGGAAAAGGTCTTACTTTGGAAAAGGAGAACTTTGGAGATACCGTAGTGGTGGTTGGTGGAACGGTGTAAGTCTGAGTGTAGTCGTATGTTTCGGCGTATTGGGCCTGTAAAGTTTGGGATGAAATTTGGATTGATAGATTGATGTAGTTATAGATTTTTTGTTGTTTTTCATGCATCATGCTTGGAAACTTAGAATTGATACTTTTTAGCAAATGGGAGTTGAAAAAAAAGACAAAATTCGTTATTTATCAATTTTTTCAGGTTTTCGAAAAGTAGGTCAAATCTAATTTTCAGAGAATTTCGGTAGACTTTCCGAGGTAAAATGAAATTTTTAAAATTTGACCAAAGATGGAAAAATAGGTCAAAAGTTAGGTTATGCTTTCATTTTTTTTTGAAAAATTAGGTCAAACTTTTCAAGCTTCACCTAAAAAATTTTTTTGTAAAGTTTTTATTGCAAAACTAGGTCAAGCTTGGTCAATTTTGAAGAATTGTTCGAGTTTTATTTTTCTAAATATTTATTTTTCAAGCTTGACCTACTAATTTTCAAATTTTAGAAAGTTTAAAAATTGGGTCACGTCCTATTTTTTTTGTAGATTTACGGAGTTGAGGCTCCCGCAACGAGCGAAAGTTTTTTGGCGCAAATCGTGCTGCGCCTTTAAAGTGGGGTACGGTAGTCGCACGAAAATTAATTTCGTCTTTTTCCTCTATTTTTCCTCATTTTCATCGGTTTTTCAACCGATTTTCGCAATTTTCACACTGGAAATTCCCTTTTTGTGCTTTTTTTGACGTAAAAAGGACGGAATCGGTTGAAAAACCGATGAAAATGAGGAAAAATAGTGGAAAAGGACGAAATTAACTTCCGCGCGACTACCGTACCTCGGTTTAAAGGCGCAGCACGATTTGCACTGAAAAACTTCAGCTCGTTGCGGGAGCCTCAACTCCGTAAATCTACTCACTCCGATTTTGAGATACAACGATAGTTGATATGATTTTTAAAAAATTATAGACTCAAATTTGTCAAGCTGGACCGATCATTTTTCAGAATTTATTAATTCTAAAAAATTAGGTCACACTCAACTATCAAAAATTGTCCATTTTCGGAGAGCTAGCTCAAAAAGTTTCATTTCAAAAAATTAGGTCAATCTTGATCGATTTTTCCACATCTAGTGGATTTGATATGATTTTTCTGATCTAGACAAATCTAGGTCAATCTTATCACGAAGTGCTTGTCGTACCTGTCCGGGTTGCGGACATCCGCAATACGCATTCGGCACAGTGACCATCAACGTGGCACAATTGCACCGACACCCGCATCCCGACATGATATTAGTGGTCGGATCGATGCAGTAACACGACTGATCGGGAGTGGCCAACTGTCCGATGGCCGGGTATACGGTAGGTGGTTGGGCAGTGTTGTACATGACTTGTGGGGTGGATTGAGTGGAAGTGGTGACTGGTGGTGGAAGAGTTCCAGGGATGGCCGTCTGGGCACCGTACTCCACGGTAGCGTCCGTGGAAGATTCGAGAAGGTCCTGGTCGATGTGGTAGACTTCTTGTGATTGCTGTGATAAGGAAACATGCACATGCACACAGTGTGATAATCAGATTTTTTGATAAGGGGATTTATAGTAGGAAAATGAGAATTTTTGGGAAATTTTGTGATAAAAAATTGATAAAATTCTCGAAAAATTGCAGAAAAATTATTTTTTTTGTTCATTTTTTTTTGTAACTTTTGTATAAGAAAATCGATGATTCGAAAAATTTTAAAAATTCAGAAAATTTAGAAAAATTGAGATAATGATTTTAGAAAAATTTTCGAAATTTGGAATTTCATTTTTTTAATTGGATTTTCAGAACTTCAAAAAAAAAATTTTTTTTTAATTTTTTCAAGATTTTATAAAATGTTTTTCGATTTTTCTTGATTTTTTTGTAATTCGATAAACAAATCCAGATAATTTGAAAAATTAGAAAAATTCCGAAAATTCAGAAAAAATTAAAAAAACATTTTTTTTAGAATTTTTGAAAAAAACATTTTTTAATGAATTTTTAAATTTGAGAAAAAAATCCAGATTATTTGAAAAATTAGGAGAAAAATAGGGAAATTCAGGAAATCTTTAGAAAATTTTTTTTCAGAATTTTCAAAAAATTTTCAGATTTTAAAAATTTACACAGTTTTTATTGCAAAACATTCAGGTTGAAATTTGAAATTTTTGGTTGAAAAAAGTAAAATTAAATAATTTTTTATAAAAATTCCCTTTTTTCTACTGTAAAACCCCTTTTTTACCATTTCTAAAAAATTCAAATCATATTTTCAAAAAATGTTGTTTCATGCAAAAAAAAAGTCTGTCTGGAACATACCTGCTGTTGTTGTGGCTGGGCACACTGGCACTGATACTGAGCGGTCTGTGGGCTGGTGATACTGATCATGATGCAGTTACACGCACCATTATTCTAAACCAATCAACTATTTCTAAAAGTGGGTCAACAGTGGACTACCTGACTATTTGGGTAGGAAACTGGCAGTTGAGTAGTAGTTGTAGATGGGGTGGTGGAGGTAGTAGTTGGCGCCGGTGTGGTGGTTGTGGTGGTGGTGGAAGTGGTTGTGGAGGTGGTTGGCGCCATTGTGGTGCTTGTTGGAAGCTAAGCAAAATAACCTCGTTTTTTTAATAATTGAAAAAAAATCGACCTATTTTTCACTAGAAAATTAATTTTCTGTGCTAATTTTAAAAAATGCCACATATTTTTTTTCCGCGAAAAATAGTACAATTTTTTTGAAAAAGGAACTTTTTTCAGGTAAAAAAGAAATATTTTGAAAAAAAATATTTTAAAATTTTGGGTCAATTTTCAGAAAAATGTGACCACTTTTCTGAATTTTTCGAATTTTCAATTTGTAATTTTTTGTGGTTTTTTTTTTGAAAAATAATGATATTTTTGATAAAGCCTCCTATTTTTCAAAAAAAAAATCAACTTTGGAAAATTTTTAAAAATTTTAAAATCTGGGTCAATTTTGTGAAAACTTTAAAAAAAAAAACCAAATTCCAGAAATTTTCAAACTTGCAGTCCGAAAAAATTGTAGTTTTTGTTAAACATTTTTTCAGTGAAAAAGGGTTTCACTTTTGGAAAAAATGACCTAGTTTTACGAAAAAAAATTTTTTTTTTTTTGAAAGTTTTGAAATATTTTTGAAATTCAGGTCAATTTTTCAAAAATTAGGCCAAATTTATAAAATATTTGTAACTTTCTGGATTTTGAAAAAAAAGTCAAAGATTTTGAAAAAAAAGGATATATTTTTTGTGAAAAATTGGTCTAACTTTCAAAAAAATTGAAATGTTTTAAAAATCGGTCAATTTTTTAAAATTAGGTTAAGCTTGTCAGAAACTAGGTCAACTTTTGGAACTAGGTCAAATCCCTCCTACAGTATCCCAAATACTCACCGGATTTCCATTCTGATCTCCGCACTGACAATTGTACTGTGGAGCTCCCTGGAACACGATCTGAATGCATCCGCAACGGGCGGTTCCCAATCCAGTGGACTGTTGGGACATTTGGGTCAACTGATTAGCGATATCAGTGGATTGGGGGACATCGTATTGGACACCAGAGCCGACTTGGTTGGAAGAGGAGGAGGAGGAGCCGTTCTGGAAAGGAATCAAAGGGATTCTGGAAGATTCTGGAATTGCTCACCGCTGGTCCCTTGGCACAACTACACGTGAGTCCACCGTTCGGATTCTTGACACATCGACACTGCTGACGCTTCGATCGGACGATGATCGGCTCGTCGGTTGGCGCAGCGAGTGACTGGAAAATAAATAGGTCAAGTTTGAAAAAAAATGAGCTTGACCTAGTTAATTTTAGGGTTCTAAAAACTTTCAAATTTTCAAAAGTAGGTTAATCAATCCCAATAATTAGGTCAAGTTTGAAAAATGAGCTTGACCTAATGTTAGGGTTATAGAAATTTTTAAATTTTTAAAAATTTTTGAATTTTTCAAAAGTAGGTCAATCACGTTCAAGCAAATTCATAGGGTTCAAATAGGTAGGTCAACATTGAAAAAAATTGAGCTTGACCTAGTTTCGGGGTTATAAAAGTTTTCTTTTTTTTTCAAATTTGCAAAAGTAGGTCAATAACCTTCACGTGAACTGATAAGGGTTCCAAAAAGTAGGTCAAATAAAGGAAAAGAGCTTGACCTAATTTTAGACTTGAAGAATTTTTTAATTTTTTTCAATTTTTTTTTCAATTTTTCAAAATTAGGTCAATTAAGTTTGAAAATTGGGCTTGATCTACTTTTAGGGTTCTAGTAAGTTTCAGTTTTAATTTTTTTTTTCAAGTTTTTTAAAGTTTTTTTAAAGTAGGTCAATCACTAAAGTTTATAAAAGCTCGAGCTTTAGTCTTGAATGTTAGGGACCTAACTTGTGAACAATAGTGGTCCGACCAGTCTACTATGAGTCAACTTATCCAAATAAACGAAAAACTGGTCATGTTGGGTCTTGAAGGGAACTGTCTAGTCAGTTCAATTGAACACTTTTTGTTTGTTTGTCCTGTGAACAATTGAACAATTTTTCGTGTTTGGACTAGGCGGAAAATGCTCAAAAGAGCAACCGGAAGCTGTGGGATTTTCGGGGGAATTCTGGATAGTTTTTGGGCTTGAAGTCTTTTAAGACTTAAAAGTTTAGGCCTGGAAGTTAGGGCCTAAAGCCTGAAAAAAAAAGAGACTTGAAGTTTAGGCCTAGCAATTGAGCCTAAAGTTACAGGTCATTTTTTCTAAAAAGTTTGAGTTTTTTAGGCCGCTCACCTCTGCGATAAGAGCTCCAACACAGAACAAAACAACGATGGACGACCAACGGGACATGGTGATAAGTGATAAAGGGCTTAGGTTCTGAAAACATGATAAGGATAGAGATGAGATAGGAGAGTGATAAAAGATAAGAGAAATTTAGAGGAATAGAGGGAAAAAAGAGGGAAAATCATCAAAAAATTGAAAAATGTGAAATTCCGAAAAAATTTATAAAATTCAGAAAATTTTTTGAAAATTGGAAAAAAATCAGGGAAAAAAATTCAGTTTTTCAAATGATTTGAAAAATGTGAAAATTCAAAAAAAAAATTTTTTTTAAAATTAAATTCCAAAAATTTCAAAAAAAACTTTTTTTTTCAAAAATTTTTTATCTGACAAATTTCAAATGATCAGAAGTTTTTAATAATTTATTTTTTATAGTGTTTGAAAATTTTTTAAAATTCTGAAAATTAAAAAAAAAATCAAGCTAAAAAATTCGAAATCGTAAAAAAAAATTTTTTTAATTTTCGAAAAATGGAAAAATCAGGATTACGGTAGTTCGCAAATTATCTGAAAATGTTCATAAAAGTCTGAAATTATAGAAAACATATTTTTTAATCGAGTTTGAAAATTTTTGAAAATTCCGAAAATCAAGAAAAAAAATTTTTTTTTTTGAAGTTTAGGATCACGGTAATTTTTTTTAATTTTTCACAAAAAGAATAAATTTAAAAATGTCAGGTAACTGTAGCTCAACGAAAAAGTGTCAGAGAAACACGTCTTATAGTGAATAAATATTGGTGTAAGAGGCTTCTGGAAGCTTCTCTGATACCGACCACTCCAACCGCTCCTTTTGTACCTATCCGAGAAAACGGGCGGTCCGTGCCGAGAGGATGGCAACTTTTTGTGGCTCGTCCACGTGCTCCGCCCACTTTTATTCATTGCCAGCGTAAACATGAGAAAACCTTTGCGCGCGGCGGCCTTTTCCGCGCGGAAAGGCATCGAATTACCAGTGGGCCAGCCGCCAACAAGCTATTGTGTATATTGTGTGCACATAGTCATATTTTATGTTCGACATCAGATCCAGATTCGAGAAGATTCGGTTGGCAAAAAGTGTGTGTGTGGAAGAGGAAAAGGATGTGCAAAGGGGGGATCCTGTGAGGTCATATTGTCTAGACATTCGAGAGCACACTTTGACATGAGAAGATCTGGATGTTTGCAGCTGGATTCGTGTCTAGTTAGGAATGGTCTGGAAGTAAGAAGTTTAGGCCTGAAAGTTAGGCCTAAAACCCGAAAATCTGGAATTTGAAGTTTTAACACCAACAGTTAGGCCTGAAGCCTGAAAATCAGGTGCTTGAAGCTTTGGCCTAGGAGTTAGGCCTGACAGGCCTGACAGTCAAGCTAAAGCCTGAAAAATCAAAAACATCAAATTTAGGCCTAATACTTAGGCCTGAGAGTCAGGCCTAACATGCCCATTTTTTGCATTTTCGCCCTTATTTTTGTAAATTTCTTAATTTTTTGGTCCCTTCACGAAATAATCAGATACACTGATAACGAGTAATCAATTATTGATTTTTTGTGCCAATTTCCGTTTTTTTTTGCTAAAAAATCCTTTAAAAATTAATTTTTCGAATTTTTTATCAGCAAAATCACCAAGTTTCAATTTTCCCTTTTTTGGGTCCCACCACGAAAATGCCGAGGCGAAAAAAACATTTTTCAAACTTTCTAAATTTTCATGCCGGGACCCAATTTTCAATTTTTTCAAATTTTACGTTCTGGCATTTTTCAATTTCCCAATTTTTCATCCTGAATCCTGAAAATTGAAAATTCACGTGAACTTTTACGTGAGAAAAAAAGATTTTCCTGTATTTTCTGTCAAAACTTCTAATCAGTCCCACGCTGAAATTCTCTGACCCTGACCCCGCCTCCACGTGTCCCTAGGTTACTGTGCCAAAGATCGTAATCACTGATAAGAGATCGCTATAAAAGGGGGCACGCTCCGCCAGTTTCCCTTATCAAATCGATCGAATCGACAAGATGGCCCAATCCGTCCCACCAGGAGACATCCAAACCCAGCCGAACGCCAAGATCGTGTTCAACGCGCCGTACGACGACAAGCACACCTACCACATCAAGGTGATCAACTCGTCGGCCCGCCGCATCGGATACGGCATCAAGACCACCAACATGAAGCGTCTCGGAGTCGATCCGCCGTGCGGAGTCCTCGATCCCAAGGAGGCTGTGCTCCTCGCCGTTTCCTGCGATGCTTTCGCCTACGGACAGGAGGTAAGAGGAAGATCGGATGGAAGGATCGGAGGATAGCAACCCTTGTGGTCCTATACGGGATCCCGGATGGTCCTGAAGCTCAGATCCTCTACGGGATCCTGGGATTCTGAAGCTCGCAGCATCCTCAGCTCCAGAAGCTCCTAGAAGCGTTCTGGAAGGATCCGAAAGATCCTTGTGGAGCTGGAATCTTGAAGATTCTAGAGCTTGCAACCTGAGCATCCGATGGTCCTGTACGGGATCTTGGATGGTCCTGAAGCTCTATGTGATCCTGAGCTTCCAAAGCTAGCAGCTCTGGGATTCATTGGTCCTCTAGGGGAACCCAAGTGGTCCTGAAGCTCTGGTCCTTTACGAGATCCAGAAGCTCCTAGAAGCTTTTTGGAATTGAAGAATCGGAAGCTCGCAAACTGAGATCCCAATTGGTCCTGAAGCTCGGAAGCTCGCAGCTTCTTGACCAAGCTTATCACCTTATCACTCATCTTATCATTTCCAGGACACGAACAATGACCGCATCACCGTCGAGTGGACCAACACCCCGGACGGCGCCGCCAAGCAGTTCCGCCGCGAGTGGTTCCAGGGAGACGGA
Source organism: Caenorhabditis becei (assembly GCA_900536315.3). Lineage (NCBI taxonomy): Eukaryota > Metazoa > Nematoda > Chromadorea > Rhabditida > Rhabditidae > Caenorhabditis > Caenorhabditis becei. The sequence continues at coordinate 197,154 of LR538742.1, forward strand.
ATGGTTCGCCGCAAGAACCTGCCCATCGAGTACAACCCCTAGATGCGGTAGCTTTGCAAAAGAGACAAATGGTTGAACAAGACAATTATCGAAGTTGACTGTGTGTTTTTTTTTGTGAAAGAAGAAGTGAATTAGATTGAATAAGGAATTGAAATTTATTGTATTGTATTGTAAAATGAAGATTTTTGTATTGTAAATGAGTTTGTTTTGAATTGTAGTTGGGTCTCGAAGCGAAAATGGTTTTTGGCAAGTTGCGGCACTTTTTCGATGATTTTCTATCGGTTTCCAGCAATTTTTATCGATTTTTCACAAAAAAACCACGTTTTTCGGGTTTTTTGGCGCTTTTCCTCGAAAAACACCTCATTTTCACTGAAAATTGGTGAATATAAGGCACTCTCCGTAAGACTCGACCAACGCGTGCCTTAGGGAAAGTTATTGATAGTAGTAGGTAGTAAGGGACTACTGTAGTCCATGTGCACCATGTTGGGTCACAGCTCCTTATCAGTCGGGCTCCGCGAGCCCTGATAGGTCTGAAAATCGAAATCTGTCAAAATTGTCGTAGCAAG
>LR538742.1:199146-232190 GCA_900536315.3 Caenorhabditis becei
ACCTATCAGGGCTCGCGGAGCCCGACTGATAAGGAGCTGTGACCCAAGTCGGTGCACATGGACTACAGTAGTCCCTTACTACATTCCCATAAAATGTCTGAGCTCTAGCTACTCTATGCACCCCTAAGGCACGGCCAGTGATGACCAAGGTCGAGTCTTACTGAGAGTGCCTTATATGTTTGGAATTTGGTTGAAAATCAATGAATTCACGTGATTTTACCCACTTTCATCAGAAAACGTGGCAAAATCTTGTCCAGAAGCCGTCTTTTCAGCTAGAAACCATTTTCGTGGCGAGACCCATCCGGTCCGAAGTTTCAAGTTTCAGAAATCAGTTTCGAAATATGATTTTTTTTCCTGAAAAATATTTTGAAAATTGTGGTCTCAAACGAAAATGCGAAACTTGTTTCAAAAAAAAACGAATCCGGAAAATTTTGAAAAAAATCTGGAAAAATTTCAATTTCAAAAAATTTTCCAATTTGGACAATTTTTTTCAATTTTTAGGCTTCAAACTTTCAGGCTTTAAGCTTCAACCTTCAAGCCCTGAATCTGTAAAAAACTGGAAAAATCTGGAAAAAAGTGAAATTTCTTCATCTTGAATTTTTTTGAATTTTTTTCAATTTTCTGGCTTCAAGCTTTCAGGCTTTTAGGCTTTTAGGCTTATTTTCAGGCCGAACCTTCAAGCTTCCGACCTTCAACTTTCCATGCTTCAAGCCTATACCCATCACCTCTTCCCACTCTCTCATTCAAAGTTCTGTCGATCACTTTTTGTTCACGTAAAGCACACGTAGGACAACGTGTGAACATGATTCTATGTGTGCTCTCTGCCAGTGGCCAATATGTGTGTGTGTGTGTGCAAAAGTCAACAAGTGTGACTTTGATTCGAATGAATAGAACAAGGACTTGTTTCGGTGAGCACAAGAGTGTAGGGGGCACAAAAAACACGCCAATGGGGAGGCGAAGAAGCTGACGTTGATGTTGCCAAAAAGTGAGGAGAAGATCGCGAACAGTTCTTCTTTTCGATAACTTTTTCATGGTCAAGTACTTCCTTTCGGACACGGCCACTCTTGGCACTTGGCTTCCTGTCTGTACACAAGTGGTCGGGCAGAACAAGGTGTTTGGAATAGGGGGAAAAGTGACGAATTTTATGGAAGAGAAATGGTTGTGGAATTGATTGAGATTGATAAATGAATCTTGGTAAACTGAAATTTTTTGGAAAATAAATTTTTTTGTTTAGCTCAGTATTGAAAACCTCCATGTTCCAATTTGTAGACCAATTTTCCTTTTAAAAGTTAGTAAAATAAATAAGAGTTACACACACAGTTTTGTAGTTTGTAGTCTGAGCGAACTACGGTAGGTTTTAATTGAAATTCTCAAAAACTAGGCATTATGGTGACTTGGACCAGTTGACAAAGTTGATCAGCGTGAAATTCCCTATCGATTCATATAATTACATGCCACTTTTGATCAACTTTTATTTTTTCTGAAATATCGAAAATGGAAAATGACTTTGGGTCCCAATTTCATGGAATTTTTTTTTGGATAGCTCAGTATTCAAAACCTCCATGTGACAAATTGTAAACCCATTCTTCTTATAAAATTTGTGAAAAAATCAAAGTTACACACACATTTTTGTAGTTTGTAGTCTGAGAGAAATTAGGTGGTTTTAATTGAAATTCTCGAGTTTGTGAGTCCTGAAGAATCTGAAATTTCCCCAATTTTCTAGGATCTTGGGTCTTGCCACGAAAACTCTGAATCGAATTTTTCACAGCTGAAAATGAATATATTTTGACAAAAAAAATTTAAAAATTTCGGTTTTTCGAAATTTTGGGTCTCACCACGAAAATTTCTATTTTTCAATTTTTGTAGACCCCACAAATCCCAATCCCAAAAACGTTCAAATTGAATTCTCTCCCACAAACCCTTTTCACTTTTCAATCTCATGTAGATCCATCGAACCACATAAAGTTTGATGTTTTCGTGGCGAGACCCAAGGGAATATTGGGCGAAAAAAAATGAAAAAGAGGAGGAGGAACTTTTTTGAAGGGGAACCTATTTGACCCAGAAATAATAGGGTAGCTTCTCGGAAAAAAATATATTAAAATATTTTATCGATTTTTTCTAAATTCTGGGTGAACAATTTCTCTCTGTGTGTAACTTTGATTTTTTTCACAAGTTAAAAAAAAAAGTAGATCTACAAATTGGCACATGAATGTTTTCAATTGTGAGCTATTCAAAAAAATTTATTCCAAAATTTTCCCATATAATCCATTTTTCCCGAAATTGGGACCCAAAATCATTTTCCATTTTTGATTTTTCAGAAAAAGTAAAAGTTGATCAAAAGTGGCATGTAGTTATATCAATCGATAGGGAATTTTACGCCAATCAACTTTGTCAACTGGACCAAGTCACGATAATGCCTAGTATTCGAGAATTTCAATTAAAACCACCTAATTTCTCTCAGACTACAAACTACAAAACTGTGTGTGTAACTTTGATTTTTTTCGAACTTCTTCTTTAGAGAATTTTTGTTCAATGTGTTCTAAACATAACATTTTGAAAACTATGTTCATTCAATTTAATTTTATCAAAAAAAAAGTTCTTATTTTTCCCCCAGACAATTCTCACAAATCTTCTCAAATTTCACATCCTGTTCCCCTTTTCTAAACAAAAAAAGTATATAATTAGAGGAAATCTCAAGATATCCTAAATTATCCAATTTCCCATGTTTCCGCAACATTCCGCGCGGAACAAACGCGGAGAGCTTCCGGAAAGAGCAAAGAATCGAAATATGAAACAATGAAAGAAATTGGAGAATGAATTGTTGAAAGGACAGATTTCTTCTGGGTAAACATTTGATATTTTGGCACTTTTTAGTGAAAATAAAGAAATAAAAAAACAGGGGAAAGGGTCATTTGATGAAGGAATAATTACTTGAAAACTGGTTTTTTTCAGAGTGGCCTAATGGGAAAAAGTGCTGATTTTATTGATTTGATTAAGTGACAAGTTTTCTCAAGTTTTTTTTTTTCACAGTTCCAACATACACTTTTGTCATCCCGAAATTTCGAAATAAATTTTTTTGGATAGTTCAGTATCAAAAATGTCCATGTGCCAATTTTTAGACCTCTTTTTCTTATAAAAGTTAGTAAAATAAATCAAAGTGTCACACACAGTTTTGTAGTTTGTAGTCTGAGAGAAACAGAACAGTTTTAATTGAAATTCTCGAATATTTGACATTATCGTGACTTGGTCCAGTTGACAAAGTTGATTGGCGTAAAATTCCCTATCGATTGATATAATCACATGCCACTTTTGGTCAACTTTTACTTTTTCTCAAAAATCAAAAATGGAAAATGATTTTGGGTCCGAATTTCGGAAAAAATGGTTTTCATGGGATAAAATTGAAATAAATTTTTTTGGATAGTTCAGTATCAAAAATGTCCATGAGCCAATTTTTAGACCTCTTTTTCTTATAAAAGTTAGTAAAATAAATCAAAGTGTCTTTTTCCAGAAGCTTTCTACTCAAAAATTGGGAAAAAATCCAAAAATCCTCAATTTTCCGTAAATTTCCATTTTCCCCCATTCATTTTCTTCCATTTTTTTTTTCCCTTGACAACACGAACATGAAAAATGTTCGTTTTCGTGCAATTCCTGCAAAATTTTCCCCGAAAATCCCGAAAATCCGATTTTTTCATTGTTTCCAAGAATTTTTCAATTGTTTTCCAATTTTTCATAAATTTCCAATGAACTGGTTCTTTTTCCCGTTCTTTTACTCCATTTTCCAAGAAAAAACCTTTCAAAATCCCTCAAAAATCACCCAAAAACCCAATAAACCCACTGGTAGGTCAAAACATGTCACACATGATTCCACCCGTTTTTCTTCGATTTTTCGCCGATTTTCTCCTTTTTTTCACATTTTTCTCGGATTTTCGATTTTTTTGAAGTTTTTTGGTGATTTTCCCTACTTTTCTAGTTCACTTTTTCCAAAAAAACCCTCAATGGCATATTTTTCAAAAATTTCTTCTCAATTCTGACCTACTCAAAAATTCAGCCAGTCTGGGTTCATTTTTCAAGTAGGTCTTGTGCCCAAATTTTCTGAAAATTCCAAAAATTAAGATTTTGTCAAAATTTATTAATTTTTGCCAATTTTCATCTTTTTTTTTGCAGTTTTGATTGATTTCCCCTAATTTTTCAATCATTTATGTTCATTTTTTTCCAAAAAAATCTCTCTTTTTCACAGAGTATTTTCCTTTTTTTCAAATTTTTTTCTCTGATTTTTCCGATTTTCATAGTGAGACCTACAAAAAATTTGGAAAAAAAACGTCGAATTTTTTTTTTCTCAAGTATTGATTTTTCAAAAACGAGATTTGGACTTTTCGTGTCGAGACCCGAAAAATCTCCATTTACAACATTAGTTAGTCTTGCAAAATTTTCAAATTGAAATTATCTAGTTTTCGTAAACTTCTCCTAAAAATTAAAAAAAAATCCAAAAAATATACAAAATTTCACCACCTTTTTTTTTTAAATTCCTACCTCCAACTCCCAGTTCGTGACCTAATTTTTACATCAATTTTCCTTTTTTTTTTTTTAAATTTCCAAAGTTCATCAATTTTCGGCCTCTTTTTTTCACATTTCTTCAAATTTTTTCTTTTTTTTTGCAATTTTTGGTGATTTCCCCTAATTTTTCAAAAAATCAGGCAAAATTTCCTTTTTTTTCCCAAAAATGGCACATTTCCCAACCGTAAAATTGACCAAATCAACAATTTATTCACAAGGGAATGTTTTTAGGTCACCAACTTGGAAAATTCTGAAAAAATTCTCAAAAATCCTATAATTCGTCCTGATCATGCTCAAATTTTTTTGGAGTCCTAGTTATAGGTCAAAGATGCGATTTATCAATTTCAATCAATTTATTCTTGAAAATCGCATCTTTGACCCATCATAACTAGGTCAAGAGTGGCCATCGGACTCCAAAAAAATTTGAGCATGATCAGGGCGTTTTATAGGATTTTTGAGAATTTTTTCAGAATTTTCCAAGTTGGTGACCAAAAACATTCCCTTGTTATTTTTCAAAACATCAAGCAAAATTTCCTTTTTTTTCCAAAAATGGCACATTTCCCAACCGTAAATTTGACCAAATCAAAAATTTCGTCATTATGGGTTTTTTCCAGTTTGTCCGAATAAAACTATATAGTTTTCGTAAACTATTTCTCAAAATTCAAAAAATTGAAAATTCCTACCTCCAGTTCCCTATTCCTGACCTAATTTTTACATCAATTATCCTCATTTTCAAATCTTTTTCTCCAATTTCTCCCCCACCAAATCCATATTTCCCCCTATTCCGTCAAGATCCCATACCACCCACCCAGTCACCACTAAAAACCCGTTTCCCCCTTCCCATTCGCCATTCTCATTTCCGGTGCCAACCCCCTCTAAAATTGGGGGTCCTTAGACATGGTGTCCAGACTGAAATTGCTCTCAACACCCCCAACCACAAACACGTTTTCAGAGTATTTGCCTTTTTTCTCGTGTAAATCTTTCCTTCTTCCGGAAATATCTTCCAGAAGAATTCCCCCAAAAATTCAAAAAGAGGCAAACCTATCATTATTTTTCTAGGAGGCGATATGAAAAAAAGGGTGAAAATAGTGGTTTTGGTCTGGATCTTTTGGTATTTTGATCAATTTTTTGTTCAATATTTAGGGATTGATAGAATTGATAAAAAGATTGAAAAGATAGGATATAGGTCAAGTGAAAAATTTGAAAAAAAAAAGAAAAATTGAAAATTCATATTTTCAAAAAAAAACATTTTTGGGAAAATATTGAAGTTTTCAAAAAATTCCATTTTTATGAAATTTCTAATTTCGCCATTTTTTGTCCATTTTTGATTGCAAAATGTTTTATAATTTATTTTATAAAATTTTAAAAAATATAGCTGTAATTTCCAAAAATAGGTCAAACTTGTCTATAGTTGCATACCAAAAATGGGGTTTGCATTCGAAATTTCAAATTGGCGCGCATGGTATCTCGCAGCGAAAACTACAGTAAGTTTTGCATTTTTGACCGTTTTCGAATCAATTTTAGGTGGAAAAATGCAATTCTTACTGTAGTTTACGGTGCGAGATATCATGCGCGCCAATTTGAAATTTTGAGATGCACAAGCTTGAAAAAAGCAAATCGAGGTCAAATAAAAAGTTGTAAAAAATCGGTAAAATTTAAAAAAATCATAAAAATTGTCAAAATTAAAATTTCCAAAAAAAAAACTAGGTCGAATGAAAAATAAAAAAATTCTATAAGATTCCGAAAAAATCCTAAAAATCGTATAATTTCTAAATTTGAAAAACTAGGTCAATTAACAAATTTAAAAAATTTAAAAAAATCATAAAATTCTATAAACTCGAAATTCCAAAAACTAGATCGAATAAAAAATTTAAAAAATCGAAAGAACTTCAAAAAATCATAAAAATTGCATAAATTTCAAATTTCAAAATTTAGGTCAAATCTATAGAAAATTATATTTTCTCGTTCAAAAATTGTCAAAAAAATAACAAAAAAGTGTTGTCGGGAGAAGGTCGTATCGCAGTGGCCCTTCTCAAATTCATCTTCTCCTCCTTATTTTTGGCCATTTATCCCGTCCGTCTCCTATTATTTTCTCATCTTTTTCTTGTTTATTCATCTACTTATTTTAGTTTTTATTCTTCTTTTTTTCTTCGTAAATGACTATTCCTCAAGAAAATTCATTCGTGAGGTCTTTTTTTTTTTGAAAATATAAATAATGTCATGTGATCTTCCATTTCCTTCCGGTCGAGGTTTTCAGCTGTGAAATTGAACATTTATTTAGTTTTTTGAATTAGAATTTTTTGAAATAGGAAAATCTTTATTTCTAAAAGTAAATTCCAGAAAAAAGGGGCTAAATCTAGAAAATTGAGGAAAAAAAATCTGAAAATTTTTAAAAATTTATTTTTTCAATTTTTCGAAAAAAATTGTTTTTTTTTTCAGAATTTTCCATCATTTCCTACTTCAAATTAGCTGAAAAATCTAAATTTAAAATTTGAAATTGATAAAAAAAAAAATTTAAAAAAACTAAATAAAAAATCTGAAAATTTCCAAAAAAAAATTTTTTTTCAAATTTCAGAAAATTGTTCCGAGAATTTTCCATTATTATTATAACTATACATTAACTCAAAAAATTCAATTTTAAACCAAAACTTTTTATAAAAATTAAAATTAAAATTTTGTAAATTTTCAAAAAAAAATTTTTTTTCAAGTTTTTTTTTGAATTTTCCAGAATTTTCCAAATTTTCCTATTGATTCAAATTAATTAAATGATGCAAATTTCAACCAATACAAATTTCGAAAAATAAAAAAAATTTTGAAAAATTCCAATTTTCAATTTCCCTCCAAAAATTCCTCCAAAATTCCAATACTTCGTAACCAAAGCCCACCTTTTCTTCATTTTCTTCTTCTTCACATCTGACATCACTTGCCAACATCTGGAGCCTTCTCCAATGACTTCCTCATGATGCAACGAAAAAGTTCCAGTGTCACGAGGGCACATGGCCCCTCAAAATATCTTTCCGAAAAAATGTCGATTTTCTTTTAAAAAATCTAGAAAAATTCATTTTTGCTTAAAATCAAGCAGTAAAAAAACCAATCGATAGGAAATTATCTCCTCTACAACTTTTCAGTTGATCACTTTTTGCTATCTCTACTTCTTATCAAGTTATCACTCAAAATCCGAACCCCACTCAAAAAAATCCAGAAAAATCAATTTTTGCTCAAATCTTGCAAGTAAAAATACCAATCGATAGGAAATTGTCTCCTCTACAACTTCCCAATTGATAACTTCCCGCTATCTCCCCTCCTTATCAACTTATCACTAAATCACTGATCATTGTCCTCTGGGCGGGCGGGGAGCATTGAGTTTCAACACCTCCCGTCCGAAAATTACGTCACGTGTGGGGTGTGGGGTGTCATAGAGTGTCCTCTATGAAATTGAAATATTCCCAAACTTTCTATTGCATCATCATCACTCTTTTCCGATTGTGATCTATTCGAAAATTTCCATTTCTCCCACACATTCCGGTCTGTTTTCACAGGGTATATGAGCCATGCGAACCATGGGAAAAGTGTGCTTTTTTTGGGGAGTTGATCTTTTTGAAAAATTTCCAGGAAAAAAATTTTTTTATCACTTGAAAAATCCCAATCCCACCCCCAAATTCCCTGAAATTCGCTCCCAGGCGCGCGCTCCTCTACGCCCTCCCCCACACGCCGACTCGTCGCCTCGATAGCTCAGTTGGGAGAGCGTTAGACTGAAGATCTAAAGGTCACCAGTTCGATCCTGGTTCGGGGCAATCTTTTTTGCATTGATAAGTTGATGTGTTTTTCAATCTTTATCTTTTCTTCCCGCTTCAAAAAGTGCTCCGCGAGCACACCCACCATTTGGTTCCCATTTCTCTGAACCCTCCTCTTTTTCGATACTATTTCTCGCCCAATTTTCAAACTTTTTCCACCGAAAGCTATAGCTCTCCATTGAGATTGATTTGTGGACGAAAGAGAGAGAGGGTTGAACATAAAACTTCCGGGGTCCTTGTGATAAGAGAAGATAAGAGAGATATCATTACTGATTGATTGGTTTTTCAAGGGTTCCAAGGGGCAATTGATTCTTGGTTCCACTGATAAGAGCTGATAAGAATCTGAAAAGTCAAAAATTATTGAAAAATGATATAAAATCTAGAATTTTGAATTTTCTGAGAACATCTCGTTTAACTCTTATCAGTGCTTATCACAAGATGATAAAATTGGAAGAAAAAATTTGAAAAAAAATGATTTTTCAAAAAAAATTATTCAAAATTTTCTAAGTTTCCATATTTTTTTCAAACTTTTTGTTATCATTATCAGTAATATCACCTTATCAAAAAATTATTTTTTTTTCAACAGAAAAAATCACTAATGAGGTCATGAAAAAACCACAAAAACATGAAATTTTTATTTGAAAAATTCTAGAATCAAAAAAAAGTGATATTTGCCTAAACTTCCGGAAAACAATCCAGTCAAGACCCAAAAAAATCGGAATAATTTTTTTTTCCAAAAATCCATTAAAAATCATAGAAAAATCTGAAAATCTCATTTTTCAAATTATTTTTATTCTAAAAAAATTCTCAAAAAATTTTCAAAATTCCCGATTTTTTCATCTATCTTCTGTCAGAAATTCCATTGAAAAATCCATCCAAGACCCAAAAAAAAAAAAAAATTTTTTTTTGAATTTCGAAAATTCCAAAAATTTTATCTAAAAAACCACAAAATACCCTCAAAATTCCTAAATTCATCATTTCTTATCAATATCTTATCACTAACCCATTTTTCCAAAAAGTTTGCACCCTGTCCCTTTTCCCCGTAGACTCATCTTCTACTCGTCAAAAACTTTCAAAAGATCATTCGTCATCTGCTCATTTCCCCCGTATCTCTTTTCTTATCACTGATAGTAGTGATATTTGATGCTCTTCTCCTCCTCTTCTTTCCCTCTCTTATCACTATCACCTCATCGAAAAATCCCCCATTGTTTTGACATTTCGTTCGTTTCGAACACCTTGTGACCCAAATTAAAAAAAAAACGAAGGGGAAAAATAGTGATGTCTGTTATCAGTTATCACTTTCTTTGTGTTGTCTGCTCTTGTCTAGGCTTATCACTTCTTATCACACATGTTTTATGAAACATTGTCGAAACATTTTCGGAATTTTTGAAAAAAAAATCATGAAAAATTGGGTCGAAAATTTTTTTAAATTTTTTTAAAAAATAACTGAAATATTTAAAATTATCACTGATAACCTAAAAAAACAGAATGATCAGTAAAATTCAAAAAAAAATGAATCCCAAAAAATTGTTTTTTTCGAAATTTCGAAATTTTCGAAATTTTTCACTTTTTTTTCAAAAATTCCCCCTATTTTTTGATTTTTTGATAATTTGATAACTAGGTCAACCCCAACACGTACATATTTTTCCAATTTATATTCACCTCTCCGTAAAATAATTTTATATTTGATTTCCATATATTTCCGTACATAAATTATAACAAAATTGACATGTTTCAACTTTTCTCTCGTTCTCTAACTCTCTAGCGTTTTTCGGAATTCTTGAAAATTTTCAAAATAAAAAAAATTAATTCTAGGAAAATTCTCCAAATATTCACATTTTTTCTTCCATAAAGTTCCATTTTTTGAAACATTTTCTTACGACTTTCAAAAAATTTTCGGATAAAAAATGTTTTTTTTTTCTAATTTTTTATTATCGTAGTGTTCCGCTGAAATGGCAGTTCGCTGAAGGAATGTAGAGCAAATGTTCGGATGGGTCTCCCAGCGAAAACTCTACAGTGAACAGTCAAAACATTTGAACATTTCTGCTCCCGGTCGCAATAGATCAAAGTTTTTGAAGGAATTTCGCGAAAAACCTCTCAAAATCATCATTTTTCTTTTGATCTATCGGGAGAGGAAATGTTCAAATGTTTCGACTGTTTACTGTAGAGTTTTCGCTCTGGGACCCATCCGAACATTTGCTCTACATCCCATCAGCGAACTGACATTTCGGAATACAACGATAACACCAAATTTTAAAAAATTGTTTTTGAATTTTTCACACTTTTTCAAAATTACAAAAATTTCCGCTTGCATTCAAAATTTCAAATTAGCGCCTACAATATCTCGCAGCGAAAACTACAGTAAGATTTGAATTTTTCCATTGAATTACTGTAGTTCTCGCTGCAAGACATCGTGAGCGCCAATTTGAAATTTCGAATGCGAAATGAAATTTTGAGATGCAACAAAGATAGAAAATTTTGAAAAAAGTAAGAAATTAGAAAAAAATTTTTTGAAAAATTTTAGAAATAATACAAATTGACAAAAAATGTTTTTAAAAAAATTTTCGAAATTGGAAATTTCTGGAAAAACTCCAATCTTTTCCCTTATTTTTTACCTTTTCTCAATCTTCTTCTCCTCCTTTTTTCTTCTCTTTTTTTTTCCTCAATTTTCCCCCAAAATTCCCCTTTATTTTTCCAGAACTCTTCTCACCACCCCCATCCCAAGAATGTCATCATTCCCTCCGCCTCGTCCAAAATTCTACCGATCGGAATCGGAAATGTCGCCAGGACCACCGGGAGGAATCAGTCCGCCCGTCATGATTCCCGGAAGTGCACCGCCTTTCCACGGACAATTCCATGGCCACCATCAACATCAGTTCGGAGCGGCAAGGATTAGGGACAGGTCGCCGAGGTTGTCGGTTAGTTCTATTGATTTTGATAAAAAATGATAAAAATTTGAAATCGAAAAAATCAAAAATCATTGATAAAAAAATTGAAAAAAATAGATGGGGGAAATTATTAATTCCTATCACTATTATCAATCGAAAAATAAAAAATAGTTAATCGGAAAAAATTCAAATTCAAAGTTAAAAACCATAGAAAAATAATTTTTTAAAAATAAAAAAAAAATTGATCAGGAAAATTATCAGTTTCTATCACTATTATCAGTCAAAAAACATCAAAAATAAAAATATAAAAATTCAAAAAAAAAATTTTTTCAATTTTTTTTATTTTTCAAAAATATTTTTTTCATTTTTTCAATTTTTTTGAAAAAATTAGGAAATTTTATCATTTTCTCATTGGAGCGCACTTACTTTTCCCTAATTTTTCCCATTTTTCCATCTAAAAATTGTGTGAAAATGCAATTTTTAAAAGTCAAGATCCAGGTGTAGGCGGCTCAAATTTCATCTATTTTTCTTATTTTTTCTCATGAAAAAAGTGGGTCTAAAACACTTATAAAGTATTTTTTAATGACTTTGAAAAATCCAAAAAATTTTTCAATTCAAAAATTTGTTCAGTAGAGCGCACTTGCTAACTCATCAATTTTTGTTATTTTTAATTTTTAAAAATTATTTTTTTTTTCAAAAAATCAAAAATTTTCAATTTTAATCCAGTAGAGCACACTTGCATCAATTTTTCCATTTTTTGTGTTCTAGTCCACTGGAGCGCACTTGCAGTCTAGTCTGACCCATTTCCAATTTCCTCTTGAACTTTTCCCTCCATCTTGGGGAGAAAACAAAACAAGAAGTGACTGAAAATTGACACCCTTTGGCTGGTGTGAGATCATCATGTGATGGGCGGTCACATGGCAAAAAAAAAGAAATTAGACGTTTGAACTCAAATATTGAACTTGTCTGAACTGTTGTATGTGCGCTCCACTGATAACATTTGGTTTTCCTGCTGTAACTCGAAAAGTAGCAAAGATAGAAAAAAGTTATCAACTACAAAAATGATTCTTATCAAATTCACTATATTTTATCAGTTGACAACTTTTTCCTATCTCCTTTAGTTCCCAAGTTACACAACCCAGAAAATGCAAGTGCGCTCCACTGATAATCTACCTCTATCTCCAAAACCAAAAGTCATGGAAAAAAGTGACCAACTACAAAAATGATTACCAATCAATTCTCTACAACTTATCAGTTAACACTTTTCCCCTATCACTGCTGATAACAGAGTTACGACTGATTATCAGTAGAGCGCACTTGAAAAAGTACCGTAACTTCCCAGATCTCTGTTTTTTTCGCAAAAAAAAACCCCAAAAACCCCAAAAAAACCCAAAAAACAAGCTCATTCCACTGCCATATTTGTCCATCAAAACACGCGTATCTCATCATTTTCTCTCGTGTCTTTCACCATGTCACCACCCGAAAAACCGCCCCGTCTTTTCATAAAGAGTCATGCATTTGGGAAAAAAGAAAAGAAAAAGTGTTGGTGTTTACTCACTCGGAACCCTATTTCTTCCCGTATTTTTAACTAGTTCTTTTTGTCTAAATCACTCGACTCGTGCTCTTTTTATCTGAAATTCAGATCAAATTTCCGTTTTTTAGCAGTAGAGGGAGAAGATCGAGATTTTTCAAGATTTCTTGGCTTTTTCTATTAGTTTTTAGCGTCTTAGCTTTGAATTTGAAAAAAAAGCTTGAAAATACATGTTTTACAGTAGTTTTTGACCTAATTTCGAGCTTTGACTAGGTTTTTGCAAGTGCGCTCCATTGATAACCTTCTTTTTCTGCGTATATCTTGGAAATTAGAAGAGATAGCAAAAAGTTATCAACTGCAAATTTTATCAGAACAAAATTTTCCACAACTTTGCAGTTGACACCTTTTTGCTATCTTATCAGTTTATCGAGTTATAGCTCAAAATGCAAGTGCGCCCTACCGAGCAGTTTTCTAGCTCTACCTTGACAACCATGCGAGATAGAAAAAAGTTATCAACTACAAAAATGATCCTTATCAAATTTGCATACTTTTATCAGTTGATAACTTTTTGCTATCTCCAATAGTTCCCAAGTTACATAACCCAGAAGATGCAGGTGCGCTCCCCTGATAATTCGACTCTATCTCCCAAACCAAGAGCCCTGGGAAAAAGTGATCAACTACAAAAATAATCACAATTCAATTTCCTACAACTTATCAGTTGACACTTTTCCCCTATCACCGCTGATAACAGAGTTACAGTCCCAAAAGCAAGCGCGCCCCACCGAAACAGTCCCGTAACTTCACACCTCGCGACTTCTGAATCCCCTAGAGCTTTCTTTCCGTATTTTTCCGTCTAAGTGTCACATTATCCCGTCAACGAGCACGCCTTTCCTCTTTTCTCAATTGTCTTCTTTTTGCCGTACGTAAGTGAGAAAAAGTAATGGGGCACAGGGGGTGTCTGTTCCGTTTTTTGCCGATTCTAGAGGAAGTTTTTCTCGATTTTACGTGTTTTTTTCAGCGGGAATTAGGTTAGTTAAGTGGAAAAATCGTATAGGATAGAATAATAAGAAGATGCTGGAAAAAACTGCAAAAATAAAAAAATTTTTCTAAAAAAATTTTTTTTGCAAAAATAAAAAAAAAATTTTTAATTTTTATTTCATTTCTAAAAAATTTAAAAATCTGAAAATGAAGTATAATATAGAAAAACTAATGTGATAAAAATTGATAAAATAAAAAATATATTTGAAAAAAAAATTTTTTTCCTAAATTTTCTCTAGGGTCCCATTTAGGGTCCCTACCACTTTCTAGGGTCCTAAAATGAGATAAATAAGTAAAAAAGAGTTATATTCCACCACCCAACGCCCATATTTTCCCGCCAACTCTTTCTCATTTCTTTTCTTTCTTCCTTTCTTTTCTTTCTTTTTCATCTGTGAAAAAGCAGTCACGCGGACGGAAAAAATGGGGTTTTTTCTTACTTGTCTACCTATTTTCTAGAAATTTTTTGGAATAGGAAAAAAATTTCAGAGAAAATTTATTTTTTTATTTCGCTCAAAAATTTGAAAAAAAATCTGCTAATTTTGCACAAAAATTGACCTATTTCCACTATAAAATTTTCAAAAATTAAAAAAAAAATTTCCAGAAAAAAAATAATTTTTTCTCACTTCAAAAATCCCAATCCCACCCCCAAATTCCCCCGAAATTCACTCCCAGGCGCGCGCTCCTCTACGCCCTCCCCCACACGCCGACTCGTCGCCTCGATAGCTCAGTTGGGAGAGCGTTAGACTGAAGATCTAAAGGTCACCAGTTCGATCCTGGTTCGGGGCAATCTCTTTTGCATTGATAAGGTGATGCGTTTTGGGGCTCCCTTGTCTTTTCATTAAAAATTCAGTGGCAATTCGACCCTTCCTTCTCTTCTTTTTACTACTTGTTCTCTCCTTTCTTTTCAAAATGCAATTTGCGGCATTGTTGCAGGCTGAAATGCGCAAGAATCGAGATGGCACGTCACCGACGGGACCACCGTCCAACTCATCTGCCGGCAGCATTCATCGAGCATCCGTTACGGGTACGCACAACTCTTTCTACTTTTTTCCAACGAAAATTCAAATTTTACGGGGGAAGAGGGAAATTTGATTTATTTTTTCGAAATTTTCGAGATTTTTTTTTCAAAATTTGAACTTTACAGAATTGAAATTTTTAAAATTTGGAAAGCCTGAGTTTTATTGATTTTTTATTGATCCAAAAATCAACTGAACATTTGAAAATTTGGCATATTTTGATATTTGGAATTTTTGAATTTTTTGTGATTTTTTCTCTAGAAAACAGTGTCTTTTTCCCTCTTTTTAGGTCAGATTTTGAGCAGAATTTCTGGAAATTTGAAGAAACGAAAAATTGGGAACTCGGAAAAAAAATGAAATCCTAAAATTCTGAAAATTTTGAATTTCTTGAAATTTTGCAAATTTCATATTCAAAAAATACCTGAAAATTGTTGAATTTTCGGGATTTTTTCTGGAAAAAAACAACATTTTTGGGGAAATAATGAATATAAATTTCGGGATTCTGAACATTTTTGGACCTAAAAATTTGAAAATCTGTAATGTTTAGGAATTCTCAAAATTCAAAAAATTACTAGAAAATTTTCAAATTTCAAATTCGCAATTTTGAGTGTTTCCATTTAAAAAAAAAATAATAATTTCAAACTTTTGACCTTTTTTCAGTCATCTCTGACCCAATTCCAACCCAATTTTTTCAAATTGTCAAAAAAAAAAATCCAAATACTTGAAAATTCCGAAATTTCGCAATTTCAAAGAATTTCAAGTATCAGATTTTTGAAAAAAAGTCTTTTTTGCAATTCTGACCATTCTTCCCCTCATCTTAACCCAATTCAACCCAACTTCTCCCAATATTTCCAAAAAATTCCAATTCCAAAACAAAAATCGTCCTTTTTTCTATTTTCCCCTCTGGAATTTTGACGCCTTCCTCTCTCCCGCCATTTCCAGCTTATTCCATATTTATTGACCACCCCCCTCGAAAAAAAAACGAAAAAAGAGCCAAAACACTCATTTGACCGCTCGTCTGTTCAAATATGGATACATAATTTGAGTTCCGAATTCCGGATGGAATTTTCAATTTTTTCAGAATTTTTCTAGAATTTTTCTAGAATTTTTGAACAATTGGTAGACAGAATAAGGCCTGAAAAATTCAAAAAAAAATTTTTTTTGAAAAATATTTTTGAAATCCTCTCTTGATTTTTTTTTCTAGATTTTTAGACGAAAACGGCCTAAACGGCCTAAAAATTGAAAAAAAATCGAAAAAAAAATTCCAAAAAAAAAAAATTTTTTTCAAAAATTTTCAAATTTCCCTCAGAAGCCCCGCCCCTTTTTCCCCAATTTCCTTAAAAATGCTCCATTTTCCGAGCCAAAAGAGCCCCAATCCTAAGCACAAAATAACCCAATTAGGTGAGAGCCAGAAAGCACTTTTCCATTTGTCACAAGCCAACCCCCTGACCTAATCTTCCCCGGTTTTCGGCCTATTTTCCTCGTAAAATGGTCCCTTACTGATAAGGAATTGTTTCCTTTATCAGTGATGTTATCACTGATCATTTGAACACATGTTTGACCTTTTCACAACAATTAACCGTAATCCAATTAGTCCGACCCGAAAAGTTGTCCAGTGTGTGTGTGGTCAAGTAGATGATTTTTAGAAATCATCATTTTATCAGTTTATCAGTGTACAAATGATTTTTGATCAGTTGGACTTTTCATTTTTCTAAAAATTGGAAAATTTTGATTTTTTCAAATTTTTTCAAAATTTTCAAAAATTCACATTAGAGCGCACATGCATCACATGACTTTTTTAAAATTGAAAATCGAGAAAATTAATTGATAAATAGGCCCCGCCCATTTTCTAGAAAATTCCAATTAGCCCCGCCCATTTTGTGCCTTGAACTTTGCATTAGAGCGCACTTGCTTTACAAAAAATTTTTTTCAAGAAAATTTGATAAATAAGCCCCGCCCAATTTTTCCCTTGAACAAATTATAAAGTGTTTGTTCATTAGAGCGCGCTTGTCATGTGACCTAATTTCCTCTAGGCCACGCCCCTTTTTCTCAATTTTCAAAATTGGACTTTTTCTAGGAAACATTATCAATAGAGCGCACTTTCCCATTCCGAAGTTGTAAAAAAGTCCCATTTTTTCCAAAATTTTCAAAAATTCACATTAGAGCGCACATGCATTGAAAATTTTTTTTTGAAAATAAAATTGATAATTAGGCCCCGCCCCCTTTTCTAGAAAATTCCAATTAGCTCCGCCCATTTTTTCCCTTGAACAATTATAAAAAGTGTTTGTTCATTAGAGCGCACTTTCCATGTGACCTAATTTTCTCTAGGCCACGCCCCTTTTTCGCAATTTTTCAATTGTAATTTTTTCTCGAAAAATGATCAATAGAGCGCACTTTCTCTAGTCCAAATTTGAAAAAAATATTTTTTCAATTTGTGAATTTTTAAAATTTTTCACAAATTTTAAAAATTTGCATTAGAGCGCACTTGCTTTACAAAATTTTTTTTTTCAAAAAAATTTGATAAATAAGCCCCGCCCATTTTTTCCCTTGAACAATTATAAAAAGTGTTTGTTCATTAGAGCGCACTTTCCATGTGACCTAATTTTCTCTAGGCCACGCCCTTTTTCTAAATTAAAAAAAAATTTTTTTTTTTTAATTATCAATAGAGCACACTTTCTCAAGTCCAAATTTGAAAAACAAAAAAAACAAAAAAATTTAAAAATTTAGACCCATTTTTCACATTTTTCCCAAAATTTTCAAAAATTCTCATTAGAGCGCACTTGCAATTTTTGTTTATTTAGACTAAAATTGAAAACAAATAGAACATTTTTTCATAGTAAAAAATGCCCCGAGGCTAAAAAAAAGTGGGAAAAAATTTCAAAAAAGTACCCCTTCTTTGACCTCATTACCCTTTAGAAAGACTAAAAAACACTGAAAATTCCTCTAGAAAATATGAATATGTAAATTGAAAATTTCCTCGTTTTCGTTTCATCATCATCGCCTACTCATCTACCCCTCATCATTCTTATACTATAAAATTCACGTGGGGTCTGTTTGTTTGTTTGTGACTTTGTCCGTCCGTCCGTACATTCCCTCATTTCTGGAAAGTGGGGGGTCACGGGACGCCGGAGGCGTCCCGGGGAGACGGCGCAGCCGGCTCCCAGTCAAAAACCAAGACTGAATGCCGGCGGAGCCGGCGGGCAGTCTTGTTTCCTATAAATTTGAGGTCATTTTCGCCAATTTTCTCTTTTTTCCAGTAAAAATGTGGAAAAAATGGATGGAAAATTGAAGGATATTGGAGAATAAATAAATTAAAAATAGATTAAAATTCATAGAAATTTTCTTTTTTTTTGTATGAAAAATTGAAAAAATTGGGAAATTTTTTTTTTGAAAATTCAAAAAAATAACATCTGATTTTTTTTGGGATTCAAGAAAAATTCTGAAAAATCAATAAATCCCTGAAAAATTAACTTAGCATGTTTTTTCAACTTCTTCAATATTATTTTGTGAAAAAAAATTTGAAAAAAAAAGAAGAAAAACATTATTTTTTTTTGAAAATTTGTAAAAATTCTGAATTTTTTTGGGATTCAAGAAAAATTTCTAAAAAACCGATAAATCCTTGAAAAATTCATTTTGCATTTTTTTCATTTTTTTCAATCATTTTTCAGTGGAAAAAAAATTGAAAATACATTTTTTTTTTGAAAATTTTGAAAATTCAAAAAAAATATTCTGAACTTTTTGGGATTCTAGAAAATTTTGAAAAATCAATAAAACCCTGAAAATTTTATTTTTCATTTTTTCGAATTTTTGAGTCAAAAAAAATCAAGTTTTTTTCAAAATTTTTTTTTTGAAAATCTGCGCAAATCATTCTCAATTTTTTAGGGTTCTCAAAATTTTTCGAAAAATCAATAACACCATAGAAATGTTATTTTCATCTTATCAATTTTTCCATTTTTCCCAAATTTTTTCTCAATTTTTTTTATACCAAAACAATAATCAATCAATCTCTCTCAAAAATAGGTAAATATGAAAAGGCGATATAGGAAATTCCCTTTTCCCAGCCGCCAAATAAATAAGAAAAAGTTAATTTCCTTTTCGTTGTCCAAAGAGCCGTGACCACATCATGGGTGGCGGTTGATAATAAATTGGTGTGTGTGTGTGTCATTCGATTAATTCCCCCTCCCTTTTTCACATTATTCAGAGGGAAGGTAAATCTGATTTTTTTGGGAATTTTCAAATATTGGAGCTGAAAAACCAAATTGAATTTGAAAATTATTTACGAAAATTAGGGAAATCAAAAAAAAAAAAATTGGAAAATATTTTTCAGAAAATTCTAGAAAATTCTGAACATTTTTCTAAAATTCGGAACCCTAACAATTCAGATTTCCCGGCTTCAAGAAGTCTGAACTCACAATTTGAAATTTTCGGAATCGAGAAATTTTGTGCTACAGAATTTCTTTGTCAGAAAATTTTGAAAATTCCTGAAATTTCAGAATTCTTAGGGTTATGAATTTTTATTTATCGAAGAATCTGAAATTTCCCAATTTTTTTGGCCCCAAAAATCAGGAATTTTAACGTTTCGGAAGACAAAAAAAATATGAATTTTTGGTTTTTTGTCACCAAATTTGTTATTTTTGCGCCTAAAACTTCATCTTGCCTTCAAAATTCCAAATTGGCGCGCATGGTATCTCGCAGCGATAACTTCAGTAAGATTTGAATTTTTTGAACTTTTTTCGAATCAAATTTAGTTAGAAAATGTTAATCTTACTGTAGTTTTCGCTGCGAGATATCGTGAGCGCCAATTCGAAATTTTGAATCATTTTAAGTTTCAAGACCTCAAAAAAAATGGTTCACTTCTCCTTATCACTGATAGCCTCCAATAACTCATGTTCCAGTGGAGGTCATTCTCTAGCTTCAAACTGATGTTTTTATTTCGGTTCCTAGCAAATTGATTCCAATTTTAGAAAACCTAATTTCACAATGTACATAATTTCACTTCCTTATCACTGAGCTTTGATTCTTATCACTCCTGTCAAATCCAGTCAAATCTGAAATTCCAAAAAGTTTAACCAAAATTCGTCTGTCTAGAATACTTCATTTTTGACCTAAACTCATCGAACTTCTCCGATGTTCAAATTCAATTTTTTCTTATCACTGATATCACATTCTTATCACTTTTGCAGCCAAGTCTATAGCGTTTTTCAAAATATTTTTTGAAAAACCAAAAATGACCTAACAAAAAAAAAAAAAATTTAAAAAAATTAAATTTGCCTGAAAATTTCCATTTTTAGCCGAGTTCAAATTTCCCGCCAATTTGAAATTTCCCGAAATTTGAAAAATCCTGAAAAAGTCACACAAAAAAGCTCGCAAAAATCAGAGGGGTTCCTAATTTTCGCCTCTTTCTCCTGTTTTTCGTCCATTCCAGCATGCTCTCAATTTATTTCTTTCTGAAAAATACGGAAATTCCTCTCCTCTTGTCTCTCTCTATGCCTTTTCGGCTCGCCGTGTTGAATTTTTTGTTTATGTCAAAATCAAATCCGTTCGCCTTTTTCCCTCGCTTTTTTTGTCTCTTCTCCTCTTTATTTTGCTCTTTTTTTCAGCGAAAAGCTATCTATTGTTCTGGAATTTTTGGAAGGGAAAAAATACTTTTTTTCTGGAAAATAGGAATTTTTAGACCAAAAACTAGGTTAAAACTGGCTTTTTTGATGGGCAATTTGATTTTTTTAAAAATATGGAAAAATCAAAAAAAAATTTCTGACATTGTATTTATGATAATTGTTTGAAAAAAATTCAAAATTTTTCATATAATTTTTTGAGCTTGAAAAAAAATAATTCAACTTTCTCTAAAAAAAACCAGGCAGTCGGCGACGGCTCACGCCGTCTCCTCTGCCTGGTTTTCCGCCTTCGGCGGTTCAAACCGTCGCCTTCGGCTCCGTTTTCTCACGTAAAAAAGCGCGAAATTCAAAATTGAATGTGGCCGACATTGGCGTTTTAGAAATGAATACGGGAAAAAGGGTTTAAAATGCCTATTTTGCGCTCATGACCTGTTCACAGAATAGGAAACCCTTATGAAATTCTCGTGCACCGAGTTTGAGTAGGACCTGACTTCCCTGCGAAGGAACGACGAAAATGGTCGAGTAGTTGCTGAGAAACAGCCGCGGACAGACAGACAGACACACAGACAGACACACAGAAGTTTTCAATTAGTAATAGTAAAGATCCCATTACCCTTTACCCTTTTTTTGTAGTTTTCACATTTTTCCTGATTTTTTTTGTATCTGAAAGTGCGCTCTAATGACAATTCAAAAAAGTTGTTTTATAAATTTTGACAAAATATTTTCATATTTTTTTCTGAAAAATTGGAAATTCCAGATCAAAATTAGCATTTCTAATGATAAATCTGATCTAAAAAATCAGAAAAATAATTTTTTTTCCTATTAATAATTTTTTTGAGCTTGAAAAAAATTAATTCAACTTTCTCTGAAACCAATACCATTTTTACCCATTTTTTTCTGAAATTTTTTCCTATCTGAAAGTGCGCTCTAATGACAATTCTCAAAAAACTGTTCTAAAAAATTTGAAAAAATATTTTCAGATTTTTATCTGGAAAAATGGAAATTTCGAGACCAAAATCAACCTTTCTAATGGAAAATTTGACCTTAAAAAATTCAAAAAAAATTTTTTTAGAAAATTAATAAATTCTAGACCTAAAACTTGTTTGGAAAACTGTTCCTTTTTTCCTGATTTTTTCAAAAATTTTCTCTAATTTTTCCTGATTTTTCAAAAAAAAAATAATAATCCAATTTGTCCCCTTTTTTTTTTGTATTTCCTAATTTTTTGTATCCGAAAGTGCGCTCTAATGACAATTCCAAAAATCCAAAAAAAACAACGTCATTCCTTCTCAAAAATCTCTCTATTCATCACTTATCACAATGATAACACAATCAGTGTTTGGCTTCTCAATTGCATTCCCTCATTTTTTCCAAAAAATCTTGTCAAAATTTATGCAAATTTCGTGCCAGATCTTTTTTATCATTTTATCACTATCACCACCTCTAATCCTGGATTTACGTCAAGAAACATGGAATTTAATCTCTTATCACTTTTCTTATCACCTGATAAGAAAAGAAAAGAACTATAGGTGATCTTGACGAAATGTGCCCGTTGAAAAAGAAAAAAGAATCCAGACAAGATTATCCATGAGTCAATGCGGATTGAGTTATCAGTGATAAGAATGGTGATAGTGGAAAGTGATAACATATCACTGATAACTCTTCAAGACCTCCTTTCCTACCGTAATCCAAAGGTCAAGATCACCAAATCAAAAAAAGAATAGGAAAAGAAACAGTTTCTTGTGGCCACCTCTTCTACTGATTTCTTATCAAATTATCACTCGCCCCTTTTTCTTTTTCTTCTTCTGATTCTTCTGATGATGATAGAAGTGGCTGTGACCGGAAACTCTTTTCTCTTCTTCTTTTCCGCCTCTTCAATTAATTTCCGCCTCCCTTATCACTCGCTATCACTGATAATAATACTGATTTGCTACAAAAACATTTGTGAGTAAATTTGTTTGTAATTCGTCCGATTTTGCAAGTTCGCTCTACTGATAACGCTATATCTCGGTTGTCATCAGTGATAGAGAAAAGTTGTCAACTGATAAAATGTTCAAAATAGTGTGCTGATAATTTTTGTAGTTGATAACTTTTTGCTATCACTGATAGTTCTTGAGTTATCAACTGATAAAGAAGTGGCACCCCTCTAACTCGGCTCATAGCTAACCTAGTGAACATTTTCCAACTATCCAAAGAAGCCAAATTTAAATATTTTTTAGAAATCAACTTTATCACTGATAACTTATTCTTATCAGCTACCTTATCAGAAGAGCCAATTTCCAGCCAAAAAAAATTTTTTTTCACTTTTTTTTCAAAAATCCGCCAACTTTTCCCCACTTTTTCCATCCGTTTCCATCGATTTCTTCTCCGTGAATCGGTAATAAAAAGGGCAGTTAAAGTATGTGTTTGTGTTCTCCCAACACACACTTTTCCCGAATTTTCCGAATTTTCCAAAAGTATTTGAAGCAAAAATTGGAAAAATTGAGAAAAATTCATTTTTCAGAGCTACAAAAAAAGTTTTGTAAAAACATTTTCCAATATCATTTTATCATTTTTTCGAAATGTTCTGTGTTTTTTTAAATAGAAAATATTTGAAATTTTGAAAAAAAATCGAAAAAATTGAAAAAAATTAAGAAAAAATTATTTTTTTTTTGAATTTTTTCGAAATAAAATTTTCCGTAATTTTATCATTTTATCAATTTTTTAGAACGATTTTTAAAATTGAAAAATTGAAAAACAAATTAAAAATGAGAAAATCCAAAAAAAAAATTTGAAAATGAAAAAAAATTTTTTTTTGGATTTTTCAGAATTTTTTCTCATAAAAATATTTTTTTCAGTATTTTTATCATCTTATCAAAAATTTTTATCATTTTTTTACAAAAAAAAAATGTTCCAATGATTTCAAAAAATTTCAAAAAATGAAAAGAATAAAAAAAATGAAAAATAAATGTTTTTTTTAAACTTTCTTCAAAATAAATTTTCCTCATTGAAAAAATTGTTTTTCTATTTTTATCATTTTATCAAATATTCTATCAGTTGTTCAAGATTGAAAAAAAAAACATAAAAATTATTTTTAAAAAATCAAAAAAAATTTTCAAAAATTTTTTTTTCTCAAATTTTCCTTAAAAATTTTTTTTTTCAATTAATCAAACTGATAAAAACCCTCTTATCACCCTATCACTGATCACCAACCATCCGAGTCTTCTTCCCAGAGAAAATAAATAAGAGAAATCCTATTGACCTTCTTCTTCCTTTTTTCAAAATAATCCTTATTTTTCCCCCATTTCCCCCCCCCAAAAAACCTGTCAAAACAACACCTTTCTAACATAATCGGGAGAAAGAAAGAAGAATTCGTGAATTTTCACGAATTCTTCCCTCTCTAAAACCACTTGGCGCCTAATTCAAATCAACGAAATTTTCGGGTGATCAGAGAAGTGTCTGTTGTGGTCATTTTGGAGTGGAGGTGACGGGAAATGGAAGATTTCTCTCTGATTTTTGCTAATTTTTCCGGTTGAACATGTTCGTATAGCTTTAGTGTTGGTTTGGTCAAAAATGATGAGTTTTAGGGTTTCTGGAATTTTAGGACTCAAAAATGTTACTGTTGCAAGTGCGCTCCATTGATAACATTTGGTTTTCCTGCTGTAACTCGAAAATTAGCAAAGATAGAAAAAAGTTATCAACTACAAAAATAATCCTTATCAAATTCACTATCTTTTATCAGTTGACAACTTTTTCCTATCTCCTCTAGTTCCCAAGTTACATACCCCAGAAAATGCAGATGCGCTCCACTGATAATCTATCTCTATCTCCCAAACCAAAGGCCCTGGGAAAAAGTGACCAACTACAAAAATAATCACCAATTGATTCTCTACAACTTATCAATTAACACTTTTCCCCTATCACTGCTGATATCAGAGTTACAACTGATTATCAGTAGAGCGCACTTGAAAAAGTACCGTAACTTCCCATTTGTGCTCATTTGGCCTAAAATTGTTCTTTTTTCGTCAAATTTTTCGGAAATTTTTCCTTATCACTGATATCACCTCCTTATCACTCTTGTAATCCATGTACACAAAAACTAGAACAGTTTGGTCTAACTTGACCTAAAATTGTCCATTTTGGGGCAAATTTCCCCGGATTTTTGCTTATCACTGATACTTATCATTCTTATCACTCTTATCACTTCAGGAATCGGATCGATCGGACTTCCAGTGCTCGGCGGTCGCGGGCGTGGAGTCATGTCGGACAGTCACATGCAACGCACATTTCACGAGGCAATGCGACAGAGGAGGACCAGTTTACCGGCGAATAGCTTATCACTTGGAGGCAAATCACTGGTGAGTTATCAGTTGATAAGGATTTTGATAAGCTGATAAGAAAGAGCATGAAAAGTTGGGTGGACTAGTTCACTCTTTGAATCTTTTGTATTCTGACACTGATAAGAGATACTGATAAGAGACATATATCCCTTATCACTCCACCCTTTCAAGAAATGTACAGAATCCCCATTTTCCAAAAAGTGATAACTGTATCCCTTATCACTTTATCAGACGCCTAAATTTTTGATGGATGGCTTCCGATCTGCAGAGGAATGGAAAAGGGGGCGGGGCTTGCGTTTTTTGATCTTTTTCTTTTGATCATTTTATCAGTGATAAGGAAAAGTTATCAGTTAGAGGAGTTTTGTGGTTAGGGAAGTGTTCGGTTTTTTGAGTGATAAATGCTGATATTGAAAAATTATCAAAGTGCGCCCCATTGATAATTTTTCAATTAAAAAAAAATCATTTGCGCTCTATTGATAACACTGATAAGCTTTTTCTCTTATCAAATGTAGGCCAATTCCAATTTTCAATTAATTAATGCAATTGCGCCCCATTGCCAACTTTTCCAACTCCACAAAATTGCAGATTTCCGGTTCAACACTCAGCGAAGCAAAGGGACTGATAGCTGATATGCTGATGAACAAGGATCTTCCGGGCAACGTGGCATCGTGTCTTCGGGCCGTCGCATCGCTTTTGGAGCAGAGAAATCTTCCGATGAACGGACTGATCAACGACTTCGGACTGCCAAGTGTCGTCGAGAACCCCTATGGCGGAGAGTCCATGGTTGTCGGGGTTAGTTGGCGTTTATCACTTTTCTTATCATTTGGTAATCAATTGCAAAATGATCAGCACAAAATTCCCTACACTTCATCAGTTGGAAGTTTTCTGCTAGCTAGTCTGGTTATCAAGTTATCACTCCATCCACCTGTTATCAGTAGAGCAAGCTTGAAGAGCTGATAAATCGAAAACCATAGCTCCTAGAAAAAATTGACCAACTACAAAAATGATCCTTATTACATTTCCTACATTTCATCAGTTATCAACTTCTCTCTATCACTGATAATTCCCAAGTTACAAGCCATTATCAACAGAGCGCACTTGCTCCATCTCGCCATTTCAGCTGTAACTCACTAACCATTGCTTCTCCCAAAAAGTGACCAACTACAAAAATGATCCTTATCAAACTTTCTATCTTTTATCAGTTGACAACTTTTTCTTATCACTGATAATAATCAAGTTACAGTAGCCCAAAAACCAATAACGCAAAAAAAAAAACTTTTTTCAATTTTTCACTGATAACTCTGATTTCCGTTCTCTGCTCAAATCTGACATTTAATCAAAAACCAAATCCACCCTCAGAAGCTTATCACTAATCCCATTGTTGTTAGTAAATCCCAATGTTTTGACTAGACAATGATGTCAAAAGAAGCCAAGTTTGATGAATTAGAAGATTAGGTGATAAGGTGATAAGAAACATCATCATCATTCAGTTTATCAGGAACATTATCTTTATCACTAGCTCGATCACAACTACTGATAAGAAATTAAAAAAAAAAGAAAAGCACTGATAAGCACTGAAGAATTCCCATACCTCTCTCCAACTGTCTGCGTCTCTCCCTTTCCCACACTCTCTCGTCATTTCACTCATTTTCACATCTTTTTCCAGCAGCTGCTCCTAATCCGATTTCTCATTCTCTCCAACTCTCTCTCTCTTCATAAATTTCCTTAACTTCTCACATAAATCATGCCAATTTGGCCGAGAAGAGCTTTCGCCGATTCACACGTTTTTACATTTTTTTTGGCGAGAATATTTTTTTTTTATTATGGGAAAAATATAACGTTTTGAAGTTAGGAAAGCTTGAAAATTGAGTTATTTATCAGTAGAATGAGGAAAATTTTATTAATTGAATTTTTTTGAAAAAATTAGATTTTTTGAGCCCAATTGGGAAAATTTTGACTTTTTAAAA
This sequence comes from Caenorhabditis becei, assembly GCA_900536315.3. Lineage (NCBI taxonomy): Eukaryota > Metazoa > Nematoda > Chromadorea > Rhabditida > Rhabditidae > Caenorhabditis > Caenorhabditis becei. Next base: position 225,866 of record LR538742.1, read on the forward strand.
AATTTTTAAAATTTCCGAAAATTCAAAAATAATTTTCATATTGATTTTGCAAGATTTAGAATTTGAAAAAAAAATTTCTTCAATTTTTGAAATTTTTTTTCAAATTTTTCAAGTTGGGTGCAAATGCGCTCTGATGCACAAAACTCAATTTTTTAAAAATTTTAAAAATAAGAAATCAATTTTATATAGATTTTGCAATATTTAGAATTTGAAAATTAAAAAAAAATTTTCCTTTAATTTTTTTGATTTTTCAAAATAAATGCAAATGCGCTCTATTGCAAAAAGTTCAATTTTAAAAAATTCCGAAAAATCTGAGAATTCGGAAAGCATTTTTGTATCGATTTTTCAAATTTCAGAAGTTGAAAAAAAAATCTGAATTTTTTTGAAAATTTTCGGAAAATTTTCAAATTGAATGCAAATGTGCCCTATTGCAAATGTTTTTAATTTTTTAAAAAAATCCTGAAAATTCCAAAACATCAGAAATTATTTTTATTTTATTTTTCAATTTTCAGAATTAGAAAAAACTTTTTTTTTTGATCTTTAGATTTTTTTCGGAATTTTTTGGAAAATGTTCAAAATGAATGCAAATGTGCTCTATCGCAAATTTTTTTAAATTTTCAAAAATTTTCAAAAACACAAATGTTCCCTTTTTTATTTGAAAATTCCAGAATTCCGCTATTTTTTCCATTTTTATTTTATTTTTTCCCTATTTTCCAAAAACCTTCACAAGTGCGCTCTAATGAGAAAAAGGAAAAATGTGTTTTTCACTCCTTTTCGAAGATCAAAGAATGATAATCACCCCCACTGATAAGCCTTGATAATCCATCTTCAGACAAATAGATTAATTCTTCGGGGGATTCCCTTCGACCGGATGTGCGTCATTCCCCCCTTATCACCTTATCACACTATCAGGATTATCCTTTCTCTTGTTTTTTTGATCCATGGGGTTTGCAGATGATCTGCTAGCTAGCTGATAAGCTGATAAGGAATTTTTCTGGAAAAGAATCTGGAAAAAGGGCCAATTTCCTGTTTTTCAAGAAAAAAAGAAGATTTTTTGAGTCCTAGAATCTTTATCACTTTCTTATCACGTTACTGATAAGAGCTATCAAATAGTGATCAACTACAAAAATAATCAGTGATAAATTCCCTACATTTCATTAGTTGATCCCAACTTTCCATCTCTGCTAGATCCCGAGTTAACCCAAGGTTCAGGGGATTCTCATTGGAGCGCACTTGCATTTCTTGTCATAACTCGTTTGGGAGCAAAGATAGAAAAAAGTGACCAATTGCAAAAATGATCCTCATTGAATTTCTAACAACTTTGCAATTGATCAACAGTGTCTATCTCTGCTGATTATCAAGTTATCACCAGTTATCAGTAGAGAGCACTTGAAAAATTGCTCAAAACTTCGGTTTTTATCGATTTTTCTCAAATTTTCTGGATTTTTCTCAATTTTTTCATGATTTTCCGTGTTTTTCCGTGTTTCTGCTCGCTTCTGAACCCTTACCAGCCCTAACTCTAGCCTCTTCTCCCATGCCAACCACCCACCCACTTCCACGAAGTTCCTCCGATCTGACGTCCGCCACCTCGTCCATCCCACCTTCCCATCACCATTACCGTGCCCAATCTTCACGTGGAAGTCGTGATTTCACGCATCGAGGCTCTTCTTCACGTAGCTCGACGACTTCACTGATAAACTTCATCGGACAGTGTGTCTCGTGTTCGTTGGAGTTCCGATGCAAGTGTTGTGTCAACTGTAATCACTTGATGGTCCCACTGATTACTACGGTAGGTGGTTCTTATCAGTTGGGCTTTTATCAGTTGTTATCATCTCAAATTTGATAAGAAAATCAAGCAAAAAACCAAAAAATCCATGGTGAATTTGACCATCTAGCAGCATAACTTGCAAGCAGCTGGACTATCACTACTCCTTATCAGTTGATATCACTGATTGTTAAAAAGTTATCAAGATGTTATCAGTCAGACTCTTATCAGTTCATATCACCTCAAATTTGATAAGAAAACGCAGCAAAAAATCTCTGAATTTCCATGAGAAATTCGACCAGAGGGGTGGGCGTACTAGCCTACTAGCAGTTGGACTATCATTATCTCTTATCAGATCATATCACTGATTGCTAATAAGTTATCAAGATGTTATCACTTGAATTTTTATCAGTTGCTATCAGCTGGACTTCCTTTTGAAAACCAAAAAACAAAAAAAAGATTGACCTGAACTTCAGGATTTTTTGTCGGATTTTTAGACCATTTGGACTGTTATCACTTCTTATCAGTCATTATCACTATGATAAAAATTCACAAAAAGTTCTAAGAATCTCTAGAATCTTCTGTTTTTCTGCCCTCGAACTTCTGACCCAATTCTGACCCACTGAGCCCTATCCCCTAAAAAGTCAAGTCACATGTTCCCCTCTCTCTGCTTCTGTTTTCATGCTTCTGCGTCTAAATTTCCAAATTTTGAGAATTTGTTTATTTTTACAGAGTTTCGCTTGCTTTTGGGGCTATACAAATTTGAAAATGAGGAGTTTTGAATATTTTGAATATATATTTTTTCAGAAAATGAAAAAAAAGAAAAGGAAAATTTTGGGGATTTTGAATTTGAAATTTTCTGAATTTTTAGTTTTTCTGAAATAAAAAAACTATTTTTCACCGATTTTTCCAATTTATGAAATTTTTTCACTAAAAACCAAATTTGAAAATTCTTAATTTCTCAAAAAAAAAATTGAGTTATTTATAAATTTATAGCAATTTGAAAGGAATTATTTAGAATTTTTGATTTTTCAAAAAATCTCAAAAAACCACAATTTTCAGAAAAAATTCCAAAACAATTTCTTTCTCATTTTCAAAATGTTTTTTCCAAGTTTCAGAATTTTCCTAATTTTTTGAAAACCAAAAAATTGCCAAATATAATTTTAAAAATCTCAAATAATTACAATTTTCAAAAAAAATCTTATATGATTTTCCAATTTTCCAAAAAACTTTTTTTTGAGTTTTGAATTTTTCTTCCAATTTTTTAAGAATCGTCCTGATTTTTTCCAAATCAAAAAATTCGGAAAAATCGTTTAAAAAATCTCAATTTCCCAAAACAAATTTTATTCGATTTTATGAAATTTCCCAAAAATTCTAGAATTCAGAATTCCGAAATATTTTTTTCAGAAAATCATGAAAAATTCTGCTCCAAGTTCTAAAAATTCCCCAATTTTCCAAAAAAAGTCCACTTCCTCCAACTCTTTCCCTGTTTACCACATCCCCTTATTTTTCCCATTCTCCAAAAACTAGGGTCAATTACCCATTGCCCTCTGTGCTTCCCACGTGCTTCTTTTTTTCGAAATGTCTCTTTCGTGGCGGGACCCATCCCGAACAACATTCTCTCTCCGTGGGTCTCCGGGGGGTCAGCTGCTTGACCTGGCATCCCTTCTCTCTCGGCTCAAGTTCTTGTTTTGACAAAACAACATGTGTGTGTGTGTGTTTAGTTCGATCCACCACGTATCTTTTCATTCCTTTTCATCTGAATTTCACAAGCCACGCCCCTTTTTTGGACCCTAGAAAAATAGAAAAATATTGCATTTTTCAAAAACTAGAAAATGCCATCATTTTTTGTTTTTCTGATTTTTTTTATCTTTTATCACAATCTTTTATCACAACAATTTTTGGTGATAAAAGAATAGGATTAACATTTTCATTAATCCCCCATGGGCTTTTGCATGTATTTTTTGTAGCCTCCTCCTCCCATGATATGCACTTTTTTGATAGTTTGGTGTTATCAGTTGCCCTTATCAGTGGATTTACTAGATTTATCACTGTTAGTTCTTGACCTCTATACAACAGAATTTTTCATTTTTTACACTAGAGAATTCGCCAAATTTGACCCATTTTTGGGCTTGTTGACCGATTGGAAAAAAGTTGAAAAATTTGAAAAAAAAATGGGGTATCAGAAAAAAATTTTTTTTTTCGGGATTTTAATTTTTTCTAGAAATTTGAGTTTTTCCCAACCATTTTTCACAAAGCTAGCTAATTTTTTGGAAATTTAAAAAATTTTCAAAATTCTCATTTTTCACATAAGGTCCTAATGATTTTTTTTCTGAAATTCAAAAATTTTCTCAAGGTCCGAACTATTTTTCCAGGCTATTTTATACTTTGTTCAAGTTGGAAAAAATTTTTTGAAACGTTAATTTTTTCCCGGAATTTCAAAAAAAAATTTTACGAAATTTCTAATTTTTTCTTCATGATCCCAATAATTTTTATCAATTCTCTTTTTTTTTGTTTGATTTTTTTAAAAATTATAATGATAAGTTTCCTCATAAGAAAGAATAGTTCCTTATCACTGAAGTTTCAAAAAAACAAATTTCCTATCATCCAAAATCTTTTTCCCCGACTTTTTTCAATTTTCCTTTTTTAGGTTAACTTTTTTTTCAATTTCCCAATGTTTTTCTAGACTTTCAAATATTTTTTTCAAATTTCTTTATTTTTCTAGAACCTCAGAAAAAATATTTCTCTAGTGCCCCAAAATTTTTTTCTTTCAAATTTCTGAATTTTTTCTCAAAATCCCCATATTTTTATGCGTTCTACCTTTTTTTGAGAATTTTAAAAATTGATAAGCTCTTCCTGATAAGAGCAAATCGTTCCTTATCACTGAAAGTTCAATTCCTCTAATTTTCCAAAATCCCAAAAAATCGGATTACTGTACCCCTCTATCCCCGTGGATTTTCCCCTCTAAAACCCGGAAATCTCTTGCACCTCTTCACTTTTGATCCCCTAAACTCTTCCTTGTCCCGCATCCCTTTGTCCCTTCCCTTTCCGATCATAATGCTTCTTCGCCTCTTGACAGAAGAACATTTCGTAATCAAATCCACGGCTCGCCGAGCACAACACATAAACTTGATTAATTTTTGGAGCATCGCGTGAGAAAGAAATGTTTGAAAACGTGAGAGAGGATGTCTTGAGTTTTGAGCTCTAGAAAGGGCAGTTGACCTACTTTTTTCTAGGTTCAATTGGGGGGGGGGGGTCAGACTGGGTTAAGCCTAAAAAATTAGATTTGAAAAATTCCACTGAAAACCCTGTAAATTTAGGCCTAAAATCTGGTCAATAGAGGCTTTGAATCAAGCCTAAAATTCCAGGTCAAAAAAAAATTTGACCTACTTTTCTAGGCCCAATTGGGTTTCAGGCTGGTTTAGGCCTGATAGCTGGGCCTAAAAATTAAAATTTTAAAAATTGGGCCTTATAGGCCAGGCTCCAGGCCTGAAACATCTAACGTAAAAAGTTAGGCCTAAAATCTGATCTATGAAAGCTTTGAACAAACATAAAACTCCAGGTCGAAAAAAAATTTGACCTACTTTTTTCTAGGCCCAATTAGGACCCAGACTCGACTTTTCCAGGTCTAAAAAACAAATTTCAAAAATTGGGCCGTACAGGCCAAGTTTCAGGCCTGAAACATTGAATCTGAAATTTCCAGCCTAAATATTTTGCTTCCAAGCCTGAATCAGGCCTAAAATTAAAATTTCAGGCCCTTCTGGAGTAGGTCAACCCCCCCCTCTAATCCCTGTAGTTTGATTTTCCCTCCAAAAAAAAAAATAAATCCTGCTCCAATTTTTTCTGCAAAACTTCTCCCACTATCACATGACCATTTTCCATTTATCCGGAATAAATAAGAGATATTTGGAGGGGGAGGTCAAAGAAGATATGAATGGTGGCCAAATTGTGTGTGTTTGTGTTTTGAGACATTCTCCAAAGTGACGTCTTCTGGAGTCATGAGGTCTTCTGGAGATTTTTGAAGGGATTCTGAATCCATCCATCTGAATCTCAGGAGCTTTTTCTCATGATTTTTATTATTGTCTAGACAAGGAAGAGCCAAAATATTCTTGGAACACACATTTGTGTTGGGCTTCTAATTTTTTGACGTCATTTGGAAAATAGCCGGTCTTTTTTCTTTGAGGGGTTTTGGAAAATCCTGGAGACTTTTGAATTTTTCTTAGAAATTGATGTTCTGGAATTCCAGAAACCTTCAAAAAATGTTCAGCGAGCTCTGAAAATTTTTTAGGAAAATTCAAAAATTTTCGAAAAGCTCCAATTTTTTCTGACGTGTTCTGAAATTTTTCTGGAGGTTTCTGAAATTTTTTGAAGTTTCCTGAATTTTATATATTTTAAAAATTTTTTTGACGTCTTCTGAAAAATTCTGAACGACTTCTAAAATTTTCTAAAGTTTTCTGAATTTAAAAAAAAAATCTTGGAAACATTTTTACGTCTTCTAAAAAATTCTAGAAGCCTTCCAAATGTTCTGAAAATTTAAAAATAATTTCTGACGTCATCAAA
>LR538742.1:234138-270298 GCA_900536315.3 Caenorhabditis becei
GTGTGTGTGTGTGTGTGTGTGTGTGTGTGTGTGTGTGTGTGTGTACATGCTCCTGCTCCAACTCGTCCATTTCTCACGATGAGCTCTCGAGAGCAGCAACTTTTCATTTTTTCTTCTCTCTTCTTTCCAGTAACCTAACTCAACTAACGTCATCTAGAAAAATTTGAAAAAATTCATTTGAAAAAATTCAAAAAAACCGTAACCTCAAAAAAAGTAAAGTTTCAAACTAAAATCGGGAAAAAAATTTTCAAAAAAAATTTTTTTTTTATTAAAAAAATTTTTTTTAGAATTTTTCAAAAATTCAGGACTGATTCCTGTAATTCCCAGTATTTGTAAAAAAAATTTTTAGGCCTAAAAAATTTTTTTTTTAACTTTAATTTTTCCAAAAATCCCATACTTCCAAAGAACCCCCAGAATTGCCTTCTGAAACTCACGTATTCTCCCCTATTCTTTGTGTTCTTCTTCTTCTTCTAATCAAACTCCTCTTTTCCTGCCTTCATTTCCCTTTTCATCGTTTTTCTTTCAAACACAATTTTTCCAATTTTCACAAATGAAAAAGCACGAAAGAAAATGAGATGAAATGAAAAATGGATAAGGATGTGTGTCCGTCCTTTTTGTGTGTTAGTGACAAAGAGCAAAGGGGAAATTAATCTCATAAAACACAATGTCCCGCTAGACATCTACAAGACCTCGAGAAGCTTCAGAAACCATGTTTTTAACTGAGAATGCAAGTGCGCTCTAGCGAAATTAGGCTATAACTTTGGAAGGAGCAGAGATGAGGAAAAGTTGTCAACTAATAAAATGTTGGAAATTTATTATTAATCATTTTATCAGTTGATCACTTTTTGCCATCTCTTATCAGTAACGAGATATCCCGCCTGCAAGTGTTCCCTACCTTCCATATTAACGGAATTTTAATTTTTAGTGGGAAGAGCCCTTGAGTGCAAAACAACAACATCCCCGCCTATCAGCTTATCATTTATCATCCCTCTTATCACTCTTATCACATACCCTCTCTCCCAAAAAGTGACGTTTTCCCAACTTCTCAAAAAGTCATCATCTCAAATTCAAATCCCCCATTGACGTCAGAATTCTTTGAAAAAGTGCTTTTTCTCTGGTGATAAGAGCTGATAAGGTTGATTAATTAGTTCCAGATGATAGCACACTTGATTACGTGCAAGAGCCATGTGATAAGGGTGTACTTTGATGGTAATCTCTGACGTTGATGGGGTGATAAGCTAATTTGCTTTTTATCATTATCAGTTTATCAGTTGGCTCTTATCACTGATAGATAATATTTTCTTATCACTTTTCGAACTGAAACTCCGTCAATATGGAAGAAGAGAAGAAGGTTAGTTTGGTAGAGCGCTTTTAAAAGTGCTCTGTTTCTTGAAAGAGAGTTATCTCGTTACTGATAAGTGATAGCAAAAAGTTATCAACTGATAAAATGATCCTCATCAAATTTTGAACACCTTATCAGTTGACAACTTTGCCCCATCTCTGCTCCTTCCCAAGTTACCGCTTGATTTCACTAGAGCGCACTTGCATTTCCTCTCATAACTCGAGCCCGAGTAGAGATATCAAAAATCGGTCAACTGGAAATGTTATCAGTGATAAATGTTCTATCAGTTGGTCATGATAATGAATTTCTTGGAAACTAGAAAAACATCAGAAAATGATGTATGGGGGTAATGAGCAATTACTTATACTCGGCTGAACTCATGTTTTGTTTGTTAGGTAACAAAAAAAAGTGTGTTTTATGTTTTTTTTGATGATTCTGCACGTAACCTAACAACAAAAAGTGGTCAAATGTGGTCCCAATAGTCTTCAGAATCACTTTAAAAAATTTTGATTTTTCGAAAAAAATTATTGGGCTCCAGATTCCTCAAAGTCTTCAAAATTCACTCCAGAATTTTTTGTAAAATTCTAAAAAAAAACTCTGAATTAAAAAATGAATATTCTGAAACCTGTGGACTTCTAGAATTTTTTCTAAAAATTTTTAAAAATTAAAAAAAAATCCCAATTGTTCAAAAAATATTCTGATGGGTCAAACTCTCCAGAATTCACTCCAGAATTTTTGTTAAAATTCAAAAAAAAATTTCTGAATTTTAAAAAATATTTACTGAACCTTATAAACCTCCAGAATAATTTCTACAATTTAAAAAATTTTCTCTGATTTTAAAAAATTCAAAAATTCAAAAAAACATTTTCGAATAGTCAAAACCTCCTGAATTCAGTTCAGAATTTTTTAAAAAAATTATCTGAATTTTCAAAATCTCCAGAATCCTTTGAAAAATTCCCTGAATCTTCAATATCTCCAGAAATTATTCTTGAATCTCCAGATTCCCCAACGTCTTCTGAATCATCAGAATCCTCCTCCCTTTCACCCCAAAAGTCCTTCCAACCTACCGTAGTACAGACGTTTTAATTAAAGTTTGTCCCTTCGCTTTTCATTTCGCACCCCGGGATTTAATTGGCAATGACGACAATCCGGGGGCGCCTTTTCTTCTGTTTTCAAGCTTTTCTTCATCTTATTCATCCGAAAAGGGTCATGACGGATTATTTACTTGGAAAAGCCGCCGATGAAAGGTTATAGCGAGGATGAGATTAGAGAGTTGGAGCATTGATATCTCGAAAGATATCAGTGATAACAAAAAGTTATCAACTGAAAAGTTGTAGCTTATTCAATTTGCAATGAGTTTGTAATTGATAAGAAATTGCTATCATTGCAGGGAACCGAGTTATAGCAAGTTTCAGTAGAGCGCACTTACATTTCTCTTTTCTCTTTATAACTCGGTTCCGAGCAGAGATAGAGAGAAGTTGTCAACTGATAAAATAATCCTTATCAAATTTACAATCTTTTATCAGTTGACACTTTTCCCCTATCTTTGCTCCTTCCCAAGTTACAGTAGGATTTCGCTAGAGCGCACTTGCATTTTTCTTTTCCCTCCATAACTCGGTCCAGAGCAAAGATAGAAAAAAGTTGTCAGCTGATAAAATGATGCTTATCAAATTTCCAACATTTTATCAGTTGACAACTTTTCTCCATCTCTGCTCCTTCCCAAGTTACAGTAAGATTTCGCTAGAGCGCACTTGCATTTCCTCCCACAACTTGCGATCCAGTAGAGATATCGTGATTTTCTCAACTGATAACCTTATCAGTACCAAATTTTCAATCCATTTTTCTCAAAATCATCCATTTTGTTCTCTGACCTACAAGGACTACTGTACTTTTGCCATTTCGAATGATCACCCAAGCTCCGCCCACTTTTTTTCCAATTTTTCCAGCTGGATTCTTCTAGAATGCTCATTGGAGCATGATTTGAACTGAAACTCAAAACCCTTTTTCAGTTCGAAAATAAATTCATTTCCAACCCGAAAAACCCTTCTTTTCGTCATCTCTTCCACTTGTTTTTCCCCAATCGTTTCCTCTTTTTCTCCATAAATTTTTCATACTTTTTTCCCTAGATTTCTGATCTTTTTTCGTCTTTTTCTTCCTCATTTTTGGTTTGAAATGGGATTCTTTCAGAAATTCAATTTTTCTGCTTGGTTTTGGGGCAGTTTAGTTAGCATAATGGGTTTGGGGTCCCGCTAAAAATTTTTAGGACCCCTAAAAACATTTTTTGGAGGTTTTTAGGGATTCAGAAGCGTAAATTAGGAGTTTAAAAAGATTTAAAAATTAAAAAAAAATTAACTGAAAATCGGGAACATTTTACAGAAAAAATTGGAAAAAAAATTTTGAGAAAAAGTGAAAAAAACAATTTTCTCCGATTTTTTCAAATTTTTTCATTTTCTAAAATTTTTTGCCTATTTTATAACTTTTTTTTTGGGATTCAGAACCCAATCCTAAATTGTAAAAATTGAAATATCAACAAAAAAAATTTTTTAGAAAGTTTTGGAAAATTAAAAAAAAAAATGTTGAAAAATTTTTTTTTCAATTTTTCCAATTTTTTTGAATTTTTGTGATTCAAAACCGGATTCTAAAGTGTAGAAAAATCAAAAATCGTATTTCCAAATTCAAAATTTTACAAAAAAAAATTTTTTTTTTCATCTATTTTTTTCTCAATTTTTCTCGTTTTTAACTAGATTTCTTACAATTTTATGACTTATCACTTATCTCTCCCATACTCCAATTCCTTATCACCACTCTCCTTATCACTCTATGCAAACCCGCCCCATTGACCATTTTTCCCTAGCGAATTTCCATTTGAATACGTGTCGCCAGACACCTATTCAACCAATGTATATATCCGCCCTCTAGAGTCAAAATGTATGTTCAATTGTACTTTTTGTACCACAATTCCATGAGGATTCATTTTGTCCAAAAATCTATAGCTTTCATACAATTTTTGTCTGGTTTGAAGCTCCAAACCCTCAAAACCGCCAAAAAAGCTTCAAAAACAACTGAAAACCACAAAAATCACAAGTTTCTGCGATTGCGCGTCAGGTCCGGTGTACTCGGTGTTTGCACACAATACACCGGACCTGACGACATTTTGGAATTTGGAGCTAGAAAAAATTTAGGTTAGGTTTTCAAGTATCAGGAATTCGAATTTGATACTCAAATTGACTAGAAAAAATTGTTGAACTTGGAAAAAAATTCTTTTGACCTTTCAATTCTTGTTTCAATGATTCTCGACCCGATGACTAACCCAATTTTTGACCCGACAAAAAAATTAGCATATTCTGCTAATCATCACCCAAATATCTCCAATTACTCTTCCTCATTTGCCAATTATGCAAGAAAAGTAAATTGAGCACTCTGAATGCACATATCATTAGCGTAGGTGTCAGGAATACGCAAGCAAACGACTCATTTTCACGCGAATCTCGCGGTTTTAGTATGTGAGAAGAAACAGAAAATTGTTAGTTGCCACTCTTTTTTTCAAGTTCCTTGTTTAAAAAAAACCTTTTTTTTTCAAAAATTCGTTTCACTAGTTCAAAATTTTTTCTGAAAAAAATAAGGGTCAAAATCAAATTCCTGATGTTTGAAAACCTGGTCAAAAAATTTCTAGGTGAAAATTCGAAAAAGTCGTCATGTCCGGTGCATTGTGTGCAAACACCGAGTACACCAGACCTGACGCGCAAGTGCACAAAAGTTCAATATTGCTGAAATTCACCATTTCAAAGTGATTTGCGCCATTTTCGAACATGCTGAACACGAACTTCACATCTCCGATTCGAAAGTGTCCGGTATTGAACCTAGAAATTTCAATTTTCGGTTTTCAAAAAATTTTCCAGCAGTCCAAAATTTTCTCTGGTCATTTTGAACATCAAAATCAAATTCCTGACGTTCGAAAACCTCGTCAAAAAATTTCTAGCCCAAAATTCGAAAAAGTCGTCATGTCCGGTGTATTGTGTGCAAACACCGAGTGCATCGTACCTGACGCGCAAGTGCAGAAAACATGGTTTTTGCCATTTTCAACCGTTTTGAGCACAATTTTCACAAAATTAAGACCCCCAAAAAACGTCATAAATAATTGACCTCTACCCCCCGGAAATGTGCACAACATCCCTCACAATAGCTATTTTTTATTGTTTTTTTGGCTTCCGTGTGGTCCCAAATGGACCCAAAGTAGGAAAAACACAATGCATTAGGTAGTAGCTCTTGATTAGTCATTTGGTCCCATTTCTCTCACTACTTTGGACAGGAAAGTGAGATATTCAAAGTAGTGTCGGGGAAGGTAAATAATCCAATTATCTTGTTGTGTTCTGGGGTGTCTGGAATATTTTTAGAAGTCTTCCTAACCAATTTGAGTGCCAAATTCAAATTCCTGATACTTGAAAACCCGGAAATAATTTTTTCTAGCTCAAAATTCGGAAATGTCGTCAGGTCCGGTGCATTGTGTGCAAACATCGAGTACACCAGACCTGACGCGCAAATGCAGAATATCGTAATTTTTACCGTTTTCAATGGATTTTTCTGATTTTTTCACTAAATTCTAGCCAATTTAGGGAGAATTTGAAAAATAAAAAATTCATCGAATTTTTATGTCAATCAAGTGTCCAGAACCAAGAGAAAAGTTGCAAAAAATTGGAAAAAATGAAAATTTGAACATTTGAAAAATAAAAAACAGTACAATGTCAGTGTGACAATATAGATGAAAACTGATAACCTTATCAGTAAAAAGATTTTTGAAAAATTAAAAAAAATTTTTTTTTTTAATTTCCAAAAAAAAATTTTTTTTCCAACTTTTCAAAATTTCCCAAAAATCAATAATCCTTCTCCTCATTTCATTTCCTCCATTTTTCTCCATTTTTCTCATTAGAGCGCACTCCCCTACCTACCGTAATCCTCACTTTTCCCTCGTTTCCTCAAAACTCCTCAACTTTCCAGAAGCTTCTCTCATCTTGGTGTTCTGACAAATTCTCACCAGCTACAGTACCCCTACAGTACCCCTTTCACCCCAAAAAACCTACCGTAATCCTAAAAATGGCTTCCCAATTGCCGCCACGTCGCAGTGGTTCCCACTCGCCGGCTTCTCGATGTCGGTCGGCCGGCGGCGGTATTTTCACTCCTCCGCTTATCAATGGATCTAATCACCGATCGATAATCAGTCCGAATAAACAAGGATCAGTGGATGACCTAGTTTTCACGATGCTCACGAATCGGATGATGGTTCCGAGGAAATACTTGGGAATGCAACCGTCATGCTCGACGGTTGGCATTCAGACCAATCCGGTTGATGGGGTTGAGGTGATAGCTTATCAGGGAATTGAAAATGATAACAAGATAGATAAGAGTGTGCTGATCATTTTTGCAGTTGACGGTTTTCTGATAGCTAGCCAGGGAAGCGAGTTACAGAGCATAATGCAATCACGCTCCATTGCACCTTACCCATTTTGCATTTTAACTCGAGAAGGAGCAGAGATAGAAAAAAGTTGTCAACTAAAAAAAAATTGCAAATGTGATAAGGATTATTTTATCAGTTGACAACTTTTCTCTTTCTTTTCAATTTCTCGAGTTATACTTAATTCAATCAACTCCTCCCCCAGACCAGCTATCAGAACCCTGTCAACTAGAAAAACCCCAAACTGATAATTTCCTATCAGCTTATCAATCATTTTCCAGGCCTCCAAACCACGAATCTCCAACATCACGTTCTCTACAGTAACCTCCGCAACCGGACTTCCCACAGTACCAGCAGAGCCGAATAAGGCCAGAAGTAGCAGGTTAGTAAGGGGAAAATGGAAAAAATTAGAAAAAAAAATGGGTAATTGCGCTCTACCGAACTATAAAAAAAATTGAAAAAAAAGAAACAAACTGAATGAAAAAAACAAATGAAATTAGCAAATGCGCTCCACGGAAAATTGACCAAATACAAAAAATTAACCAATTTCAAAAAAAAAAAATTTTTTTGAAAATTTTCAGAAAAAACGAATATTTTTATAGTTCAGAATAATGCGTATAACTCAAAAAAAGGAGCTGAAAATCATGGAAAAATCTGAAAATTAGAAAAAAAATGCAAGTGCGCTCCAACGAACACGTGGAAAAATGAAAAAAAAAAACATATGTGAATTAGCAAGTACGCTCTATTGAAAATTACCTTTTTTATCAAATTTCTATTTGTAAAACCGCTGTAACTTCATTTTGCATCCAAAAATTCAAATTGGCGCTCACGATACAGCGAAAACTACAGTAAGATTTGCATTTTTTTGAACTGTTTTCCAAGTTAGAAAATGAAAAATGCAAATCTTACTGTAGTTTTCGCTGCAAGATATCATGAGCGCCAATTTGAAAAATTCATCCATTTCTAGTTGGAAAATATACGGACAAGTACTGGAAAGAGCAAATGCGCTCCAATGAACTTGAGAAAAAATTTTAAAATTGGTGTTGATTTTTTTTTGTAGTTTTTTTTGTAAGTACAAAAAAATCTCTTCTCATTCCAAAAAAATGCAATTCTTCTGATCAAAAAAACAATTCAATTCACATGACTATATAGTCACGAGCCATCCCTTTTTCCCTTTTTTTCCGCGACGAATCGTCTTTGATTTCAATTTGAATAGGACCCCAAAAGAATCTCTTTTTCTCTGCTCTCTCCTCGTTTTTTGGGCTCTTTTTCTCATTGAAGCGGAAACGAAAATTGAGAAGAAAAGGGGGAGGAGGACGTGGGAACACACGGAGGGGGACCCAACTGATTCATATATATATTCACATCCAAGAGGGAATTTTTCTTTTTTTTTTTCGTATTTGGTTATGTGGTGATATACTGATAGTGTAAGAAAAAATGATAAGAGGGGATTTTCAAAATTTGAAAAGTCCTGAAATTGACCGAAAATTTTGAAAACTTGAAAAATTGAATTTTCAGTTATTTTTGAAAACTATCTATTTTTTTTTGAAATTTTGTGGATTTTCTTAGCAGTGATAACATATTCTACCAGTTTTTACAAGTGTTTTTTTCGAAAAAAATTATTCTGAAAATGTAGTACGTTTTGAATTTTTTTGGAAATTTGAAAAATATTTTCATGAGTGATAACACATTTTTATCATTTTTTAAATACAATTCTCGAATTTTTTAAAATGAATTTATCAATCGAAAAATTCGAAATTCTCAATTTTTGAAAAAAAATTGGTCCCGAAAATTGAAATTTTGTCAAAGATTTCAGATTTTTTTTTGGAATCTGAAAATATTTTTATCAGTGATAACACACTTTTATCATTTTTTTTTATTTTTAAATTTTTGAAAAACATTCCATCAATCCAAAAAATCCCAAATTTTTTTGGAATTTTCTTTTTGGGATTTGAAAAATATTTGTATCAGTGATAACACAATTTTATAATTTTTTATCAGTTTTTGTATTCCTAAAAAAATTATTTCATTATTCAAAAAAATTCCCAATTTCCAATTTTTTATTCGAAAAAAATTGGAGCTCAAATTTTTTACATTTTTGTGGAATTTTTTCAGATCCAGTAAAATTTTTCTAATCAGTGATAACATGTTTTATCAATTTCACAAAATTTTTCAATTTTTAAAATTTCTCTAATCACCGATAAAAAAAATTTTCAATTTTTGAATTTTTGAAGACTCTGTTTTCCCACTTTTTTTGCAATTCCCCCTCTTATCACAATCTTATCACCTTATCACCTCTGCTCCACCGTGAGAATCTCCCACTTTTCACGTCATCAATGTAAATGAGCCCCCTGATCTCCCTTATCACTTGACTTTTCTCTAAATGACGCATACTAATCATCTAGTTATCACACTAATCATCTCACAACTGATAAGCGAAATGATAAGAGCACTTTTCGAAAAGAAGCCCCAAAATCTCTCATTTTTCTGAATTTCTCCCTCAATTTTTCAAAAAAAAAAACCAACAAAAAAACTATAAGTTGTCCTTTGAACCTTGTCCCTTGACTGACCACTATAAGGGACCACTGCCAAAAAAAAAAAGGGCGGAAATAAGGAAAAAAGAGAGAGATTTCGAAGTTTCGGAGACGCAGACGACCCAATTGACATGACATTTCGTGAAGAAGAATTCCTTTTTTTACGGCCATCTTTTGTCTTTCCCCCCGTTTTTTTACGAATTCATTGTTCTGGCGGGAATTTGAGAAAAAAGTTTTCTTCCGAATTGCTCGTTGAATTCCAACTTCAAATCCAAGTTCCTGACCCTTGAAAACCTCGGAATCCCAATTTCTAGCTCAAATTTCGAAAATGTCGTCAAGTCTGGTATAAAGTCCGCAAACACCGAATGCACCAGATTTGACGCGCAAGTGCAGAAAACCATGTAATTTTATGTTTTAGGGTGATTTTTCATGTGCTTTGATGTTTTTTTTTAAGTTTTTGAGCTGTCGTCAAGTCTGGTGTGAACTCCGCAAAGTTCGCAAACACCAAATACACCAAACTTGACGCGCAAGTGCAGAAATTGAAGGAGATTGTCAGAATTGTGTTCCCAGTACCTGAAAACCCCAGGAACCCTATTTCCAGCTAAAAATTCCAAATTGTCGTCAAGTCTAATGTAATGTCCGCAAACACCGAGTACACCAGATTTGACGCGCAAGTGCAGAAATACAGAATTTTCACTGTTTTCAACCATATTGAATCCAAAGCCAATTTTCCTCAAAATTCCCTCAAAAAGTATCAAATTTCATAAAAAACCACCAATTTTTCCAGGTTTCCCCCAATTTTTCCCATTTATTTTTTCATTTGATCCAATATAAATACATCATGAACCACTTGAAAACAAGCCGAAAAAACCGCCTGTTGTCACTCGAATTTTCTCCATTCATATCTAATTTCGCCGCCAAAGTGGCGTCTAGGGCATATAGATGAAGTGGTTTTTTGGGCCATTTTTTTCGGGGGTTCCTGGGAGGTGAATAGGGTCAAAAATATATTTTGGAATATTGGGAAATGGTTTTTGATTTTTTAAAAATATTTTGGAATTTTTTTGAAATTTTTGAAAAAAAAAATTTTTTTTCAATTTTTTTTTCTCAAAAATTTCACATTTTAGCTTCAAAAATCGCAAAAATTCTCAAAAAAAAGGAGAAAAAGAACGGAAATGAGCCCTTTAGAACAAAGAAAATCGGAGAAGGAAACACAAAAAAACGAAGACGTCTTGTCTTCGCCAACTTTACTTACATTTCCTTTCTTCTTTTCTTTCCCAACTTCTTCTTTTTTTTCAAGTTCCTGGTTTACATCAAGATTCTCGGCGAAAATTGGGTGAAAATTGCGAAAATTTGGATGAAATTGGTGAAAAATGAGATTCGCTGCATTTTTGCGGCTCGGTGTTTGCACACAACGCACCAGATTTGACGGAAATTTGAAAATTTTGGCTGAAAATTGAATTTTTTATGTTTCAAAAGGTGTATTACTCAAAAAACCAATTTTCTGCACTTGCGCGTCAAGTTTGGTGCACTCGGTGTTTGCACACAATACACCATACCTTACGACAATTCACAGAAACCCAAAAATCCGCTGAAAAAAAGCAAAATCACCTAGAAATCCCTGAAAGCCGCAATTTTCTGCAATTGCGCGTCAAATCTGGTGTACTCGGTGTTCACACACAATACACCGAATCTCACGACAATTTTGAATTTTCCACTTCTTTCAACACAAAAATACCTACAATTCATGTCTGAAAATCCTCTTCCAACCCCACAATTCCATTCCTTATCACCATTATCAAGTACAATCTCCTCACCTAATCCGCCTCGTTTTCTATACATCCTCAGCGCCATTATATCATCGGATTAGGTCGGAAAATGGAAAAAATGGATGTTTTTCTCATTTCCAGATGATTTTTCCCCGTTTTTTCCTCTTTTTTGCTGGAATTTATCCATTTTCCCTTTTTCCATCAGAAAAGCCACAAGAAAAGGTGGATGAGAAAGGGGGTAATGAGAAAAAGAAGAAAAAGAGGGGAACGAGCCAATTACCCTTATCCGGCCGGCTCCCGAAGAGCATTTTCTTTGTGCCTAATTCGCATTCATTCAGGGGATATGTACGTGTGATGAAAAGAAGCCTTTTTTACTTATTATCGATTTTTTTGCTGATTCTACACTTTATGATGGCCTAGAATTATAGGAAATTTGAAAGATTTTTTTTTACTTTTTTTGGCACAAAAACCGCTCAAAAACAGTGAAAATACGGATTTTTCAGCGTTTTGGCCTCATCTCCGATGTACACGGTGTTTGCGTACTGGGCGCTAGATTTGACGACAATTTTCAGAAGTTAGATTTTTCAGCGATTTTTGACAGTTTTCACTGAAAAATACAACATTTATGATTCTCTGCACTTTTGCGTCAATTTCTATGCCTAAGGTGTTCGCACACCATACCCTAATTTTTTGAAATGCGCATCAAATCTGGTGCATTGGGTGTTTGCGGACAATGCATCATAGTTGACGACAACTTTGAAATTTTTGGGAATTTTTTGGGATTTTGGGAGATATTCTGCCATTTTTCAATTTTCCACATTTCCGCGTCAAATCTGGTGTGCTCGGTGTTTGCGGACCTCCCACCATAATACACCAAACTTGACGGCAATTCACAAAATCCCAAGAATCCGCTAAAAACAGCTAAAATCACCTCAAAATCGCAGAAAAACACCGAAATTCACAAATTTCTGCACTTTCGCGTCAAATCCCTTCGGTGTTTGCACACAATACACCAGACCTTACGACATTTTCGAATTTCCATCTGAAAAATGAGTTGTACAGGTTTCAAAGGGTCCTGAATTCGAAAATCATAAAATCAGAGCATGAAAAAAAAATTTAAAAATAATACGACACTCCGAAATCCCGGTGGGCCTAATGCAGTGATTCTGAGAATTGACCTGACCTAATTTCTTCATTTCTCCTCAATTTTTTTCCAAATCAATTCAATTCCTGTTTTTTACCAAGAAAGGACCCCAATGGGTCCCTAAAGTGGTCCCCCCAAACAAAAATAGAAGAAGAAGGTCCATCCGACAGGGGGTGGGGGAGATGTTTGTTGGTCCGTCCGTCGGTGGTGCCCCCATTTCCCGTTCCTCTCCTCCTTTTTTCTTCTTCTTTTCCTCCTTTTTCTCCTTTTTCGGGACCCGCTTCGAGTCATTTTTTCCCTCCTGTTTTTGTCAGCACAGCTCCCCCCCTTTTTCTCTTGTTTTTCAATGGTATGTCTAAAGTCACGGGGGATGTGTATGTGTGTTTTTTTTTGGCGAATTTCCGGTTTTTTTGGGAGGCTTTTGGGTTTTTACTGGAAAGATTTGGGAAAACTTTGAAAATGAGGTAGTTGTGCACTTTGTCGTAAGGTTCAGTGTATTGTACGGTTGCGGAAAAGGCATTGGATCTGACGATATTTTGGGAAGTTGGGCAAATTTTGAGTTTTTGTGTATTTTTTGACTGGTTTTTCATGAAAATCAGTGAATTTCTGCATTTGTGCGTCAAATCTGGTGTATTCAGTGTTTGCGGACTAGGCACCTGATTTGACGACAATTTTCAAAAATTCGAAATTCCGGTTTTTCCAGGAATTTTTGACAATTTTCACTAAAAAATCGCAAATTTCTGATTTTCTGCACTTGCGCGTCAAATCTGGTGTTTTTTCAACAATTTTGACTAGTTTTCACAGAGAAATTCCAAATTTTTGACTTTCTGCACTTTTGCGTCAAACATGGTACATTCGGTGTTAGCGGTCAAACCACCATATTTGACGACAATTTTCAAAAATTTCAAAATTTCCGAATTAAGGTTTTTCAGCGATTTTTGACATAGAAAAATTCGGAAAATTACCAATTTCTAATTTTCTGCATTTTCGCGTCAATTCCTATGCCTACGGTGTTTGCACACAATACACCATACCTTACGACATTTTCGCATTTCCTTATAAAAATTCAAATTCCTACATTTTCAAGCTTCCTGAACCTTATTTTTATTTGAAAAAAAAAGTTCTGGAAGTTTTTTTAAAATTCCAGTACGACACTCCAAAATCCCGCCCCCTTTTCCCCAATTGTTTTTCCCATTTTTTGTCAGGAAAAAGAAATTCAATCTCAGTCTCTAGTCTGAAATTATATTTATTTACAACTAAAAAAATAGTGGGAAATTTAGTTACCCGAAAAAATCCAATTTCCATTTTTTTTTGTTCTCCTAACTTTTTCAACTTATCGATTGATTTATTCTCCAATTTTTGACCTCAATTTTTTTTGGAAAAATTATTTTTCAAATCAGATGAAAAAATGATGAATCCGGCATCGACATCGGGCGGTGATAAGGAGATTCAGCCGTTTGGCGTGCTCGTCGTCAATCGGATTCAAAAAAGGGTCAACTCACCGCTAACAGCGTTTGCTAGGTTCGAAATGCAAATTAGTTATCAAAATCGTTATCAGCAAGGTCGAAAACCCCAGAAATCACCTTCAAAACGGCAAAATCGAATAATTGTGCATTTGCGCGTCAGGTCCTGCGCACTTGGTGATTGCACACAATGCACCATACCTTACGACATTTCAGATTTAGGGCCTAGAAATTGGGTCACGGGGGTTTTCAAGGGTGTAGAGTTCAAATTTCTATTTTCCCCCCAAAATTTCCCACTAATTTTTGGTTTCCAGCTACTGGAAAACCGATCCATCGCCATCATCCACCAACCACAACGAGCATCCAACTTCGGTGGATCTTCTCCGAAAGTTGAGTGTTTCCCGAAAGGAAAGTGGAACCCACGTGGACACAGTCGTCACAACAGTCGATGGACAGAGATATGACACGAAGGAACTGGATTCAGACACCGAATTCCAGAACCTTCTGGAATGGGCGTTCCCGATTTTCCGAATGGCCACGAGGTACCCGAAGACGTGCTTGAGCCGGGTAACTGATAACAGCTGATAGTACTGATAATCAATTGATATTCAGCTGACCTACAACGTGTTCCAACAAGCCGAACTCTTCCGGATTTTCAAGGTTTCACCGCTGAAATTCTTCAACTTTTTCCATGCGCTCGAGAAGGGATATTGGGAGATTCCATGTGAGTTTTTGGATGTGAAATTCGTGTTCAGCATGTTTGAAAATCCCGAAAAACACTTTGAAATAGTGAATTAGAGCAAAATTGAACTTTCTGGTGTACTCGGTGTTTACACCATACACCGGATTTTACGACAATTTGGAATTTTGGCCTGAAAATTGGGTTCCCGGGGTTTTGAAGGGTCCTGATTCCGAATTTGACCTTTACAACTCAAAATATGAACATTCCAGACCACAACCGAATCCACGCGGCTGACGTGCTCCACGGTTCCTACTACCTCTCGGCCAATCCAGTCCGCCCGGCTTTCGGAGCCGCCAAATCTCCAGATTCCGGACTCCCGAGTCCCTCTCCAGCCACTTTCACCATAATGTCTCAATTGAGCAGTCTGGAGCTCATGGCTCTGTACACTGCGGCTGCAATGCACGATTTTGACCATCCGGGAAGGACGAATGCGTACTTGGTTACGGTAGAAGATAAGAAGGTGAGAAAATGACCAAAAACAGCGAAAAAATCAGTGAAATCGGAGAAAAAAGCGATTTTTTGCATTTGGGCGTCAGGCTTGGTGTATTGCACACAGTACACCGGATATGACGACAATTTGGAATTTTGAGCTGAAAATTGGGTGAAAGGTGTTTTAGGTTATGGGGAATCTGAAAATCATATTCAAATTTTCCCAATAATTTGACCCATTTCTAGGCCATTCTATACAACGATCGAAGTGTCCTCGAGAACCATCACGCCGCCGAATCGTGGAAGTTGTTGTGCAAAACCGAGAATTTTTTCATTGAGAATTTGGATCCGGCCGAGATGAAGAGGTGAGAAATGTGCATTTGCGCGTGGGATGTGGTGTACTGGGAAAATTTCATCTACAATCACTGGAAATTGCGAAATTCGTGTCCAGCATGGTCGAAAATGCCGAAAAGCACTTTGAAATGGTGAAATTCAGCAAAATTGAACTTTGGTGCATTTGTGCGTCAGGTTCGGTGCATTCGGTGTTTGCACACAATACGCCGAATCTGACGACATGTTGGAATTTACTACTGAAAATTAGGGTCTGGGTGTTTTAAAGTATGGGGAATTCAAAAATGACGTTGAATTTCAGATTCCGCTACCTGGTGCTCGAGTACATCCTTGCCACCGACTTGAAACTCCACTTCGACGCCATCTACGCCTTCAATGATCGTCTCACCGAAATGGATCTGAAACTCGAATCCGACCGACTTTTAGTGGCCAAAATGATCATAAAAATGGCCGATATCAACAGTCCGACTAAGCCAAACGGACTGCACAGACAGTGGACCGATCGGATCTGTGAGGAGTTTTACGAGCAGGGCGATGAGGAGAAGAGACGGAAATTGGATGTGACACCGTATATGGACAGGAATGAACCGAATGTGGCAAAGTTGCAGGACTCGTTTATCAGACATGTTGTTAGCCCATTGGCTATTGCTATGCATGAGGTACGGGACAAAATTTTTTTTTAGAATTTTTTTTTATTTTTCAAAATAATTTTGCGCATTCGAAATTGCAAAATTTGAACTGAGCATAGTCGAAAATGCCGAAAAAATTTGAAAATCTGTTAAAATAAAAAATTTGAATTTTCCAAAAAAAAATTCTTTTTTTTTTTCAAAATTTTTGCAAGATTTCTGTGGCCTTTGAACTTGCGAAATTCGAATCCAGCATAGTCGAAAACCCCCGAAAATTCACTAAAAACAGTGAAATCCGCATTTTCTGCACTTGGGCGTCAATTCCGGTGCCTTTGGTGTTTGCACACAATACACCGGATCTGACGACATTTTCGAATTTCCACCTGAAAATTGAAATTCAGGGGTTTTCAAGGCTTCTGAATCCGATTTTGATAAAATAATTGATAACAAAAATTTTTCAGAACGGCCTGCTGCCAGTCATGCCGGGTTTGGAGCACTCGGAGCTGATAATCAACTTGAATCATAATCACAAGAAGTGGATGGATGAATTGGAGGAAATTGACGGAGAAGTCATTGAGACGAACGGGTGTAATGGTTAGTGATAGCTTATCAGTGATAAGAAAAATAAATAAAAATTTTGGAAAAAAAAATGTCCAAAAAAACTTTTTTTGCTCAAAATATGTTGTTTCTTGCAAATTTTTATGCCATTAATAAGCTTTCTTATCACCTTATCACCAAAAAAAACTCCAGGTTCCCTAGCCAACGGAATAATCGAAGAGGAGACGGCTAGCACCAGCGATAGCCCGGATCCACGTCACGATTCGCCGGAATTGGCCGGTTCCGAGTGTAGTCAGGTTGGTGATAACTTATCAGTGATAACAATGGGCATGCTGATAACAAGTGATAAGAAAAAATCGAATGAAAAAATTAAAAAAAAAAAATTTTTTCAGAAATTTTTTTATTTTTAAAAATTCCAAAAAAAATTTCTTATCACTACTAATCACTGATAAAACAAATAATCATGTGTTACCCTTTAAAAAATTAAAAATGTGTGTGATTTGCATGTTTTTCGGTCGTTACGTCCCAAATTTCAGTGAAAACTCTCTTCGTCGTCTGCGTCTCTCCTCTCGCCACACTCTCTCTCCACTTCTCTGCTCTCTCCGGCTTTTGTGTACTATTTCTCACTTTCCTGGTTGATTTTTATTGATTTTTTGAAAAATTTCAAAAATTCAAATTTCCCGCCAAAAATTTTTCAAAAAAATTTCAAAAATTTCAAAAAAATTTCAAATTTTCCATTTTCTCCTGCTTGAATGATTGTTGTCACCTAGACTCATTTTCCTTATCAATCGATTTTTCTTATCAGCGGGTAGTAGTGATTCTTATCACCTTTTCCTCGAAAAATTTCAAAAAATTCAGATTCCGTTCACAATCTGCTGCAGTATTGCTGAAGAGGAGTATGTTTGATATGAAAGTGATAAGGAGTGATAAAAAATTTCCTTATCACTCCCTTATCACTTCCTCCCTTCCGGATGATCTCCTGTTCGTTCCCCTCCCAAAAATTAAAAATTCTTCCCCGTCCCCTTTGCTGATAAGTAGTGATAAGTGATAAGTGATAAATGATAAGAAAAATGTCTTTATCACTATATCCTTATCAGTTATCACTTATCACTAAATCCCCAAATCCAAATGAAAATTACGGGTATTTCCTCATTTTGCATCAGTTTTTTGTCATTTTTTTCATGTTTTGTCTCTTATCACTCCTTATCACTCGTTATCAGTCATTTTTTGTCCACGTGGTCCCTATGACCCACTCAATTATCGATTTTTTCGTCATTTTTCTATGGTTTCTTGTCCTCCCGTTGCTAATTGATATCAACTGATAATCAATTGATTATTGATTATCGATTGATATTCTGATAATATGTGTGTTTTTCTTATCAGTCCCTCGTTATCACTATCCCCCTTGAAAATGAAAAAAACAATTTTTTCTCCGATTTTTTTGTCCCTTGTCTTGTAAATTTATGATGATTTCTTGAATGAAAAGATTTTTGAAAAACTGATTTACTGATAACAATGTTATCACTGATAAAGCAATTGATAGTGATAAAAATAAAAATCAGAAAAAAATTTGAAAAAAATTTTTTTTTAATGTTTTAATTTTTTGTGATGAAATGATAAGACATTCTTATCAGTTTTTATAAAAATAATTAATGATTTTTTATTATGAAGTTTTTTTTTTCAATTATGCAAAAATACAAGAATTCAAAAAACATATTTTTTTATCAATCCTTATCACCTTCGAAAAATGGTCACGCAAAATCTCGGAATGGTGTCCAGTAGAGTACAAGAGGATGAGAGGCCGACCGCAGCATCGGTGGGAGGACGACATCAAGAGGAGACTCCAGGACAACGGACATCAACCGGCCACGTGGATGCGACTAGCAAGGAGGGGGTACAAGGAGTGGTGCCAGCTGACGGCCCCAGCGAGAAAACAGGATCAATGGAACTTTAACTATTTTCCTTTCTCAGAAACTGGTTCAATGAATAGAATCACCTTCGCTGCAAATTGATAATTTTTGAAATCTGTAAAAAATCAATAATCTTTAATTTCTTATCAAATCCCTTATCACCTTATCACCAATTAAATTCTTCGTTGTCACCAAAATCCGCCACACCAAATTCTTTTTCCTTCTCCTCTTTTCAACCATCAACAATTTCGTCACTGACCTAAAAAACCGCTTATCAGTGTTATCAGCTGATAATCACTCTGAACTTTTTCTGTTCTTCCTAGGCACCCACTCGTCATCGAAGTATTCCGGATTTTCCACGTACGAGCTCAAGGTCAGGGTGCTGTTCTTTCGAGATGAAGGAAGCGATGGACACGGACTGTCTCTGAAAGGTTAGTGATAAGGATAACTGATTACTGATAAAGTGAATTGACAGAAAAATGAGTTCTAATCACTTTTGTAGTTGACCATTTATCACTAGGAGGCTTGGGAAGCGAGTTATGAGGGGAAGTGCAAGTGCGCTCTACCGAAATATCACTGTAACTCGAGAACTAGCGGAGATAGAGAAAAGTTGTCAACTGATAAGTTGTTCCTTATCAAATTTTGTATATTTCATTAGTTGACATTTTTTTCTATAGCCTCAAATTCCCGAGTTATCGGGGGAAATAGAGACAGCAATTGCGCTCTACCGAAATCTTACTGTAACTCGAGAACTAGCAAAGATAGAGAAAAGTTGTCAACTGATAAGTTGTTCCTTATCAAATTTTTTATCTTATTTCAGTTGATAACTTTTTCCTATCACGTCAAATTCCCGAGGTATAAAGGGAAATGCAAGTGCGCTCCACTGAAAACCCAACAATTCCAATTTTTTCATAAATTTTCCCATTTCTTATCACCTAATCAGTCCAACTCACTCAAAAACCTCATTATCCAACGGCCCTCCATAATAAGTCGGTTCAAACTCCGAATTCACTGAATTCTCCGTAGAAGTCGACAAAAACGTAGAAGTCGTCACAGTTCTTTGGGCCAATTTCCTAAAATCCTCCTTATCACTGATACCTTATCTCTTATCACCTGGTAAGTTTATAATGATCCAAGAACTCTTCTCTTTCCAAATTGGCTTTAGTTCTGGGGTCATCACCACGTAGAGAGGTGTAAATGGCCACACGTGAGTTCAACTTGTCCAAAAGTTGCTTGAAAGACGGGCGGTCTTCTGGAGATTTGTGCTGAAAGTGATAAGGGTCACTGATAAGGTACTGATAAGGCTCAACACTTACTGTACACTCTGTAATCGTTTCACAAATTGAATTCGAACTGCATCGGCTCAAGTCGAAACGCGGGTTGTTTCGAAGCTTCTGGAACAAAACATTTTTCCTAGAAGTGATAGGAAAAAGTTATCAACTGATAAAAGATAGCAAATTTGATAAGGATCATTTTATCAGTTGACAACTTTTCCCTATCTCGGCGCCTTCTTGAGTTACAGTGAGTTACAGTAAAATTTCACTAGAGCGCACTTGCATTTCTCTTCATAACTCGAGAAACTTTAGTCCTACAAAAAAGTTGTCAACTGATAAAAGATAGCAAATTTGATAAGGATCACTTTCTCAGTTGACAACTTTTCTATATCTTTGCTCCTTCTTGAGTTACAGCAAGTTACAGTAAAATTTCACTAGAGCGCACTTGCATTTCTTTTCATAACTCGAGAATCTTTAGTCCTACAAAAAAGTTGTCAACTGATAAAATCTAGCAAATTTGATAAGGATCAACTTTGTAATTGATCACTTTCTCGTATCTTGCCTAGTTATCAAGTTATCAGCTCACCAAAAACTTTATTTGTTCGTCATGACACTCTTCCGTCGGTTTTCCAATCACCAATGCCAACATCAACAACCCGAATGCATAAACTTCCGATTTCTCCGTATAAATCCCATTTTTTGTTTCCGGAGCATTGAATATAAGAGTTCCAGGCCTTAAAAACCACGAAAATTGCAAGTGCGCTCCACCGAGCCACTCACAATTTCCGCGGGGTTCCGTGTTTGGAGGCCATCCCGAAATCTATGATTTTCAGGGAAATATGCTCGAGGTGAACTCCTCGACAAGTTTTGCAAAGGGGGTACGTCTGAAAAAAAGCATCATAAAAAAAGGTTTTCAGTGGTGGCCTAACTTTTTCTGTCAAAAAAAATAACTAGGCCACCAATTTTAAAGGTGGCCTAGGTTTTTCAGCGCATGACCTAATTTTTCATAACATTTTGTGAAAATGATCTAACTTTTTGGAAAGATGACCTAACTTTATAGAATGATGGCCTAACTTTTCTTATGTCCTAAAAGTTGTTTTAGAAACAGTCCCTAACTTTTTCTCTTACAATTAGCTGGCCTAACTTTTCCATTTGGTTTTCAAGGTCAGCAGCTCAAAAGTTCCCATGGCCTAATTTTTCAGGTACATAAAATCTAGGCCACCATAAAAACTAGGTCATCAAAAAAAAGTTTTGATGAATTTTTCAAAGACCTAATTTTTTTAGCTTGCAAATCCTAGTCCCCCATCCATAGTCATTCTGGTCTAACTTTCCCACAGTTAACCTAGGCCACCGAACTCCATGGCCTTACTTTCTCCCATTTACAAATCCTAGTCCCCACATTCTCAAAGAGCATGGCAAACTCTTGTGGCCTGACTTTCTTTCGAATACCCAGGCCATCATGTTCAATGACCTAACTTACCTTTCTCTGAAAATCCTAGTCCCCCCTTTCAAAATTTTCAAGTCAAGGTGACCTAACTTTTCTCTAAAAGTTCTAGTCCATTGGCCAAACTTCCCTCCGCTCACCTTCTCCCCAACCATCTGATTCTCGTACTCTGCATCCGCACACCAACACGGCCGTTCCTTCACTTGCACATTTTTCGGTTTCAAATCCCCATGAAAATGTGTGACATTCAAGTCACAAAGTGTCCTTGTCAACTCGTAACACCACTTGTAAACCCGCAATGTCTCCATTTTCACCGAATTCTGATTCAATTTGAACACGAGTTCCGACAGGTTCGGACCCGCACAGTACTCCATGACGAGTCCTTGAAACGGAGGGAAATCACAGATTCCGTACAGACGGATCACGTTTCGACAGTTGGACAGGGAGGCGACCACTAGAGCTTCGCGGTTCATTTCTTCTGAAAATTTGAAGAAATTAGGAACTTTTTGAAGAAAAGTAGCCCTAAATTGAGGTGATGGCCTAGAAAATGTGTTTTGCAAAAGTTAGGCCATTACTGAAATTTTTGATTAATTCTGAATTTTCCATGAGTTTTCCGGGTTTTGATAAGCAGTTTTTAGCAGTTTTTGAGTTTTTGACAAACTGTTCTGTGAATTATGGTGGCCTAGAAAATTCGCTTTGCAAAAGTTAGGCCATCACTGAAATTTTCGGAAAATCCGGTATTTTCTGTGATTTTTCTGGTTTTTTTTGCCAGTTTTCACAAAATTGAGGTGACAAACCATTATTTTAGCAAATTTTGGAGCTGGTGGCCTGGTTTTGCAAAAGTTAGGCTACCATCAAAAACAGTCAGAACTTTGAGATTTCTAAATTTTTCACTTTGGTTTTGTGGATTTTTAATAGTTTTCAATGCTTTCCGTCAATTTCCAAATGGTTTTTTGCTGTTTTTGACAAGTTTCTGTACAATTTTCACAGGTGGCCTATGTTTTGCAAAAGTTCGGCCACCAATGTAAATTTTGACATTTTTCAAGTTTTGACTGTATTTTTGCGGGTTTTTTGATAGTTTTCAAAGCTTTTTGTCAGTTTCCCGTGGTTTTCTACAGTTTTTGACATATTTCTTTTCATTTTTCTCATTTGGCCGAACTTTTGCAAAAGTTAGGCCACTATGTCAAATACTGAAAATTCAGGTAGTTTTACAATATTTTTGAGAAGTTTTTAAAGATTTCACATTATTTCTGTCACTTTTTCACAGTTTCCCAAGGTTTTCGATGCAATTTCTACAGGTGGCCGAACTTTTGCAAAAGTTAGGCCACTATGTCAAACACTGAAAATTCATGTGTTTCTACAGAATTTTTAGGGAGTTTTTCCAGCTTTTCGATGGATTCTATCACTTTTTTCACAGTTTTCCACAAAATCCCATAGAATTTTCACAGGTGGCCGAACTTTTGCAAAAGTTAGGCCACTAGTCAAAAATTACTCAAAATCGCTCAAAAATCAGCTAAATTGACTCTAAAAAAATCTGGAAAAATCTGGAAATGCATATTTCGCAATCAAAATTTTTAAAAAAATGAATTTGAAAAAAAAACTCACCCCAAATTTCATCCGTATACACATTTGCTCTAATCTGTTTCAACACTGCGTCCTAAAAAATTCCAATTATTGATTTTCAAAACTATTTTATTTTTTGAGATGATAAGGCGATAAAAAATCAATAAAACCACTCACATGACCATTCCAAAAAACATGAAAAACATCGGCAAATCCGCCATTTCCAAGTATTGATTGTTGAAGAAATTCCCATTTTATCTCCAAATCATCCACGGAAATTTTGGTTATTTCAGGGATTTCTAACGATTTTGAACGTCGTAAAGTCATTAATTTGGCAGAAAATAATGATTATAGACCTAGTTGGAATGTTTGGTGATAGTGATATGGACTGATAAGACAAGAGCATAGGAAGTATTGATTTTTAGAGGGTCATTACTGATAAGTGATAATTGTATGTCGTTTTTGCATTTTTTAGACAGGAAGGTAGTAAAAAAGTGATTTTTTGGTTTTCGAGCGGAAGAAGGGAAGTGATTACTACTATTTTTGTTTATCACGTGTTTATCACAAAAATAGGAAGTTTACTGATAAGGTGATAAGTGGCAAAGTGATGAAATTGAAGTTTGTTACATTTTGTTAGTTGACAACTTCTTCCTATCTCGTCTAGGGGCCGAGTTATGGAGGGATACAGTAAGATTTCGGTGGAGCGCACTTGCATTTTGACTCATAACTCTTGATCCTGACTAGCTAGCAAAAAGTTGTCGACTACAAAAATATTCCTCACAAAATTTGCAATCTTTTATCAGTTGACCACTTTTTTCCATCTTTGCTCCTTCCCGAGTTATGACCTAATTTCGGTAGGGCGCATTTGCAAAACTGCCTGAAGTTGGATTTTTTCAAATTCTAATTATTTATTAAGTTATTTTTTGTTAATATCACATAATAAATAGGTCAATCATATCACAAGAAAAACATATCTTATCTTATCACTGATAAGATAAATAAATTTTTAGTGAACTTGAAAAAATCGGAAAAAAATGATCTCGACACGTACTTTTTGGAAATATTTTCAAACTTTTCAAAAAAAAAGGAAAACTGGGTCATTTGAATAATTATTCGGTCTTTTTGACATCTTTGGATGGTTTTTTGACGAGATACGCGTTGTTGAAAAAACTGGAGAAGAGGACGAGGAATGAGGCGTAGATGCCGAAGCTGAGGGCAAGATTGTCGTAGGATTGTTGGCAGACCTGGAAAAGTAATGATAAGGTGATAAGGTTGTGGGAAATTTTGTGCTGATCAAGTTTGCAGTTGGAAGTTTTATTCTAGGAGGTCTGGGAACCGAGTTGTGAGGGGAAATGCAAGTGCGCTCTAGCGAAATGTTACTGTAACTTGGGAAGGAGAAGAGATAGGGAAAAGTTATCAACTGATAAGATGTAGGGCTTTTAATTTTAAACAACTTTGTAGTTGACAACTTTCTTGTATCTCTGTTGGTTCTTGAGTTACAGTTATCTATGCAAGTGCGCTCTACCGAAATCTCTTCATAACTCGCTAACCTTCAAAGCTAGTGATAACTGATCAACTACAAACTTGATCTTAATCGAATTTCCCATCTTTTATCAGTTGACACCAACCCCGTATGATAACTCCTAATCAACTTATCACTCACCTGTCCATTAAGCTTGAGCCCAAGAACAACACAAGAAATAGCCACTCCAATGAGCATTTGAAGGGTTTGCAAGAATGTAACAGTCATTGACACTATTTTAGGAAGTCGATATCCGAGAGAAGTGATTGCGTAGTACGTGTACATGATCGAGTGGACAAAGTAGTTCATGAAGATGAACCAGCGGCCAGGAGCGGTCAGTTCGACGGCTGAAAGTTGGAGGATTGAGGTGGGTGAAAATTTTTTTAGAGTTTTCAAATTGAAGTTTTAAATTTTTCCATTAAGAAAAAATGTCAAAATCAAATTTGTGTTTGAAAAAAATTCTGAAAATTTTTTGAAGACGAGAAAAAAAATGTTGGAAAATGAAGAAAGATTGATTTGATAAAAGTGCTTGAGAAATTTTTTTCAGTTTGTATAAATTTTTTCCGACATTTGGGAATATAAGAAATGAGGTTTGAGTTAACTAGAATAACTGGAAAATTCTTTGAAACTGTGAAAAAAATCGCTAAAACCGGAAAGTCGTGTATTTACTAACCGCAAGGCTCTAAAAATTTGAATTGACAAAATACTACAAAACAGATTTTTTTTCAGTTTGAAATAAATTTTTTCTGCTAGGAAATAAAGTAAAAAATAAGTTTTTAGTTGATCAAATTTTCTGAAAAATTTTTTTAACATGTGAAAAAAATCGTCGAAAACCGGGAAATTGTATTTTCTGGCTAAATGTTTGGTTTGAAAAAAACCTAGTGAACAGATTTTTTTTTAATTTTTTCAATTAGCGAATGTTGTCAAAAACAAGTTTTCAGTTGATAAAAAA
This sequence comes from Caenorhabditis becei, assembly GCA_900536315.3. Classification (NCBI taxonomy): domain Eukaryota; kingdom Metazoa; phylum Nematoda; class Chromadorea; order Rhabditida; family Rhabditidae; genus Caenorhabditis; species Caenorhabditis becei. The sequence goes on from LR538742.1 coordinate 259,208, forward strand.
TTTTTAAAAAGTTTTGAAGTGCGAAAAAAAATGTTGAAAAACGGAAAATCTTGTGTTGTCCACTAACACGGTCAACAACGTTTTTCTCGATAAAAGCTCCTTCTTATCATTTTTAAAACTATTGAATAAATTTTTTCCGTTAGAAAATAGTGTTAAAAACAAGTCCCTAGTTGATTAAAATTTCTGAAAAAATTTTTGAACATGTGAAAAAAATCGTCGAAAAGCGGAAAATCGTTTTTTCTCTACTAAAACGGTCAAAAAGGTTTGACTTGATAAAATTCCCTTCTTATCATTTTTGAAAATTTGAAATAAATTTTTTCCGTTAGAAAATAATGTCAAAAACAAGCCCCTAGTTGATCAAAATTTTGAAACTTCGAAAAAAATCGTTGAAAAATGATATACCAATCTGCCAAAAATTTTTGAAGGCTTCTTCAACATGTGAAAAAAATCCTTGAAATCAGCCAACTCCAAAAATTCCCTCAATTTTCCCAATTCCCATTTCCCAGTCCCCGAAACTCTTTTTCTAATATTCTGTCCTTTTGCTCTCTTTTTCCCAACGTAAAGCTGTCACTCATAAGACATGTTTCGTGCTTTGTAGCCATTAGTTTCCATGGTTCCCCAAAAGTGTTTCCATTTTCAATTTTCTCCAAGTTTTTCCAATTTTCCCCATAGAGATCTAGATCGAAATTCTCCATGGAATGGAATGTAGCTTTGATAATCATGATAAGGAATCTTCTGACAAGCTGATAAGGTGATACGGATGAGACTACAAAGAAACAGTGTAACAAGGGAACAAAGATCTGATCACTGGGAAGACTGATAAGGAATTGAATTTTTTTTCTCAAAATCCCTGGTATAAGACTACAACATACACTTTTCGACTATTTCCTCAGCAATATTTGACCAGACCGCCCGTCTTTTATTTGCTCATTGACGTAGAGAACGGAAGCTTTCGAAAGAGCAAAATACCAGTTTTACACATGGAAATTTGGGTTGGGTTTTCAATTTTTGGTGATTTTCAAAAGTTCAATTTGGAACTGGTTTTTGACGGTTATGTCATACATAACATAACTTTCAAAAGTAGAAATGGGTGGGTTTACGAGGATTTGAAGGTTTGAAGATCAAAGAACTGTGTGGTTTTGTAGGGAATTTTTAATTTCAAGATGATCATTTTATCAGTTGATCCCTTTTTTGAATATGAGAGAATTGAGATTTTTGGAGTGAAAAATGAGTCTTGTAACGAATTTTTTTCAAATTTGATTTTTGAAAAATTCGGGAATTTTGTAACAATCTTTTTGGTGGGAATTGGGTCTTGAAACGACTTTTCCAATTTCCCTTTTTTTCTGATTTCTGATAAATTTGATAAGAAAATTAGGGCATTTTTCAGCCAAAAATTGAGATTTTTGGGGTGAAAATGGGTCTCGATGCGATTTCATTTTTTTCAGAAATGTGCAACTTTTATAGAATTTTCCGTAATTTTTAGCTCAAAGTTCACCATTTTTTTTTTCATTTTTCGAAACTTTCAGAATTTCTGATAATTTGGAGAAAAATGGTTTTTCTGGGTCTTGGCACGAAAAAGTGAATTTTCAAACAAAAACATGAACATTTTGGGTCCCGCCACGATTAGATTTTCAAAACTTTGGGTCTCGAAGCGATTTTTTCAAATTTTTTTTTGAAAATCAAAATTTATAAAAATTTGAAAATTGACCAAGTTGAAAAATTTTATGAATATCTTTCTCAAAATTTCCAGAAAATTTCACCTAATTTTTGAAAAAATCATTTTTTTTGTTTGAAAATCAAAATTTTTTGAAAAAATGAAAACAGACCAAGTTCGAAAATTTTTTTTTTAATTTTGGGTCTCGGAGCAATTTTTCAAAACTAAAAAAATCAAAACTTTTGAAAATTTGAAAATCTAACTAGTTTTCACATTTGTTGGATAGCTTTCTCAAAAAATTTCATACTGATTTTTCAAAAAATCAGTCATTGATTTTTTTTTCAGAAAAAAATTCAAATTTTAATTTTTGGGATTTTTTCAATTCCAATATCAGAATTTTCAAAAAATATCTGTTCGTATCAGTGATAAGTTATCATTTCATCACTTTCCAAGTCCCCAACCCATTCCCAATCGCTTTTCCCATATTCTTTATACCTTGATCGAACACTTACATGTCCTCAAGAAGCCATCACGGCATAATGCCTAATTTCTCCCTCTTTTCTTCCGTTTCACACGCTATTTCGCAATTCTAACACGCTATTCGAAACGAAAGAAATCAGAAATTGGCGGCAAATGGCAAACTGGTCTGATGGGGGCATGTTCCGAACAAGGGTTCTGGTGATTAGGTGATAAGACATTATCACTAACCTGCATGCCAAGAGAGCACCAAAACGACGGCATGATGGTACCAATGCAAGAAAATAACCGGTCGTTTCCTTAGAACAAGGAACATTGTGTCACCGAATTCGGCGATTTTCGATAGAGCGAACATGCATGCCCAGAATGCCGAAGGGGAACGGGGATTCACGGCAAGGCAGATTGAGTCGATGAAGCCTCTGAAGTATTGATTAGTGATAAGAAGTAGATAACTAAAAAACAACTAAAGAATCCGAATTTTTAAAAATCAAGTTTTGCTTTTTTTCCGGTTTTTTTTCTTGAATTTCTCCTGATTTTTCATTGAAATTTGCCAAAAAATTCAAAAAAAAATCGTATGGCCGAACTTTGCAAAAGTTCGGCCATCAGTTGGTTTTTCAGTGATTTTTTTCATTTATCATTATTTTTCATTGAAAATTGCCGAAAAATACACAAAAATATCATAAATAATCCGGGAATTCAAAATTTTGGGCTCGTGGCCTAACTTTTCACCCTCTGGCCGAGATTTTGCAAAAGTTCGGCCGTCAGCGATTGTCACTGGATTTTGGCTGTTTTTCTACTATTTTTGCATGGAATTCGCTGAAAAAAAAAACAAAAATTCAATCAAAATCCCAAAATTCTAAAAATTTCCGACAATGACCTAACTTTTCACCCTCTGGCCGAGGTTTTGCAAAATTTCGGCCATCAGCGATTTTCAGCGTTTCTGGCTGTTTTTTTTCGCTATTTTTCAGTGGAAATTGCTAGAAAACACAAAAAATACATTCAAAATCTCAAAATTTCAAAAAATTCCCAACCATGGCCTAACTTTTCACCCTCTGGCCGAGTTTTTGTAAGAGTTCGGCCACAGACAGTTTTCTGTATTTTTGGCTGTTTCTTCTGCTATTTTTCAGTGGAACTCGTCAAAAAACCAACAAAAATCACATGAAAATCCCAAAAGTTCAAAAAATGACACTCTTAACCCAATTTTTTCTCCATGACCTAATTTTTGAAAAAGTTCGGTCATGACCTAATTCCCAGGCCTTTTTCCACGTTTTTGCTCTTTTTTCCCATTCTTTTCCAAAATTTCAAAAACCCGCTAACCTTCTAAAAACCGCATCATAAAACTCGATTCCGAATCTCAACGTTCCCATTATACTGAAAATCGCGAGTAACCCATTCCAAACGAGTAATAGAGGTCGCATACTGAAAAAAGTTGTCAATTATTGATTGATTTTTCCAAATCCAACCCACCTTTTCGGTTTCCTCGACTCCATATATTTCTGCAATAAATTAGTGGCCACAATGTATGCGCCAGCCAAGTAGACACTTTTGAACCAGTGATTCTTGAAAAACGTGTGCATCGTCACGTCATCCCAGAAGGACTCGACGAGCCACGTGGAATCGTACTCGAACGGCGAGTAGATGATCGTTTCGCCGTTGCCGGTCCACACTTTGTAGCGTTCAGTGTCTGCGGACATTTTGAGGAAGGCTGGAAAAATAGTTTTGACTAGGAGAGGACTCGAACCAGGGAGTTGCGGAAGGGGAGGCATGCGCACTAGCCACTCGGCCATGCGTGTAACCTAGCAACGCCACCGCGAGGCTTATGACAAGCTCGCTGTTTCGGGCGCCGGCGCCCATTTTTCAAGGATGCGTCATTGCACATAAACCACACTAAATCCATATCAGACTCTGATTTTTATTTTATGTCATTTCTACAGATAAGAGTACTTGACAAACTGATAAAAAGTGTTACGTGTCCTCCTTTTGATGACGGGGTGAAACAGAGAACAGGAAAGTGGTGAGAGGCATGAAATGGGTCAGGAGATGCATTGGTATGTAAATGAGTCGAGAGAAAGTGAGAAACTGGAAGGAGAAAGAGGTTTTGCCTTGGAGACGTGGGAAAATCCAGGTTTTCTCAAGTTTTCTGGGAATTTTGCGGGATTTTTTGGTTTTCTCGAGGTTTTGAGGGCTTTATCAGGTTTTATCACTTTATCACACCCCGGGAACCCTGGAAACGATATCAGGAAGTCTAGGGGCGTAAGCAAAAAAGTCTTGACACAAGTGGGAATTGAACTTGGGATGTGGGTTTGATGAGCAAAAGTTCAACCAATACGCTATCCGACGAACTGTGATCACTGGGCAACGGGCTTGTCACAAGCACGCCGCCCACGCATTTTCAGCGGGATTTTAACATTTTTGAAAGTTTGGAAAAAGAGCCAAAAAGAGGGATTTTGAGTTTTTAGAGAGATTGAGCAGATATTTTGTGATAATAAATAGCTAAAAAATCATATTGTAATCAAAACAGTAACTTGAAATCGAAATTTTGAAAAAAATTTGAAAATCCAGTAAAAAATTTTTTACATTTTTTTTCAAACTCAAAAAATAGCAAATTTCCGTTAGAAAAACTAGTGAAATCGTGATATTTCAGTAAAAAATTCATAATTTTTAAAAATGTAATTTTTTAAAAATTTTGAACAAAATGTTTTTTTCTCCACCAAAACTTCCCATTTTTCCGTTTTTCAATTCAAATAAATTTAAATTTCCCCCCAAAAAATCCTTTCAAAAAAAATCATAAAAGCCTAACATGATTCCGAGAAATGCCTCGTAGAGACTAGTCGTCAAGGTGTCCCCCTTCGCCTTTTGAATGCCAACCGACACTAGGCTCCGCCCCCTTTTTCGGGCAAAAGTGGGGGTGAAAAACGAGACGAAACCAACGTACAACTATACACGGGAAGAGGATGGAAAGTGCATTGTTAAACATATGCCCCGAACGAAAAAGATCAGACGAGAGAGTGGGAGCTGCGAGAGACGCAGACGGTTAGAGAGAGAGATGGACTGTACATAGGTTTACATGTGTGTATGTCTATTCGTTTCGAAATTTGAGAAAAATTGAATGAAAATGGGGGTTTTTAGGGAAAAATCGCTTTTTTCAGTGAGAAATTTGAATTTGCCGCGGTTTCCCAGCTCTAGATAGCTATTTTGAGGTGTTCTTTGGAGCGCACTTGCATTTTTCTGGTTTTACTTCGATTTTTAGGTATTTTCTGGCTTCTCTTGTGGATTCCAGTGTTTATGCTAAATTTTCTGCTAGTTTTAGGAAATTTTGGGTTACTGTAGCTTGGAATGTCCGCAAACACCGAGTGACACCGGATTTGACGGGAAAGTGAAGAAAAGTGGAGGGAATTGGGAATTTTTTGAGGTTAGGATGGGAAAAAGGAGTTTACCAGGTTATTTTGTGGTGAAAAAGCAGAAAATGGAAAATTTCGAGAAAAATCCGAAAAATCGCTTCGAGACCAAAAAAACCCAAAATTTCAGTAAAAAAGATATGAAGAAAAATTTTTTAGAAAAACGTTCAAAAATCGGGACAAGACCGAGACCTCATGATTTTATGAAAATTCAGTTTTTTGTGCCAAGACCCAAAAATAGTTTTTTTCAAAAAAATATTTTCCAGAATGATCAAAAAAATTTTAAAACTGAATTTCGAATTTCGCGCTAAAAAATTACAGAAATTCTTGAAATAATTGAAAGTTTTTGAAAAAAATGAAATCGCATCAAGACCCATTTTCCCACTCAAAAATCTATATTTTAGGCTGGAAAATTCCTAATTTTCATACCAATTTTATCAGAAATCAGAAAAAAAAATTGAAAAAATTCGTTTCAAGACCCATTTTCCACCGAAACGCTTCAATTTCAAGTTACGAAATTCCCAAATGTTTCAAAAATAAAACTTCGAAAAAAATCGCTTCGAGACCCGATTCTCACCCAAAAATGTGAATTTTAGGATGAAAAATTCCCTAATTTTTATATCAATTTTATCAGAACAATCAGAAAAAATTGAAAAAGTCGTTCCAAGACCCATTTTTCATCTCCCAAAAAATTTCAATTTTAGGCTAGAAAATTCCCTTATATTCTTATCAATTTTATCAATTGAATCAAAAATCAGAAAAAGGAGCAATTTGAAAAAAAAGTCGTTTCAAGACCCAATTTTCCAAATTTTTTCAAAAAAAAAACAATTCAAAAAAGTGAGAACACTCTCTTCTTTTTGTCGATTCTCGAAACGATGATATACGGCGGAAAGAGTGCCTTGGCGTACTTTTCTCTCTCTCTCTCTCTGTCGTTTCGGTCAATATTTGGGCGGCTCCAAAAGTGTCTGCGTCTCCACTGATTCCCGTACTCTCTCGTCGTTTTCTACGAGGAAAATGGAGGGAAAAATGGACAAATAAAGGGGAGAAAGATGGGCGAATACGTATAGTGGAGGGACTGATAAGGGATGGGTGATAAGGAAAATGGAGACGAGGTTGGGCACTGTTTCTGGGAGAAAAAGGGTTGAAAATGAGGGGTTTTCAATGGAATTTGGGTTACTGTAGCTCTAATAGTGTGAATGCACCAAATGCATCAAATTTGACGCACAAGTGCAGAAAAATTGTCAGAAAAAAGTGAAATTTTCATTTTTGGGATTTTTGGTTACTGTATCTGTAATATGCGACATTTGCGATAAATTTGACGCGCAAAAACTGAAAAATAGCCAGAAAACAATAAAATTCAACTTTTTTGGGTTACTATAGCTCTAACAGTGTGTAAACACCCGGAACACCGGATTTGACGCGAAAATGCAGAAAAATCGTCAAAAAACAGTGAAATGTTCATTTTTTGGGAATTTTGGGTTACTGTAGCATAACTATGCACCAAATGCACCTAATGCGACGCGCAAATGCAGAAAAAGCTAGAAATCAGTGAAATTCAAAAATTTGCGCTTTTTTGGGTTACTGTAGCTCCAATTTTTGTGCGAACACCAGATGCACCAAATTTGACGCGAAAATACAGAAAAATGCTAAATTTAGCAATTTTTCGGGGAAATTTGGATTTTGGGTTACTGTAGCTTCAAATTTCTGCAAACACCGAACGCGAAGCACCAGAATAGACGTGAAAGTGCAGAAAAAAAATTATTTTCAAAACTCTGATTTTTTTTTCTAAAAATCTGCCAAATTTTAGAAAAATGGGTCTCTGAAATTTTGGAAAATCGTATTTTTGTGAGGTTGGGTTAGTATTTATTTGACAAAAATCAGTTTAGCCAGTTCCTGATGCAACTTGACCAAACTAAACACACAACTGATAATCACCGAGGAGATACACTGATAAGAAGATCAAACGATAGTAATTAGAACTGTTCAGCGAATGTGTCTCTTCTCACAATCTCCTCATCGTCTTTTTCGACGAATTCATCGGATTCTGGCACTGTTTCTGGCAGTTCCTCCTCATTTTCGTCGTTGTTATCATCATGATTATCAGTGGGTTCGATGTCTTCGGCAATGGTGTCTTCTTGGGTGTTTTGGGTGTCTGGAAATGGGGGAAATTGAGGAAATTGGGGAAAATGAGAGAAAAAAAGAAGAATTTTTAGAAAAAAGAGAAAATATATTTTTTTTTGAGTGATAAAAAGTGAAAAATCACTGAAAATTGATTTTAGAAATTTCAAAAAACTTTTTTGAAAGAAAATTTTTTTCTAAAAAATTTTTTTTTTCACATTCTACTTTTAGAAATTTTTTCTCGATTAAAGAAAAATATTTTTGTAAATTGGGAAAAATGATAAAATTTGACTGAACTTCATTTTTTTCAAAATAAAAAAAATTTCTGAAATTTTTTTTTTCAGAATCTAAAACATTTTTTTGAATTGAAAAATTCTTATTTTTTAAAATATTAAAAAAAAAGGAAAATATAAATAATTTGACTGAATTTTACAAAGATTTTTTGAAAATTCAAAAAAAAAATTTTTGGAAGATTTTTTTAATTTTTGTTTAAAAAAATAATTTTTAATTTAAAAATTATGAAAAACGGGAGAAAATGATAAAATTTTACAAAATTTAAAATTTCCTTTTTGAAAACGAAAAAAAATTTTTGGAAATAAAAAAACAATTTCGATTTTCAACATTTTTTAAAAATATTTTTTTTCCATTCCCAATTTTTTTTGTTTTTTTTTCCTATTTTTGAATTCCTGAATTTTTCACATTTTGCCAAATCCCCTACCTTCCTCCCCATTAGTCCCAGCCTTGTTCCTCTTCTTCGGCTCCATTTTCGGCCATCCATCCAGTGCGTCTTCCAGAAACGCGAATTGCCACGTTTTTTTGATGGCTTTGTCTGGAAAACATGCTTTACAATTTAAAATTTGAAAATTTAATTTTTCGAAAAAAAAACATGGAAAAAAATGCAATTTTTGAAATTAAAAATTTTTTTAAATCAAATTTTTCAAATGTCTTACCAATATCTTTCGCCTGAACAGTTTTACGTTTCTCCAGTGCCGCATGATAATTCGCCGCGTTACTGAGCTCTTTCACGAACATTTCCTGGAAATTTCCCCGGTTTTCTCAAAAAAAAACCCCATTTTTCAGCTCACCGCCGCCTTCGTCATCATCTGAAGTGCCTCTGCATTGACCATCTCAACATCTGGATTCATCCGAATCAACTTCTTGACTCTTCCGAGCGGTAATTGAGTTTTGGCGAGCTCCGCAGCACTCTGCTCGACAGATTCGAGTTCCTCGTCGGTCATTCGGACGACAGGTACGTCTTTTTTGTTTTTCTTGCGCCACGCCATTTTTTATCGATTTTTTGAGCTGAAAAATGTGAAAATTAGCCGGAAAATCGAGAAAAATCGCTGAATTTCAAACAAAAAAAACTTTATTTTCACTTTGGCGCCATAAATGACGACAAGTCCGCAAACACCGTCACGTCAAAATGCACACAATGCAAGCGCGCTCCACTGGATCCCATTTTTTATTTTATTTTTTTCCCATTTTTTCACTATTTTCCGTCGTTTTTCACCGTTTTTCCCCGTTTTTCCCGTTAAAAATATAAATTTCCACATTCAAAAAATCAATATTTCGCTAATTTAGATGGCTACCGATGCGCTGTACCACGAGGTCGCCGAAATTCTGCGCTGCGTTTTGGCCAAGGAGAAGAGTGTGAGAAACGCCGTCTACGGGAGCTCCTACAAGGTTTTTTGGTGTTTTTGAATGTGGAAATTGGTATTTTTAATGAGATTCTGCTATTTTTCGCCTTTTTTCCTGTATTTTTCTTGATTTTCTTCGTTTTTTCTCGATTTTTCTGATTTTTTCCTGTAAAAATCCTAAATTTTCGAATCATTAGGTAAAATGCGTGACGAACCCGTTATGGGCTGCGCCGAAGAGAATTCCGACGAAAAACCCAAGTGTAACCCCTTCGGAACCCGATTTTTGACCGATGAAGCCCAAGTTTTCGAGCACAACGCCTGGGATGACGTCGAATGGACTGAGGAACAGCAGGAAGAGGCTAAGAAGATTGTGGAGAAGCAGAAGACGATGAAGTTGGATGAGCAGAAGGCTGAGAAACTTCTGGAAGCACCGGCCGATCAATGGGATGCGTTTTATGCGCACAATGAGAATCGATTTTTCAAGGATCGGAATTGGTTGTTGAAGGAGTTTCCCGAATTGGATGTGGAGTTTGAGGCGAATAGAGAGGTGAGAATTTTTTTTTGGCGAATAGAGAGGTGAGAAAAAATTAAAAAATTTTCAAAACAGACCTTTCCAATTTGAAAAATCACGATTTTCTAGAATTCAAATGATGAATCAAAATTTTTTTAAAAATAATTTTTTTTCAAAACCGAACAATTTTTCCAAATTGGAAATTTCAAATTTTGCCAAAAAATGGCAGAATTTTTTTTCCAAATTCAAATTTTTCTTGAAATAAAAACAGCTAATCTGGCCTAATTTTATCAAATTCCAAATTCCAAAAATCTTAAACTTGGAATTTCAAAAATCCCAAAAATTCAAATTCCAATTTTCCAGAACCCATGCGTCCGAATCCTGGAAGTCGGCTGTGGCGTCGGCAACACCACCTTCCCCCTAATGCAACTCAACTCCTCCACCTCCAGAATCCATCTCCACTCCTGCGACTACGCCCCAACAGCCATCCGAGTCCTAAAATCCCAAGAATCCTATGATCCATCGAAAATGAACGCCTTCGTCTGGGACATCACCAAACCGGCTCCAGAAGACGCGCCAGCTCCCAAGACCCTGGACTACGTGGTGTGCATCTACGTGTTATCAGCCATTCATCCGGATAACATTGATAACGCTATTGATAACTTGACAAGGCTTCTGAAGCCCGGAGGGATTCTGCTTCTGAAGGACTACGGGCGGTACGATTTGACACAGTTGAGATTCAAGAAGGATCGGCTGATCGAGGAGAATCTTTATTGTCGGGGAGACGGCACATTGGTGTATTTCTTCGAAATGGACGAATTGGAAAAACTGATGGAAAAACATGGAATGAGCAAGAAAGTGATGCATGTGGACCGACGATTGATTGTGAATCGAGCCAAACAAGTCAAAATGTACCGGCAGTGGATTCAGGGAAAATTTGAGAAGAAATTGGAGGAATAGAAGGTGTTAATGGGAAATAAAGATTGTTGTTGTTGATTATATTTATTTTTTTGAATTTTTTATTTAGCGCGCAATACAAGAAAATGCAGGAAAAAAGCGAGGAATCGCTGAAAAAAAGAAAAGTCCAGATTTTTTGTGTTGAAAAATCGAAAAATTGGAAATGGGTCTCGCCACGATTGAAATTTTTTTTCTGATTTTTAGAATTTTTATCTAACAATTTTGAAATTTTAAAACTTGAAAGTTTTCAAAAAATGGGGCTCATCAGAATTTTGAAAATTTTCTGATTTTATCAGTAAGAAAAATTTTTTATCAGTAAAAAAAGTATTTTCAGTGAAA
>LR538742.1:270800-318373 GCA_900536315.3 Caenorhabditis becei
TTTTGTTTATTTTGGGTCCTGATCTATTTTCTGGAAACTAAAAAAAACAAATTTTTTTTGAAATTTAGCAATTCTTGAAACCCTCACAATCTAAAAAAAAATTGTAAATTTCAGAAAAAATTGGAAAAAATAGGGATGAGACCCAATTTTTTGGATTGTCCGAAATTTGGAGAAAATATTCAATTTTTTTTCCTCAATTATCATTTTTATGTTTCTTGCAGAACAAAAAAGCGCTACTCCGTCTATCATGTGAATCCCTGAAATTCCGTCCGGTTTTCGATGAAATCCTCGCTGACAAAGAGCTAAAAAAGATGAGAATGGACCCGAACGTGAACGGAAGTGTCGAAATGTGCTATGTTTTGATGTACGAGACACTCGTCGGATCCGGACTCAACAGATGCTCTCCCGAACTGAAATCGGTTATTCAGAGACGGATTCAGAAGATTAAAGAGGTCGAAGCGGTGATTCAGGAGCAGGGAAGGGGTATTAAGGCGATGAAGGAGAAGGAGGAAGGTGTCAAGAAGGTGGGTTCAGGGAAATTGAGAAAAAAACAAAAAAAATTGGACTAAACACGAGAATAGAAGCCTGAAAACTGAATTTTCCACAAAAAATGCAACGAAAATGAAAAAATTGCCTCTCAGAACAGAAGTTTGCATTCAAAGTTTCAAATTGGCGCGTAGGATATCTCGCAGAGAAAGTACAGTAAAAGTTGCACTTTTTTCCTGTTTTCGAAGCAATTTCGTTTGAAAAACACTGAAAAAGCAATAATTGATAGTGTTTCAAAAATTTATTCGAAATTACTGAAAATTGACAATCTTACGGTAGTTTTCGCTTCGAGATATCGTTCGCGCCAGTTTGAAAATTTGAATGTGAAATCAAATTTTGAGATTAACGACAATTAGAATTGTTTTCTCACATGCAATTTTTCATAATTTTAAAAACTGAAAAAATATCTGATTTTTAGAAAATTTCACTAATTGACTTTTTCAATAAAAAAATTAAATTTCGAAATTCGCGATTTCAAAATTTTCAGAAAGTCCAGTATTTTTTTTCGAAAAACCATGAAAAATTTCACAAATTTTACCAAAAAATCGGAAAAATCAATAACCGATCTGAAAAATGTATTTTTTGAAATTTCTAAATTCCGAACTCAATTTTCAAAAATCATAAAATTCAAATTTTTCTCAAAATTCCTGAAAATCGGAAAATCAATACTTTTCCAAAAATCTTTTTTTTTTCATTCTATACTTCCTAGATTTTTTAAAAACATTTTAGTTTCCGATCTTCCCAGCTCTTCTGAACAATTTGAAAAATTTCAAGTTTCAATTTTTGTCTAGCTATTTTTGAAATTTGGATTTCTTTTCGATTTTTTGCAAAATAATAATTTAACATCTTTATTTTGATATAATTTTTAGAAATAATCAATTTTTCAATTCTTCACATTTTTTCAAATTTTCCATTCCAGCTCCAAATTCCCCGTTACGCTCGTATCAACACTCTCAAATGGACCCCGGAGGAAGCGATGAAAAGCCTGGAAGACGAAGAATGGAAAGTGAAAGGAACAGTGGCAATTGCAACTTATGCAGAAGATGTCGGATCGATGAAGGAGGATGAGGTGAGGAAGTGCGCTCCAATGACAACTTTAGAAAGTTCTGATTTTCCAGGTTTATGTCGATCCTCATGTCGAGAATCTGCTGATTTTCGCGCCGAATATTCAGAATTTCCACGAGTATTGGATGGTGGAGCAGAGATATTTGATTCTGCAGGATAAGGTGAGAAGTTGGAAAAAAATGTGGAAATTTGAAAAATTTGAAAAAAAAAGAGAAATTAGAATTTTTAAAAAATAAAAAATAAAAATGTTTTGCAAATTTTCGAAAAATCCTAAAAAATTCAATTTTCATCAAAATTACATTGTAACAATTGGAATTGATAGGAAATTCACTGCTCATCATTTTATCAGTTGACAACTTTTCGATATCTCCACTCCTTATCAAGTTATCAGTGAAAATCCAAAGCCACCCGAGTTTTGAGGTACCACTTTGGATTTTCACTGATAACTTGATAAGGAGTAGAGATATCAGAAAGTGATAAACTGGTAAGTTGTAAAGCAGACATTCTTGTATTGATTTGTGTTATCAGTGTGAATATTTGATTTTTGGAAAAAATTTTTAAAATGTGGAATTCAAAAAAAAAATTATTTATTCAAAATTTTCAAAAAATCGGAAAAAACTCAATTTTTGCCAAAATTTCACTATGACACGTGGAATTGATGGGAAATTCTCTGCTTATCATTGTATCAGTGAACCGCATTTTGATATCTCCAATCGTTATCAAGTTATCAGTAAAAATCCGGGACACTCCCATTTTGAGGTAACACTTTGAATTGTCACTGATAACTTGATAAGGAGTGAAGATATCAAGAAGTGATCAACTGGGGAGTTGTAGAGGAGACAATTTTGTATCGATTTGTGTTATCAGTCTGATAATTTGATAAGAATTTGATTTTTTAGAAATTTTTGAAAATTTTCCAAAAAAAAATTTTTTTTTCAATTTCCAATTTTTTTTTTCAATTTTAAAGTTATTTCTGATAAGCTAGTGAGCTCTCTTATCACCCTAATCAATAATTTTTCCAGGCCTCCTGCCTCCCAGCCTTCCTTCTGAATCCCCGTCCCGGCTCCCAAGTATTCGACACTTGCGCGGCTCCCGGAATGAAAACCAGCCATGCCGCCGCTATCATGGACAATCAGGGGTACACTTTTCGTTGCGAGACCCATCTATTGATTTTCCCGATTTTTCCAGAAAAGTCTGGGCCATGGACCGTGCCGCTGATCGGGTTTCTGTGATGAAACAGTTGTTGGATGGCTCGAAAGTCGCCATTGCCAGCGCTTTTTGTGGAGATTTTCTGAAGACTGATGTCACTGATAAGAAGTTTTCCAAGGTATGATAAAGTGATAAGAATTCAAAAATTCGAAAAAAAATTTAAAAAAAAAATTTTTTTCGAAATTTTTTGATTTTTGATTAAAATTTTTTTTTTCAAATTGACAATACTCCTTATCAGTCCTTATCAATTATCATTGTTATCAGGTCAAATTCGCCATCGTCGATCCGCCGTGTTCTGGATCTGGAATTGTGAAGCGAATGGATGAGATTACTGGTGGAAACGCCGAAAAAGAGAGATTGGAGAAGTTGAAAAAATTGCAGGTGAGTAGGAGTGATAAATGATAAGGAGATACATAGTAATAAGAAAAAAAAAACAAAACTCTATTATAAAAAAAATTTGAAAAAAAAAATAAAATTTTGGCAAAAATTTCCAAAAAACATTTATTTTTTTGAAATTTTTGAAAAATTCTGGAAATTGAAAAATTACCTCATAAAGCAAAAATGCTGTAAAAATTCTGAAAAATTGTAAAAAATTGTGTAAAAATTTAAAAATCACAAAAAAAAAGTTTTGTAAATTTTTTTCGATTTTTTTCGATTTTTTTAAAAAATTTTCTGAAATTTAAAAATAACCGCGGAAATTCAAAAATCCTGTAAAAATGTTTGAAAAATAAAAAAGATTTTTCAAAGAATTTTTGAAACCCCGCTGAAATTCAAAAAATCTGGAATTCAGAAAAAAACGTAATTTTTGCTTTTTTTTTTCAAATTCAATTTCAAATTTTTGGGTCTCGTAACGATTTCTTCAAATTCTCTATTTTCTCATTTTCCCAACAAAAAAAAGTTTCTCATAAAAAATTGAAAATTAAAAAAAAAAAATTTTGAAAATTTTGCTGGTTTTTTTTTTCAAATTTCCTGTTCAAATTTCGAGTCCCGCAACGATTTTTCAATTTTAGAAAATAAAAAATGTTCCAGAAATTTTCAAAATCCCGCTGAGAAAATGAAATTTATAAAAAATTTCCATCTGCAATTTTTTTTTCAATTTACAAAAAATTTAAACAATTTTATCTCAAATTTTCAAGTTTTCCAATGATTCTCCAGAAAATAAATCAATAAATTTTTTTTCCAATTTCTTCAAATTTTCCCTCATTTTACCTCATTTTCTGTTGCAGGCAATGATCCTAAAACACGCTCTAAAACTGCCGGGTCTGAAACGAGCCGTCTACTCGACATGTTCAATCCATGAAGAGGAAAACGAACAAGTTGTCGACGAAGTCCTCCTCGACACGTACGTCCGTCAGAATTTCGAATTAAAAAAGGACGTTCTGCCGGAATGGACCCATCGGGGACTCGATACCTATGAAGTTGGACCAAAGTGTCTGAGAGCCGATCCGAAGGTCACACTCACCAATGGATTCTTTGTTGCTGTTTTTGAGAGAGTCAAGAATAACGAATGATCTCTTTTTCTTCTCATTTTGTTAATTTCCTGAAAATTCCTGATTTTTTCTCTTTTCAAAAATTGGAAAATTCAAAATTTTTGATTTTTTAACTTAGAAAATTGAAAATTCAAAAAAAAAATTTTTTTTTGAAAAATTTTTATTTTTGCGTTTTTTGGAAAGTGTGAGAACTGAAAAATAGTCAGATTTTTGAAAAACCTTGGAAAATTGTTTTTGGAAAATTTTTGAATTTGAAAATTGCAAAAATTTGAAATCAGAATTCTTGTCAATTTTTGATTTTTCTGCGTTTTTTTTAAAGCATGAAAATGAGAAATCTCCGAATTTTTAGAAAATCGTTAACATTTTTTTTTGGAAAATTTTAATTTTTATCTAAGAATTTTCAAAATTTATATTTTTTTTTTCTTTTAGTTTTTATGAGTTTTGGTGATTTATTAAATTTCCAAAAATTTAGGAATTATCAGTTTTTGTGAAAAATCCCCTAAAAAATCCGAATTTTTCAAATTTGAAAAAAACTGTTTATTTTTTTTTTTTTGGAAAATCTGCTTTTTTTCAATTTTCCTTGATTTTCAAAAAATTTTCTAATTTTCCAAAAAAATTCCGAACATTTTCTGATATTCTGATAATTTTTGAAAAATTCAAAATTATCAAAAAAAAATTGTTTTTCCAAAATTTCAAATTTTCTGGAAAATTCTGATTTTCTCCCAATTTTTTTTTGAATTTTTCTAGAATTTTTATTTTTTTTTCAATTCCGAAAATTTCGATATTCCAGTCATTTCCTTATCAATTCCCTTATCAGGATTCCCAAAAGTTCCCCATTTCCCCCCATCTCATTGTTACTGTTTTTCTGTTGTTGATTTGATTTATTTTTATTTTCATTTTTCTCATTTATCACTTGTTATCACTCTGTTATGGATTACACTATCAACTTGAATTTTTTCGGCTTGAAATTTGAAATTTAAATTTAAAAAAATTGAAAAAAGAAAATTTTCGCCAAATTTTACAAAAAATCGGCAAAAAATAAGAGAAAATTCAAATTTTTTTTCCTGCAAATTGTTTGTTCATTTCCGAAAAAACTGCATTTTCTCGCCAAAATTCAACGATCGCGCCCGAGCGCCCCGTAAATCGACACTTGTCCACACGGACTACACGCGAAATTTCTAGTCCGCGGCCGCGAAGTCGACTCTAATCGACTCTTACTCGAGTACTCGACTCCGCACTCTAATTGTTATTGATTATCGATTATGTTATTGACACTATCAACTCGATTTTTTTCTTTTTCATCGCGATTTTATTTATTTTCCCAATTTTCCCAACTTATCATTTTCATCAATTCACCACTTCCCCCTTTTTTTCGTTTTCTTTACACCCTCTTCGCCTCTTTACTCTCTCACAGTGGTGAGGGACCACTAGTGACCCACAGATGGCCAAGGCGAAATCGATTGATAACATTATCAGCTTATCACTAACGAGACGTATTTGGCCAACTGGCGGGGACCTGTTTTTTATTCCATTTTTCAGCTATTTTTGCTCGTTTTTCATGTTATTTTTTGCTCGTTTCAGAGGTTCTTGGACAATGGAATCATCTGGATCGAATCGACTTTGAGCAGCCCGGGACCATTTGGATATCGGATCAATAAGGCTAGTGGTTTGGATTAGAGCAAAACAAAAAGTCAACAAAAAAAATGATCAAACAATTTTGTACGGCGTGGTGAAGACTACGACGGCGCCAAGTGGCGTTAATTTTAAAAATACCGTAAAACCTCTATTAGAAGGGCATCCAATAGTTTGACTTTGAGCTTTTCTATCTCAAAAACTACGAGAGTTATCAAAAAGTTGTCAACTGAAAAGTTGTAGTTCTAATCTTCATCTACAACTTTGCAGTTGACAACTTTTTGATAACTCTTCTAGTTTTTGAGATAATGAAGCTCAAAGACAAACTATTGGATGCCCTTCTAATAGAGGTTTTACGGTATGTATATGAAAAAATTTTGTCATCTTTCTGGGAGCTCTAAGCTCTTCGGAAAATGAAGAATAAATTGAAAAAAAATACATCTTACACATTTTTTCATCTGTGATGGTCAAGCCCGCTGGCAACAACGAAGGATCGGGACATGGTGACAAGGACTGATAAGAGGACTGATATGGATGGATGGATCAATAGAATCAGAAAAGTGAGTTGCTTTTTTCTTTCATATCCCATTTCCATCATTCATTTTTTATCAATTTTATCATTCTTATCAATTTATCATCTTTCCCCTTTTTTAAATGCGTATGTTTTTCTAGATTTTTCCACTAAAGTTCATTCCCAATTCCCACTAGAACCCCTTTTTTTCACTTCCTTGTCCCTCTTGTTTTTGGGTTTTTTGACTAGACACTTCTCGGAATTAAAAATTTGGAATCTGGAGGGAATTGTTCTCGGGTACAATTAATGAAAGTACGAATTGATAGAAAAATGGGAAACAGAATCTGAAAATCAGAAGCCAGAATTCAGAATTGCATTTGAAAACTTGAAATTTCCGAATACTTGGTTTTTTTG
The DNA here is from genome assembly GCA_900536315.3 of Caenorhabditis becei. Lineage (NCBI taxonomy): Eukaryota > Metazoa > Nematoda > Chromadorea > Rhabditida > Rhabditidae > Caenorhabditis > Caenorhabditis becei. The sequence continues at coordinate 277,668 of LR538742.1, forward strand.
CTATGGAGCGCACTTGTATCATTCACAATTTTCAAGCTAAAATAAGCTTGAAAAAATTAGAAAATGCATTATTTTGTCTTGAATTTTGAAATTGTTCAGAATTGACAGATTTTAGAAAAAAAAAGTTGGTTTTTTAAATTTCTCAATAGAGCGCACTTGCTAACTCAAGCTTCATTATTCTAGAAATTTTTGAACAATACATTGTTTTTTTTCGAGAATTTCAAAAGATTCTAGATTCTGTCAATTTTTGAAAAAAAGAAATTATGACAGGAACTGATTTGTTTTAAAATTTCTCAATAGAGCGCACTTGCCTATTTGAGCTACATTTTTCTAGAATTTTTTGAAAAATGGAATTTAGTATTGTTGCAACTCAAAACTGGATGTTGCAGTCAAAATTTCGGATTGGCACTTTTCGTAAATTTGAATTTTGTAAATTTTTGGAAATGCTCAATTGGGCAAACTTGCATAGTGAACAAAAAGTTTTGAAATTGTTCAGAATTGACCGATTATAGAAAAATTTGTGTTGTTTTTTCAGTTTCCTGATCGAGCGTACTTGCCCCAATGAGGCCAAACTGTTCTAGAAAATTAGGAAAAATCATGTGAATTTTTTTTCAAGAATTTCAAAAGCCTCTAGATTCTGTCGTTTTTTTTTTTTGAGAAAATTATTACAAGGACTGTTTTTTTTTAAATTTCTCAATGGAGCGCACTTGCCAATTCAAACTGCATTCTTTAGAAAATTTTCAAAAATGGTTTTTATTATTGTTGCAACTCAAAACTAGATTTTGCACTCAAAGTTTCAAATTGGCACTTTTCGTAAATTTGAATTTTGTGAATTTTCAAAAGTTCTAAATTGGGCAAACTTGCATAGTAAACTCGAAAAAGATCCGAAAAGCTTGAAAAATTAGGTAGAATTCTAGATTTTTTTTAATTTCTGAAAAAATTTTTGGTTTTGTTATGAAATTTTCACATTTCTGTGGTTTTACTTTTGTTTAATTAAAAAAAATTATTTTGAAAAAAATTCGATTTTTTTTGAATTTTTAAAATTTTTTTCAAATTTTTTGGAATTGAATTTTTTGAACTTTTTAAAAAATTTAAGCTTTGAAAAAAAATTTTTTGAATTGATTTTTGAATTGAATTTCAAAAATATTTTTTAATTTTCCAATTTGAATCACACCAAAATTCAGAATTATATTTCCAAATTCAAAAATCTCCTAACTTCCCCTTCCTTTTTTATTAACGCCTTCTCCCCCTTTTTCCATATTTTCATATCCCCCTAAAGACGCAGACATTCATACAAGAAAAAGAAAAAACATTCTTTTTTTCTGCTCCGGTCTGAAGAGCCTTCCGAAGAGAGAGCTCCTGACGACGAGAACGAGATTTCCCTCTCTCTCTTCTTTCTCTACATTTTTTCCGCTCCCGTTCCACATTTTTCTCCCTCTTTTTCTCTGCTTCTTTTCCACGTCTTCACACTATTTTTCTGTTTTTTTCCCCAGTTTTTTCTGATTAATTTGCCGGAAGCAAGGCCAGTTTTCACCTGGATGTTCCTCATTTTTTTTGTGGTTTTTTCACCTGTCTAGTGGGTTTTTTTGGCTAATTTTCTAGCTATTCAGAGAGAAAATATGAATATGCTGGGTAGATGTTCGAATTTTAGGAAAAATTGGAAAAAATTTATTTATCTTTTTTTTTCAAATTTTTTTGAAATTGTTCCAGTGACGTAAAAAGGCTTTTGTAGATTTACGAAATAATTTTTTTTCTGAAATTTTTTGTTACGAAATTCCGGAACCTTTTTCTGGTAATTGGATTGGGAATTTGGGCTTCGTAAAAAATTATTTCATAACAATTTTTGTTGTTATGAAATTTGTGAAATTGGGGGAAAAAGTGTGATCTAGGCCGGATTTCGTAATTTTTTTTCTAGAAAAAAGAGGATATTCAAAAATCTCCAAAATTTCCAGAATCTTGGAAACTTTCCAGATTTGAAAAATTAAAAAATTCACAAAAAATGCTAACTTGAAAAATTCTGAAAAAAATTGCCAAAATTCTGGAGATGACCTAGATATGAACCCTTTTTCCTTTTTTTCAAATTTTTCTTTAAATTAGCCATCCCCTTGGCACTTTCCTTATCAGTAGAAATTGGAAATTTCACATCAATTTTATAACTGAAATTCTTATTGAAATTCGTTGTTTCTAGATTTTTTTTCTCACATTCAAAATCAAATTCCATCTAAATTCCCAATCCCCTCCCCTTTTCCAAGAAAATGACGCACTTTTGTACCCTAAAAAAATGTGTTTTTTTTTCAAAAATCAAATCACACAAAAAAAAGAACAAAAAGAACACAAAATGTGATTTTGTCTCAGATTGTGCTGATGAAGCATCATTTGAATTCGGAATTCAAAAATCAGATTCAGAATTTCAAAAAATTTCCATTCTGAAAAAAATTTACTGATAAGGAAGCTGAAACAACATCTTGTTTCCAGGGAAAGTTGCGGAATCCCAAAAAGGTCCCAAGTTGCCAGTGATTTTTAGGTATTTTTTAGGCCAATTATCAATAGAGCGCACTATCATCAAAACCCCAAAATCCCAAAAAACCTCCTAATTTTCCAGTGATTTTTAGGCCAATTTTAGGCGAATTTCAGGTCAATTATCATTAGAGCGCACTATCAGTAAAATTTCAAAAATATTTCAAAATCCCAAAAACCTCTTTATTTTCTAGTGATTTTTGGGTCCCTTCCAAGCCAATTTTAGGCCAATTTCAGGTCAATTATCATTAGAGCGCACTATCAGTAAAATTTCAAAAATATTTCAAAATCCCAAAAACCTCCTCATTTTCCAGTGTTTTTTAGGTCCATTTCAAGCCAATTTTAGGCGAATTTCAGACTAATTATCATTAGAGCACACTATCAGCAAATTTTCAAAACCTCAAAAAACCTCCTAATTTTCTAGTGATTTTTAGGTCAATTTCAGGCCAATTCTATGCTAGTTCCAGGCCAATTATCAATAGAGCGCACTATCAGCAAAACCCTGAAATCCTAAAAATTCTCTAGTTTTTCAGTAATTTTTAACCAATTCTGAGGCATTTTATGCCAATTATCAATAGAGCGCACTATCAGCAATCTTTCCAAAAATAATTCAAAATCCCAAAAAAACGCCCTTCTTTTAGGTCAATTTCATTCCCATTCGGCCAAAGTCCGCTAGAGCGCACTTTCCACCTCTCCTCCCCTTCCCAACTTCCATATTTTCCCAAGAACTTCCTCTTTTTCCATTTCCACCCCTCCATCATATTATAGTTATTATTATTATTCCGTTTTTTTTCTTTCGTATTATTATTATCCCCACCCGTTCCCCCTCCCTTTTTCTCTCATTTCTCTCATTTCCATCCGGATTTCTCTTCCATTTTCAGAGCGCCCATGTGTCTGTTTGTGATATATATTTAATTGAGTTCCCCAGTTCTCTTTCCATGAACATCTTCTCAAAAAATGTGGAATTTGGCCATTGGATTAGCGCATTTCCGGGTGGGAATGCGATTTTTGGTGTTTTTTGGCTTGGGGAGTGGAGATGGGGGAAAGTGATCAACTGATAACTTTATCAGTGGGTGATAAGCTACATTTTTGTAGTTAGTCACGAACTTCTAGGTCTGCTAGTTCCCAAGATACATGAAGGTTTCGGTGGAGCGCAGTTGCAGCAGTCAGCTTACTGTAACTTGGGAAGGAGTAGAGACGGAAAAAAGTTGTCAATTGATAAAAGATAGCAAAATTGATAAGGATCATTTTATCAGTTGACAACTTCTCCCCATCTCTGCTCCTTCCCAAGTTACAGTAACATTTCCGTAGAGCGCACTTGCATTCCCCATGTTCTATTTCTGGAATCCTACCGTCTCCATTCTCTCTCTTCCTCTTCTCCATTTCCTCTTTTTCTTCAAGCCAATTATTATTCTTTTGTGAAAAAGAGCCCCTGTGAGTGTGTATGTCACTGGCTCCAATGTCCAATGAATTCGCAATGAGTCGAATCCTTTGCACAAAACGAATCGGAAAACCTCGGATTTCTCTTCCTTTCACTGGAAAACCCTCTTCTTGTAGGCTAGAATTTGGGTTTGGGTCACTGGTATTTTGTGGTTGATAACAACTGATAAGCTTCACCAGAAAATTCAGGAAAAATGCATTTTAGCAAGTTTCAGATGGTTATCAGTGGAGCGCGATTGAATTCTGGCTTGTAACTTGGGGAGGAGTGGGAATAGGGAAAAGTTGTCAACTGATAAAATAATTCTTATCAAATTTCCCATCTTTTATCAGTTGACAACTTTTTTCTATCTCTTTTCCTTCCCAAGTTATCGCGAGGAATGCAAGTGCGCTCTAACGAAAATCCTTGAAAACCAGTAAACTAGCTATAACTCTAGAACCCGGCTAGCTAGCAAAAAGTTGTCAACTGATAAAATAATCCTTATCAATTTTCCCATCTTTTATCAGTTGATAACTTTTTCCCATCTCCCCACCTTCATCCTCAAAAATGACGTCAAAATGCCACCCCAACAAAACATCTCCAATTTCAGAAATTCGTCATTTTCTCATTTTTCTTCTAATTTTTCCCTCCCTAGATATTTATTACTCATGTGTTCATTAGAGCGCACTTGCCCTCTAACCCGATCAAAGTTCACAATTTCTTTTCGCAATTTTCTCATCTCACGTACACTTTCCAGAAGACGTTGAGATGAGAAAACGAGATGTCGGGTTTTCTTGATGAAATTGAATAGAAAATGAAACTTTTTTTTCTTTTTCATTTTCCCTTTCCTATTCTCTTATTCTCCTTATTTTTCAACATTTTTCCCCATTTTTTCCAATTTTCTCATCTGAAAATGACATGGAACATGTCCATTGCAGCAAGTGTGCTCCACTGATAACTTTCTTATCAAAACATGTTTTTGTCCGCTTTATAATTTTATAATCAGCTGGGAAATGCGCCCCATGGGACTGGGGGCGTATGAATCAGAAAAATATTGAGGAATTCGTGAAAAGAGTTCAAAAAAGTTAGACTCGACGTCATCATAGGATTTATCAGGCTTATCACCTCTGATAAGGTTTGGAATAGATTGATAAGGTGATAAAGATATAGAGATTGTCATGCTTATCAGTTTATCAGTTGCCAACTTTTCGGGAGCTCTGCTCTTTAGCGAGTTTTGAAGGATTTGCATTGGAGCACACTTGCATTTTGGGGTATAACGTGAGAAGGAGATGAGATAGGGAAAAGTGATCAACTGATAAAATGATCCTTATCAAATTTGCTATACTTTATCAGTTGACATTTTTATCATATCTCTGCTCCTTTTCAAGTTACAGTGAGGAATGCAAATGCGCTCCAAAGAAAATGGGTGAATTCTAGAAAACAAGCTATAACTCAATATCTTTGTTAGCTAGCAAAAAGTGATCAACTGATAAAATGTCCCTTATCAAATTTCCTATATTTTATCAGTTGACACTTTTATCCTATCGCTCCTCCTTCCCAAGTTACAGTAAGAAATGCAAAAGCGCTCTAATGAAAATTCCATTTTTCAAATTTTATGCAATTTTTGAACCTCTGAATTCCCGATAACTTGTACTTTTCCATAACGTGTTCCAATTCCTCAATTCCTCATTTTATCACCCAATTTCATCTCTTTTTCATTATTTTCCAGCTCAACTCAACTCAATTTTCGACCCTCTCTCTCCGCTTTTCCCAGAATAATTAATTCATTTATTTCTATCCATTCCGTGCGGAAAAACGCGAAAAAATTCATATAGTTTTCTTATGAAAAACGGCAAAAATTCCGAATTTGCCTCCTATTGTTCCCGGGAAAACCCGAGGGATTCGGAATTTTCGAATTTTCACATGGACACTTTTTTTTGGTGGTTCTGACTGACGGACTTTGACGATTTATCATTTCTTATTCGCTTTTTTCCGGGTTTCAAACTCAAGATTCACCCCATTCTCCCATTTTTCCTAGTTTTTACTGCTCTAGAAACGACTAGAATTGTGATTTCAGTGGAGCGCACTTGCATTTCACCTCATAACTTGGGAAGGAAGGGAGATGGAAGAAAGTGATCAACTGATAAAATGATCCTTATCAAATTTCCCATCTGTTATCAGTTGACAACTATTCCCTATCTCTGCTTCTTCTCAAGTTACAGTTAGAAATGCAAGTGCGCTCTAATGAAAATGGGTGTAGCCTAGGAAACTAGCCATAACTCGAGAGCCTGGCTAGCTAGCAGAAAGTTTTTAACTGATAATGTGATCCTTATCAAATTTTGCATCTTTTATCAGTTGACAACTTTTTTCTATCTCTGCTCCTTCCCAAGTTACAGTGAGAAATGCAAGTGCGCTCTAATGCAAACTCCTGATAACTAGAAATCTAGCCATAACTCAAGAACCCGGTTAGCTGGCAAATTTTGATCAACTGACAAAATGATCCTTATCAAATTTCCTATCTTTTATCAGTTAAAAAATTTTCTCCATCTTCACTCCTACCCAAGTTATAACTCCAAATGCAAATGCGGTCAAATGCGAACTCATGATAACCAGAAATCTAGCCATAACTCAAGAACCTGGCTAGCTAGCAATTTTTGATCAACTGATAAAATGTTCCTTATTAAATTTTCTATCTTTTATCAGTTGATAACTTTTCCCCATCTCTACTCCTACTCAAGTTATAACACCAAATGCGAGTGCGCTCCAATGCTAATTTTGAAAAAATGGTGAAAATCTCAAAAAATTGACTAGAAAACTTGGTTTTCAGGGAAAATTCCCATTTTTCCGGCTTTTCCCATCTCTTTCACGTCATCACCACCGCTTCAATCCTCTTCTGATTAATCCCCTTCACTTCACTTCTTTTTGGTCGCTTCAGACCACCCCATCAGCTCAAATCTCATATTTTTCGTTTTCTAGACATATATTTCCGGATTTTTTTTCTCTGTTATCACTTATCAATATCATTTTTCAGACCAACCCATCAATCCCCAAAAAATGCACGGCTCCAAGAGCGATTACTATGGATTTCGGAGGCCGACGTTTAGTTTTGGGAATCGAGCGGTTAGTGATAAGGGATTGATAAGGATTTTATCAGTTTTGATAAATTAATACTGATAAGTGATAATATGAGAGAAAAATCTAAATTTTTGGAAAAAAATTTTTTTTTTTTTTTGGGAAAAAAGTTGATTTTCGACCGCCTAAGACCCATTTTACACAGCATTTAGCTATAAAAAGCATCTGCGCCCCACCGAACAGCCCCATTTTCTTGCAGACGGAACATCTGGGCACCATCCGAGAGGACGCCCGTGAACGACTCCTCATCGACAACTACGACGGCATGAAGTTGTGCCCGCCGGTGACGAGCTCTCCGCCCCGCAAATCTAACACGTTCCACGGGCTCTACGATTTGAGGAAAGATGGCAGAAAGTGCAGTAAGTTATAAGGGGTTTCGTGCTGATAAGGTTGTCAGTTGGAAGATTTGTGATAGGAGAGCTGCGAGTTGAGTTATGAGGGGAAATGCAAATGTGCTCTAGGGAAATGTTACTGTAACTTGGGAAGGAGCAGAGATAGGGGAAAGTTGTTAACTGATAAAAAATAGGAAATTTGATAAGAATCAACTTTGTAGTTGGCAACTTTTTGCTAGCTAGCCAGGTTCTCGAGTTATGGCTAGTTTCCATTTTCATCAGAGCGCACTTGCATTTCTCACTGTAACTCGGGAAGCAGCAGAGATGGAAAAATGTTGTCAACTGATAAAATGTTCCTTATCAAATTTACTATCTTGTATTAGTTGACAACTTTTCCCCATCTATTTTAGTTCCCGAGATAAACTAGGTCAAACTACAGTAATCCAGGAAAACTGACTCTTGTGTAACTCGGCACCCAGCAGGTTTGGAGTAAAGTTATGAACTCATAAAAGATAGAAAATTTGATAAGGATCATTCGATCAGTTGATAACTTGTTGCCAACTAGCCGGATTCTTGAGTTATGACTAGTTCCCTAGTTTTCAAAGATTTGCATTAGAGCGCACTTGCATTCCTCACTATAACTTGGGAAGAAGCAGAGATAGGACAAAAGTGTCAACTGATAAAAGTTGTTAAATTTGATAAGGATCATTTTATTAGTTGACAACTTCTTCCCATATCCCTTCCTTCCCAAGTTACAAGCCCAAATGCAAGTGTGCTCCACTGCAAACCACCTGAAACTCGCTCAAACTCCTCTTTTCCTGAATTCCTTGACTCCTCGGAAAGCAGAAGAACACATTTTTGTTGTTGTTTACCAATGCGGCCCCCTCGAGGGACACTAGAACGTCTCTCTCTCTCTTCTTGCCTCCTATCTAAATACTTAGTAGCAGTGAACACGAGAAGAGGGGGTCAGAATAGGAACAACACTGATAGGAGTTGAGAAATAGTGTGTGAGTTGGAGAGACGCAGAGAGCACACACACACACACGGCGAGACTCAAAAAACAAGTTTTTGGAAGGGAAGGGCTCAACTCTCTCGCCTCTATTCCTCCCACTTTTTGAAGAAGATGAACACTACTCGTTTTGTCCAATTTTTCCCTTTTTTGCATTGGAGCTGATAGATTAATAAACCTAGTGATAAAGACTTTGATACTGATGAGTTTTGCAGTTGTCAACTTTTTGCTAGGTAGCCCAGTTCCCGAGTTATTGCAAGATCTCTGAAATTTGCATTGGAGCGAACTTGCATTTCTTATTGTAACTTGGAAACTAGAGGAGATTGGAAGAAGTTGTCAACTGATAAAATGATCCTTAACAAATTTTCTATTTTTTATCAGTTTACACTTTTATCCTATCTCTGCTCCTTCCCAAGTTACAGTGAGAAATGCAAGTGCGCTCTAATGTAAAATCCTGATAACTAGAAATCTAGCCATAACTCAAGAACCCGGCTAGCTGGCAGAAAGTTGTCAACTGATAAAATGATTCTCATCAAATTTGCAATCTTTTATCAGTTGAAAACAATCCCCTAACCCTGCAGGATCCCGAGGTACAGTAAGATTTAGCTAGAGCGCATTTGCATTTGCATTTCCTTTCATAACTCACCAATCAGCAGAGCTGGGAAAAAGTTGTCTACTGATAAAAGATAGCAAATTTGATGAGGATCATTTTATCAGTTGACCAAAATTCACTATCTCCATTTCTTCCCAAGTTACAAGCCATAGTGCAAGCGCGCTCCAACACAAATAGGTTGGCAATGCAAATTTGCTCCACTGAACCCCAGAAAACTCAGAATTTTGATAAATACCAGTCTGAAACATCTTTGGCTGTTTTCTGTTCCATCCCACGCCTCCCAGAAATCTGCTCTTCATATCCTCCAGAATCCTCAAAACTTTATCACCCCCTTGAGACGATTTCGCCGTTTTTTTTTGTTTTTCTTTTTCCCCCGATCGGAAACTGCTTTTTTTGAGTGATGGGAAGACGATTCGCTCCGTTTTTCTCGGATTTTATACATATTCCGCTTTTTTTGGTGAAGAGGAGTTCGATTTGGGTCGTTTTTTGGGATTACTGTAGTTTGACCTAGTTTATCTCGGGAACTAGGGAAGATTGGAGAAAGTTGTCAACTGATAAAAAATAGGGAATTTGATAAGGAACATTTTATCAGTTGACAACTTTTCCGCATCTCTGCTCCCCCCTGAGTTACAGTAAGTTACAACAAATTTTCACTAAAGCGCACTTGCATTTCCTTTCATAACTCTAGAACCTTTACACCTACAATAAAGATGTCAACTGATAAAATATAGGAAATTTGATATGGATCATTTTATCAGTTAGCAACTTTTCCCTATCTCTGCTCCTTTCCAAGTTACAGCAACATTTCACTAGAGCGCACTTGCATTATCCCTCACAACTCTTGAACCAGACCAGATATCGCAAAATGGTCAACTGCAAACCTGACCAGCACAAAATTTCCAAACTTTTTGAACCCATAATTACCCGATTTCTGCTCTCCCCACCCCCTCAACAAGCCCCTTTTCATTCCAGAAGTCCAAAATCGTTCGACACACATTGTGACCCAATTCTCGTCGCAATCATCATCGTCTACTGGAGCTCCGACGTCGTCGACGTCTTCAGAATACAAAGTGAGCAATTTTTTATGTATAGAAGCGGAATGGAGCATTTTGGAGCTCCGGGGAACTGGGGGAATTTATTTGTGTGTGTGTGCAAGTTCTTTTTTGCACGAGGAGAAGAAAATAAGAGTACTGTTCAGAATTTTAGAGATAACTTGATGAGGATTAAAGATAACAAAAAGTGATGTACTAGAAAGTTGTAGAGGAAAAAATTTCCTATCGATTCGTTTTTTACATTTGAATTTTAAGGCAAAATTGATTTTTTAGGATTTTTTGAAAAAATGGGTGGATTTTTGAGTCAAAATTGGTCAATTTGAAGTTTTGAAAAATTTGGAAAATTTCAAAAAATTTTCTAACATCCCAAAAACTCTGAAAACTATAAAAACGCTTCTGAATCTTCCAGAACCCTCCTAGAATCCTTAAAAAAATTCATTTTTCCAGCAAAAAGTGAAGCGCACGGACTCTTCGATCTCGCCGTCTTCCACGTGTTCCACCCTGACAATTCCACGTAAACGATCGATTTTCTATGAGGTACGTGACGTGTTTTTGTGCTTCTTCGGGGACTGATAATCTGATAAAATGGGATAATTCGATTTCCGGCTTGTTTTTTGACAAGTTTTGGTTTTTTTTCGACATCAACAAACATACGGGAAAATGTTTTTCTTAGAAGTTGCTAAATTTATTTTTGATTTTATCTTGTTTAGTTGGGAAAGATCAGATTAGAAAAAAAATAACAAAATACAACAAAAAAACTAAATTTTCAAAAAAAAAATCCATGTAAAAAACTACTTTTTCTCAAATTTGTCGCTCAAGTTCACTAGAGCGCACTTCCAACGCCAATTTTTTTTGCTATGTTTTTCTTGATTTTTTGGCAGGAAAATTGTGGAAAATTGACAATTTTTGGGAAATTTTGGCTTTTGGTTTTGATAATCTGCTTGATTCTAAAGTTATGAGGGCAAATGCAAGTGCGCTCCAAGGAAATCTCACTGTAACTTAGGAAGGAGCAGAGATGGAGAAAAGTTGTCAACTGACAAAATGATCCTTATCAAATTTGCTATTTTTTATCAGTTGACAACTTTCCTCCATCTTTTCTTGTTTTCGAGATAAACTGGGTCAAAGTACCGTAATTCCAAAATTCTTTAATTTGACCATAACTTGAGAAGGAGCAGAGATAGGAAAAATTTGATAACTGATAAAAGATTGCAAATTTGATAAGGACTAAGTATGTTGTTAATCACTTTTTTCTATCTCCCTTCCCTGTAAAGTTATGACCCTAAACTCCCAAAACACAAAATGCAAGTGCGCTCCACCGAACTTTCCTCATAACTCCTCACGTTTCAAAGATAGAAAAAAGTTGACAACTGATAAAAAATTGCAAATTTGATAAGGATCAACTTTGTAATTGATCACTATTTGCTAGCTAGCAAGCCCTCCAAGTTATAAGGCTTTCAAAAAATCAATATTCCAAATTCACACTTCCAAAGCCTTTCGGGCCCAAAGGTAGCATTTCCAATAGTGAAACCAAACGTATGTAACCGCAAGAAGCAAAAGAGACATATATATATGTGCAACACAATCGGAACGAGGAAGAAGAGGGACCCTTCTTCTCTGCTTCTTCATTCCCGGCTTCTCGTCACGGCCCGACGGCCATTTCCGGGACCCCCGCTCCATCTTCACACACACACATACACACACATACACGCTTCTTTTGCTTTTTCATCCCTTTTTCCCGCTTTTTCGCCGACTTTTCACACCGGTCCTTCTGGATTTTGAATTTTTGAGAAATTCTGATTTTTTGGAATTTTTAGGAATTTTTTAAAGCAGAAATTTTGGGATTTTAGCTCATTTTATATCAATTTTAACCCAATTTTAACCCATTTCAAAAAATTTCCATTTTCCGGTCCAAACACCACTATAAAGTGATAAAGTGATAAAGAAAACCTGTCTCTATAATAAAACCTCCCAAAATGTCACCACCCCTCCCCCATTTACTGACTACTGACTACTGATATAATGATAATGACACCAAAACAATGTGATCTAGCTGATAACCCCTCTCTCGAGGTAAAAACATAGATACCTCTATTTTTGGCTTGGCTACTATTTTGTAAAAATTTCGAAAAATTGGTCAGAAATTTAGAAAAATGATACAGAATTGAATAAAATATTTTTACAGACCTCGAAAACTCAAAAAAAAAGTTAGATAATTTTTTGGAATCCTAAAAAAATTTTCCTAATGGCAAAAAAAATTCAGAAAGCTTGAAAATCCATTTAGAACCCTCAGAACATTATTTAGAAATTTTGAAAAAATTTTTGGAGCCGCAGTAATTTTTTAGAAAATCTGTAGAAATGTGTACTGGTTCTAGAATTTTTTTTTTGGATTTTGAAAAATATTTTTGAATTTCTGAAAAATTAGGAATCTTGCAAATATTTTTGTAATCCTAGAAAAATTTTTTGGGAATTAGGAAAATTGGAAGAAATTCAGAGAAAATCTGGAATTCTGAAAAAAATTTGGGAACCGTTAGAAAATTTAGAAAATATTAATTTTGATTTTTAAAAATTGTTTTGGAATTTTTTCAAAAAAAATAGGAGGCTTTGTAAAATTTTTGTGAGCCTAGAAACAAAATAAAATTTTGAGAAAGTTTCAGAAATTTCAAAAAAAATCTGGAATTGTGAAAATTTTTTGGAACCGTAACTTAAAAAATCTGAAAAATCTGCAAAATTGAGGCAAAAACATAGAAACCTCTATTTTTGGGTTGACTAGCATTTTTGGTGAAAGTTGAAAAATTGAGAAATTGATCAGCAAAATCAGAAAAAAAAATTTGATACAAATTTAAAAAAAAAACTTTTTTTTTGATTTCCGAAAAATTTTCACAGACCTCGAAAATTGTAGATAATTTTTGATAATTTTTTGGAATCCAAAGAAATTTTTTTTGAATTTTCTAAAAATTATTTATCTTGGCATTATTTTTGAGAAACTGGGAAAATTTTTTTTTATTTGGAGAAAATTTCAGAAAAAAATCTGGAACATCAGTAATTTTTTAGAAATTTTGTGAAATTTTGTACTGATTCTAGAAAATTTTTTTGGACCCGAAAAAATTTTTTTTTGAATTTTTGAAAAATTAAGAACCTTGGTATTACTTTTGAAAACCTAAAAAAATTCTCAGACATCTCGAAAAAAATCCTGAAACTCAGAAACCTTTGAGAACACTCGTGAAAAATTCAAATGATTCTAAAATTTTTTTTGAGATACAAAAATATTTTTGAATTCTTGAAAAATTAGGAAACGAAACCTCGGCATAATTTTTTTGAGCCTAGAAAAAATTTTTCGAGATTGGGAAAAATTCCAGAAATTTCAAAAAAATTTCTGAAATTCTGAAAATTTTTTTGGAACCCTAGAAAATCAGAAAAATCTGCAAAATTCAAATTTTTGTTTTTCAAAAATTTCTTCCCTAAAATTCCCATCAAATAAATTCCTAAAAATAAAATATTCCTAGTCCCGACACGGAAGTGTCCCTCCGTCTCTCCCACCAGATTTCACGCATATTTGCCCCAAAAAGTGTTCGGTTTCAACTGGAAAACATCCGTTTTCCTGTCATGTCTGCGTGTCCCACCCAGAATGATACAACTTTTTGGCGAAAAAGAAGAGGAACATTGACGATTCATAACCTCTCCTCTTCGCCTTCTTGAGCCTCTTTTGGACTTGGCACGTCGCCTTCTTCTCCTTCTTTTCCCTTCCCGTCTTTTACTGCTGGATTCTGGGAAAATTGCACGAAAATGATAAGAAGAGTGGATTCTGAAGATAATTCAAGAACTAAAAAAAATATTTTGAATTCCAGATAATTTCTAGAATTTTTTTTGGGCAGAATCGTGAAAATTTGAATTTTTCAGAAATTCAGAAAAATTATCTGACTCTAGAAGATTTTTTTCAGAAATTTCAAAACATTTTTTGAATTTCCAACATTTTTTTCAAGATGCAAAAAATTAGGAAAATTAGAAATTTTTTTTTTGAAAATCTGGAAATTCTGAAAAAAAAAATCTAAAAATTTCTATTTTCAAGTTTTCAAATTTTCCGGGGTTCTAGAATTTTTTTTGAGTTTTTCAGTATTTTTAGGATCATGATAAAATTGTTTCCAAAATTCAAAAAAAAAAAAATTTCCTGATTTTTGAAAAATTTGACAAAAAAATTTTTAGGGTCTGTAGAATTTTTGGCTCTAGTTCAACTTAGCGGACCTTAGAGAAAAAAAAGGATTTTACTCGAAAATAAAGGTCCTTCCACCAAAAAAAGAACCTTAGAAAAATAAAAAGGTCCTTTGAAAAAAAATTAAAATTTTGCAAAATAAAAAGGTCCTTTGACACAAAAAAGGTCCTTTCAAAAATAAAAAAGGTCCTTTGAGAAAAATAAAGGTCCTTAGGAAAATATAAAGGTCCTTACAGGAAATAACGCCTTCCAAGTATGAAAAACCCCTCTAAAAAATATTTTTCCAGTTCTATTACCGTTTCTTATGTTTTTTGTTAATTATGAGTGTTTATGAAAAAATATTACTTCATAAAAACTACTCAAAAAATAATTTGTTATTTTTGGAGATCTGATTAGTGAAGTACTTTTTTGGCACTCCAGCATCATTTTGAGAATATCTCTCGGCTACTCGATCAACAAAAAGCATAAGAAATGGTATTTGAACTCGAAAAGTGATTTTTAGAGGTGTTTTTCATACATGAAAAGTGTTATTTCCTGTAAGGACCTTTTTATTTTTCTAAGAACCTTTTCATGGCGAAAGGACCTTTATATTTGTCCAAAGGACCTTTTTTTAGTGAAAGGACCTTTTTATTTATTTTTTTTCTAAGGACCTTTTTATTTGCGTAAGGACCTTTATTTTTCACAGGGTCCGCTAAGTTGAACCAGAGCCGAGTTTTTTACAATTTTTCAAATTTTTTCTGGAAATCTGAGATTTTTTAAAGCTCATAAAAATGTTTCCAATTTTACAAAAAATTTTTGAAATTTCTGAAAAATTATTTCAACTTCAATAAATTTTTTTCTAATTTTCTGAAAAATTGAAAAACCTCAAAAACATTTTTCCAGATTTCTAAAAAATTGAAAAACCCTAAAAATTTGGTTAAACGCTCCAAAAATGTTTTTTGAATTCAAAATTTTTCAATTTTTACAAGATTTTCAATATTATCTTCACAATCAGTAAATTTCTGATTTTACTCTTTCCCCCTCTAGAAATATTCTTCTGTACCCTGTTACTTGTTCATCTTGTCCTTGGCACGTCTTCTTTTCCTCCTTCTCCTTCAACATCTTCTCCTGTCAAAATGACACTTTTTATAAGAGGGTGTCTTTTTTCAAGCTCCCCCTTCCTCTTCTTCTGCTCCTACTCTTATTAGATGCCTACTTTACTTATTTTTGTCTCAAATGAGAAACAAACTTTGACCTAGTTTTTTGCAAAAAAAAATATAGAGAAAACAGGGAAAAAATAGATTTGAGAGAACTGGGAGATAAAACTGAAAGTTCTGAAAATTCCGAAAAAATAGGAAAATCTGAAAATTGAAAAGTTAGGGAAAAAAGTACGGTAGAGCACACTTGCTGAAAACGAGAATTTTAGAAAATTGAAAATTTGAATTTTTTTTGATTTCTCACAATTTTTTTTCAAAAAAAAATCAAAGTATGATTTTAGTAGAGCGCACTTGCTAAATTTCAGTAATTTTTTCGAAAAATTAAAAAAAAATAATTTTTCCAAAATATTTTTTTTTCGTTTTTTTTTCCAAACTTCCAATTTTTTTTGTCTTGAAAATCTTCACCAGAACCCTGAAAAATTCATAAAAATCTAAAAAATTCTTGTAAAATTTACTTAATTTTCAAAAATTTTTAAAAAAATCAAAATTGCAAATAAAAAATGTGACATATTTTCAAATTGATCAATTTTTCTAAATTTTCCCAAAAAAAATATTTGTTCAAATTCCAGAATTGTCTAAAGCTCTGAAAATCAGAAAAAAAATCTGAAACTCGAAAAACTCAAATTTGAACGCACAATTTTTTTTTCAAAGATTTTGAAAATTCCTCTTGAAAATTGGTATTTTTCAAAATTAATCAAACTTGTTGAAAATCTAGAGAAAAGACCCTAGAACCCCCAAACCCCCCCATGCACCGAACCCCCGGAACCCCTCGTGTCTGCCCGTCCACAAAGTGCATCCCTCCCCTATAGGGGTCCCTATAGGGGTCCCTGCTTCATGTTTTGTTCGGATTGGATTTCCCCCTCCCCCTCCCCCTCCCTCTCCGCTCTCTCCATTTCTCTGCGTCTCTTTCCTCTCACCTCATTCTCGCCTACTCGTAATTAGCATTTGCCTCCTCCTCCTTCTCCTTCTCTTCTGCTCCTCAGAAGACTTTTGATGATGGATTTTCGACGTGACTTGCATCTGAAAAAAAGAAATTCCATCGAATTCTGAATTCTACGGATTCTCAATCCTTGGGACTTCTTATGAGTCATCAGCCCCTCTGGGGGTCCCTAGAAGGAAGTCAAGCGGAACTATAACTCGGTTATGAAAAGCCCGACCACCCTTCAGGATAATTGTAGAAGTGGTCAGTCATAGGGACCCCGGGGTCCCTAGTTGACCTAATTAGGTTCTAGTTTGAGGTGGTCAAAGAGTTATTCATTTCCTTGACTTGAAACTTGAAAATTTAAATTCCCCGCCCCAAATTACCCCAAAATAACCCTTGAAACTGTAGAAATATCAATTTTCATTTTTCTGTGCAATCACCACACGCAAAAGTGCACTTTTTCAAGCTACAGTAACCCGGGAACCTTGAAATTTGAATTTTTCGTTGAAAATTGGGTGGGAAAAGCTAGAGTTTGAAATTCAGACACCTAAAAATTTAAAAATTCCAAAAACCACCCACAATGACCTGGAATGCTCAAAAACCAGCGACAAACCAAAAATCTCGCCCTATTCATAGGCTAATTTTTTTCTTTTCAAAAAAACCTTTTTTAGCCTATTGATAACGCATTCTGATAAAAGATAAGACATTTCCTTTTCCACTCAAGACCCATTTTCCCTAAATCCATCTCAATAAAATTTGTCCTTTGTACTATGACAGATGGTGTCCCCGAATGGCCTAGTGGATAATAGGGAACCCAATCATTAGAGTCCCTGGGAGTTCGGTCCTGATGATGGTTTACTTAGCTAATTGTGAGCAAAAATCTATGGAGAATTGGATTTTCTGAACGAAATCTGCCGAAAACTGAAGGAAAATAAATTTTTGAAAAATTTTGAAAAATCAATTTTTTTCAAAAAATCATAACTTTTTTCAAATTGAATATTTTTACACAACTCAAAAAGCATTTTAAAGCTGAGATTATGGGCTATATTTTTGTAATCGATTGAAAATTGCAAAAAAAATGTTGAAATGTAGAAAAATTGGGTTAAAGTTAGGATTTCCCGAAAAATGAAATTTTTTGTAATGTGCAAGGTTTTCAAAAAATCATAACTTTTTTCAAATTCAATATTTTCACACAACTCAAAAAGCATTTCAAAGCTGAAATAATTATCAATTTTTTATCAGTTGATCACTTATGCCGTAAAAATCTGTAAACCTAAGAAAAACCTGTTCAAAGTCAAAAGTCCTCTATTCTCAACATCAATATCCATAGACCGCCCTTTTTCCTTGAATCACACCGAATTAGTGTCCATATATCAAAAACACATTTCTGTTCTTCGAATTCTTCCCGAAAAGTACACACCGCCCGTTTTCTCCTCTTTTTCGTCGTTTTTTTGCGTGAGACGCATTTCCGAGTAGGCTCTCGGAGCTCTCCCGAGAAACTTTTCCCCATTTTTCCGAGGATTTTTGAGAGCTCCAAAGCGGTTTTTCGGCCCGAGATTATCTGTTACTTTGGCTGGTTTTCTGGAATTTTTGATGTCTTCTCTCGAAGAGAAATTTTTTGGAATTCGTCTTTTCGTCACTTTTTCCGGGAGTCATGAAGGAAATTTTGTGTTTTTTGAGTTGAAATTCAAAAATTTGAATTTCCAGTTCCAAATTACCCCAAAATAACCCTTGAAACTGTAGAAATATCGATTTTCAATTTTCTGTGTAAACACCCCACGCAAACGTGCACATTTTTGAGCTACAGTAACCCGGGAAGGTCGAAATTTGAATTTTTCATTCAATTTCAGGTAGGAATGATACAATTTTGAGGGGAAAAGCTCTTATGTAAGTCTCAAATCAATCTCGGAAGCACTTATCCTTTTATCACTTCGTATCAGCATCATCATCATTTCCGCTCTCTCTCTCTAAAGGGATAATCCTATCAGAAACCCCCGTAATCCGATGGCCTCATCAATATGACTTTTCAGAGAATTCCAGAAATCAGGAAGAAAATAAGAAAATTAACTTTGGGAAAGAAAGAAATTATTAGTTTGTTAGAACTTTGAGAAATTATAAAATTAGAAAAATGGAAAAAAAATAGGAAAAAAAAATCAAATCAGAAAAATTAAGAAAATTTAGAAAAATCAAAAAAAAATTTTTTCAAATTTATAATAAAAATTTTTTTTCTTATTGATTAATTTTTTAAAAAAATTGGGAAAATCAGAAAAAAATTCTAAAATTCCGTAAAAAAGGTGAAAAATTTTTGACGAACAGTGGAAAAAAATTGAATTTTTTTCATGCTCAAATTTTTTTTTATTTTTCAAAATTATTTCGGCATGTTATTTATTTATTTTTATGAACTTTAAAGTTTTCAAAAAATTGCAAAATCAGAAAAAATTCCAAAAAAAAAATTAAAAATATTTTATCAAACATTTTTTCAAACTGAATTTTTTTTCCATTTTTTGTGAAATTTTCATGGAATTCATTTTCCAGTTTTTTGTGGACTTCAATTTTTATCTTATCCTTAACAATTCCAGCCTAAATTTCCAAAAAATCGGAAAATTCAACAAAAAAAAAATTTGTCATAAAATATTTTTTGTCTCAAATATTTTTCCCGAATTTTCAAAAAAAAAAAAATCAAATTTTTACATTTGTGTGAATTCCAATTTTCACCTTATTCCAAACAATTCTAACCTAAATTTTCAAAAAAAAATTTTGAAAAAAAAACTCTTCAGCTTTTCCAAATTTTCACTACAATTCAATTTTCAGATTTCTGTGACCTTCAATTCTTATCCCAAACAATTCTATTCCAAACTTCCCAAAAATCTAAGCCCAAGTTCAAAAACCCTCTCCCCCCCCCCACCCCTTCTAGACCCCCCTTCTCCTCTCCAAGAACTCCCCAACTTGCCCTTTTCCTCCCTTCCAATTCCATTTCTTATTCTTGTCCCTAAACTGTACTTTTCGGGTGTTAGTCACACACACACAGTTGTCACTTCTCATGAGATGAGTTCACTGTCTGCGTCTCTTCCCTCTCGCTCCATGGGGAGGGACGTGTTTTTGCTTTTTTCTAGTCTGGACTGGACACACACACACACGCATTCGTTTCCCATGTCGCTTCTTCTTTTTTCTTCTTCTTTTTCTTTTTCAGCTAAGGCAAGGCTTCCAGCTATTTTCTTATATTCAGGGAAATTGAGATTAGCCGTGGAGCGCACTTTCTCTTGTAACTCGAGAATTTGAAGAGATAGAAAAAAGTTGTCAATTGCAAACTTTTTTGTTAGATAATTTGCAACATTTTTGTAGTTGACAGTTTTTTTCTATCTCTGCTAGAACTCGAGATATAGCTTGTAGAAGGTGGTGTTCGGTAGAGCGCACTTTCACCATCCACTATTTTTTATTTGCTCTATATCTCGAGAACCTTTAAAGATAAAGATTTGTGATTAACTACAAAGTTTTTTCTTATCAAATTTCCCATCTTTTATCAGTTATCAACTTTTGTCCATCTCCTCTAAATCCCGAGTTATCAAGCCAACAAGTTCGCTAGAGCGCACTTCCTTGATTTTTGGCTTATAACTCAAAATCCCGGCTAGCAAGGAAAAAGTGATCAGCTACAAATTTTTTCCTACATTTTATCAGTTGACACCTTATCACCATAATTACTACACCCCGAGATAATAGAGCTAGAGCGCATATCATTTTCAAAATCTCTTATCACTGATAGGATAGTATTATTGTCAACTGATCCCACCTGATCAAAGGCAAATAAACATAAAACTCGTCCTAAGAGCCGCCCAAGTGCTCTTCCAGATCATCCACCACTAATATGCTCCTTCAAGAAAATATTATCTCTTCCCCGATTAGGCTCCGCCCACTTCCGGCCCCATAAGATGAGATTATCTTTCAGTCGGGCCCCATCCCGAAGCCTCGCACACACATTTGTGTTTTTCAGACTCTCTCACCAGTTTTTCAGCACTTTTTCTCATTATTTCTTCTTTTTTTTGTATTCCGAGAATTGAATCTATCTTTTCTGTTTTTCCCAAGTACATTTTCAGTTTGTCTTGCTTATAACTTTTTTTGTAAAGGAGATAGTGATAAGGTGTCAACTGATAAAATGTGCAAAATTTGATAAGGAACAAATTTGTAGTTGATCACTTCTTGCTAGCTTTAGTAGTTGAGGAGTTATAGAGGGATTTCGGTGGAGCGCAGTTGCATTTTTGGGTTTTTAGGCACTAACTTGAGAATCAGAAGAGCTACTGATAAGGTGTCAACTGATAAAAGATAGAAAATTTGATTTCCTGCAAGTTGTTAGTTGATGACTTTCAGATAGCACCTTTTGTTCTTGAGATAAAGCGAATGTTCAGTAGAGCGCACTTGCATTTTTGTGTTCTGGGGGTTTAGGCTCTTAACTTTACAGCGAAGAGAGATAAGAAAAAGTAATCAATTACAAAGTTAATCCTTATCAAATTTGCAACATTTTATCAGTTATCAACTTTTTTCTATCTTTGAAACTTGGGGAGTTATAGAAAGAGTTCGGTGGAGCGCACTTGCATTTTTGTGTTCTAGGAGTTAACTTCACAGGGAAGGGAGATAGGAAAAAGCACTCAATTACAAAGTTAATCCTTATCAAATTTCCAACAATTTATCAGTTGACAACTTTTCCCTATCACTGATAACAGCCGAGTTATCAGTAGAGCGCACTTCCAAAGTCCCCACCACCAAAAACGTGTAAAACGTCAAAAAACGTGTGCATATTGACCTGTGAAGCGCCAATTTGCGCACCTTGCAGGATCGAATTTCATGATGAAAAAGAGGAAACCTTTCAAAAAAACGGCCGGCTGTGAACCGCACTTTGAACTCTTTTTTCGCCTCTTTTTTGGAAAATTTTGTGTTTTCGTCATTTTTCCCCGAATATGAGTCATGATTTTTTCTCATGTATTTGGGTCATACGTAATTCTCCACTGGGCATTCTTATTAGTAATTTTTGCCTGGTTAGAGCAGAATTTTTGATATTTTTGACATCTAATGAATACGGAAATGGTCTAGACGGCTCTGCTTTTTTGTATGACGTCAGAAAGTGCGCTCTAATGAACTTGAGTGAGTTTGAGGAGTTTTGGGAGGTAGAATGAGCCAAAAAATTTGAAAATTTGAGAAATTGAAAAAAAAAAGTTTTTTTTTGAAAAATTTTTTTCACCAAATTTATTTTTTGAAATTTAAAAAATCAAAACTCAAAAAAACGTTATTTTATCACCTAATCATTTTAACATAAAAAAAATTTTTTTCAAAAATTTTTTAAAATTTTCAAAATGATAAAAAAAAATTCCATCACCTAATCACTAATAAAATTTTCTGAAATTGGAGAAAAATTAAATCAAGAAAATTTTCATTTTATCACCTAATCACTCGAAAAAATAAAGGAAAAAAAATTTTTCAAAAATGTTTTTTAATTTTCAAATTGATAAAAAAATTAATTTTCATCACTTTATCACTAATCAAATTCTCTGGAACTTGAAAAAAATCATTTTATCACTTTATCACCCTAAAAATTCAGAAATTTTTTTTCCATTTTCAAAAAATTTTAAATTGAGAAAAAATGCATTTTTATCACCTAATCACCCTAAAAATTGATAAAAATTTTGTTTCTGATATTTTAAAAATCAGTCTTATCGCTTATCACCAATTTTGCAACAAAAAGTGCAAAACTTGTCTATCCTCCCAACCAATAACATTTATAATTAGCGACAACATCCAGTCTTATCACTCTTATCACTCCTCTTATCACTCTATCACCACATCAAAAAGTACAAGAAGTCTGTCGAATCGGGGGCAGGAAGTCTCTCTCTGTAAACATGTATCGGATGGGTGGAAAAACCAAAAACATGTGATCACACACACTCTTTTTTCTCTCATTCTCCGCTTTTTCCTCTTTTTTTTATCACGGACACTCTCCCCCAGGCCCTCCCGGATGAGAAAATTTGAAAAAATCTTGAGAATTTTTTTGAAATTTTGAAATTTAAAAAAATGCATTTTATCACCTAATCGTTCTAGAAATTGAAAGATTGAAAAATGAAAAAAATAATTTTTTTTTTGAAATGGAACTATTTTTTTGAGATATTTTGTGCTTGGAACATTTTTTAGATTTGGTTAGTTTTATTAAATTTGGGGACATGTTTGGAACATTTTTTGGATGTTTTTTGTAGGGTTTTTTTTGGATTCTGGTTTTGAGAATCTGATTTATCTTTTGAAATTCTCATGAAATT
Source organism: Caenorhabditis becei (assembly GCA_900536315.3). Classification (NCBI taxonomy): domain Eukaryota; kingdom Metazoa; phylum Nematoda; class Chromadorea; order Rhabditida; family Rhabditidae; genus Caenorhabditis; species Caenorhabditis becei. The sequence goes on from LR538742.1 coordinate 300,361, forward strand.
TCTAGAGTTTTCTTGATTTTTGTAATTTTTTTTTATTTAAATTTTTTTATTTTTTCAACTTCGCTCTACTGAACTCTTCCCTCAGAACCCTGGCCATAACTCCCCTGATAGCAGAGATAGGGAAAAGTTATCAACTGATAAAATGTTGAAAATTTGATAAGGAACAACTTTGTAATTGAACACTTTTTCCTATCTCCCTTCCCTCTAAAGTTAACTCCCAAAACAAAAAATGCAAGTGCGCTCTACCGAACTTTCTTCATAACTCCCCAAGTTCCAGAGATAGAAAAAAGTTGTCAACTGAAAAAATGTTGAAAATTTGATAAGGATCAACTTTGTAATTGATCACTTTTTCCCATCTCCCCAATTTCCCGAGATATACCTCACTTCTCATCACACTGATGACCAATCCAGTGACGTCCCCGTTTTTGCCCTTTACTTCACCCCATTCTGACCTTACGAAACCTAATTTATTCCGTCCAGTCACGAAAGGAAATCCTGTCAGAATACTGCTGCACTTATCACTTTTCAGCTCTGATTAGTAAAAAAAGAGCAAAATTGAGAATTGCGGTCGTAAATCTACACTGACCTTTCCCTAGAAATCCAATTTTCTCTTCAGATTCTTTTTTTCTTCCCAACATATTTGTAGTGATTTATGAGAGCCAATATGTTGAGCCGGAAATTGGAAAAAAGCGCAGTTTTTTTTGGTACCGCCCATATCTCCTAGATTTTCCTCATTTGCGTGCATAGTGCGCTCCATTGATAATCTGGATTTTCTATGATTTTTCTGGATTTTTCTAGGTTTAAGGAAAGATATTATAGTTAAACTTATAAATCTGAAGATATTCTTCATTGACGCACTTGCTGAACATGTTCTAGAACTGCTTTAGTCATAGCGAGCAAGTGCGCTCCACTGAACTCATTCTATAACTCGCTAGATTGCAGAGATAGAAAAAAGTTGATAACTGATAAAATGTTGGAAATTCGATAAGGATCAAGTTCGCAATTGATCACTTTGTCCTATCTCCCTTCCCTGTAAAGTTAACTCCCAGAAAACAAAAATGCAAGTGCGCTCCACCGAACTTTCTTCATAACTCCCCTAGTTTCCAAGATAGGAAAAAGTTTTCAACTGATAAAATGTAGGAAATTTGATAAGAAACAACTTTGTAATTGATTACTTTGTTGCATCTCGCTTCCCTGTGCATTTAACTCCCAGAAAATAGGCAAGTGCGCTCCACTGAACTTTCTCTGTAACTCCTCAAGTTTTGAAGATAGAAAAAAGTTGTCAATTGATAAAATGTTGCAAATTGAATAAGGAACAACTTTATGATTGATCACTTTTCCCCATCTCCTCAACTTCCCGAGATACAGAAGCAGCACAAAACACAAACTCTGCAAGTGCGCTCCATTGCGAACTTCCTCGTATTTACATGCAATCTTGCACACATATTCTCTCCTCTAAAAACCGGAAATGTATTCGCAGGGGCCCTGCTACACACATATTCTCAAAGCAACAAAAGTAGCGAGAGGGGCGAACGGAAATTACATGTCCCCCCACTAGAGAGACCCCACTTTGTGCACTTTTCATATTTCAACTGAACGTGTACTAGGGTTGGACTGAAATTTGAATATTGATTAATTTTTAGCTTATCAGTTGAAGAATGATAAGAAAAAAGATAAGGAAAAATAAAATTTAAAAAACACTAATTTAAAAAAATTAAAAAAATTTTTTTTTTTGATTTTTCAAAAATTTCAAAATTTCAAATTTTCAAATTTTTAGTAAACCTCCGTAAATCTACCCCGAAAATTTGGATTTTACTTAATTTGCCTGTTTTCCCCCTTTTTTCCCTATTTTTTCCCCTAAAATCCCCTATTTTTTCAGATGGGCGAACGAATCCGTCTATTCTCGACGGCCTCCTTCGTCTCGCCAGCCACCACGTCATCTGGCACGGTGCCAAGTCGACAACGATGCTCCGAACCCACCGCTGAGCCAACTCGATCCAACGGAGCCAGCCAAACGACAGTAACCGGTGGACCCGGTGGAACAACTGTCTGTGGACTCGCAAAGTCGCATAGTTTGAACAGTTTTGAGGAGACTAGTGGTAAGTTTGAGAAACGGAAAAATTGGGCGGAAATTCAAAATTTTGAAAAATTGAACTATTGATTAGATAGATTAGCATTGATCTAGAAAAAAAGAAAAACAAAATATCAAAAAAATGAACAATTTTCTAAAAATTTAGAAAAAATTGGAAATTGTCAAAAAAATGTGATAATTAGGATTTTGGAATTTTTATTTTCATTTTTATTTTTTGGAATTTACTGAGATTTTTCAAATTGATTCTGATAAATTCCAAAAAAAAAGTTTAAAAAATTTTTCTTCTGAAAATTTTCGAAAAATTTGAAAATTGTCAAAAAATATGTTAGAAAATAGAAAAAAATATGAAAAACTGCAATTTTTGCGTTTTTGATTTCTTTCCTCTTACTCTCAGGTTTTGAGGATTTTTAGAAGATTTTTAGGCAAATTTTGACAAATTTCAGTGAAAATGTAGCAAAGAATTTTTTTTTCCAAAATTTTTAAAAATTTGATAAATGTCAAAAAAATATTAAAAAATTCAATTTCTGCGTTGTTGATTTTTTCAAATTTAGATGTTTTGGGATGAAAAAAAATTGAAAAAAAAATTTTTTTACGGCTAATTTTTAACAAATTTCAGTAAAAATTTAGCAGAAAAAATTTTGAAAAATATGAAAATTTCGAAAAATCAACTTTTTGCTTTTTTGATTTTTTAGGAAATTTCTGGATTTTTTAATGATTTTTTAGGCTAATTTTCACAAAATTTCCTAAAATTTAGCTGAAAAAATTTCTTTTTCAATTTTCTTAAATTTTTAAAAATTGTCTTCAAATTTTTTTCCAAAATTTCATAGCTACAGTAACCCCTCAAGTCCCAAATTTTCCCTAAAAATAAAATAAAAACCAAAACAATTCCTTTCTCCTACGACACTCCACCATCCCTGCCGCCTTTTCCATCTTGACTGCACCCCCTTTAACAAATATTTTTCGTCTTTTCTCTCTAGGACCCCCATTCCTTATTTGCTCAGGTCACCAAACCGCTTTTAGTATTTCCAAATAGAACGTTCTAGAAATTTTCGTGAAAATTTTAGGATTGGTACTTTTAGGACCACTCGTTTTTGGTCTACGAAAAATTTGAAAATTTTTGAAAAAAAAAACTTTTCACATTTTACGACTTTTTGGCCTAATTAGTACTCAGAGTGACCCGAAAAATTGCGAAAAATTGGTCATTTCTCAGAATTCGTGTCCCCCGGAAAACAGAGAATTGCTCTTCCACTCGAGACCCATCCATTGTTGAATTATTCACACCCCAAAGGCCAAAACACCATTAGGGTCTGGGCCAAAATATATTTGTGCTAAAAAAACAAAGAACCGCCCGTTTTGCAGCGCCCTTGTACGTCTCGACGACGCGTTGTCCGTCCGGCGGCGGACGGAAAACACGGACGGAACAACCGCAGAAGACGTCACGCATCGACGCCATCGGATCGTTGTTGTCACTTCCGGGACACGAGGATTCTATAGGTTAGTGAGCGGTTTTTGATAGTTACAGAGTTATGAGGAAAATTCAAGTGCGCTCTATTGAAATCTTACTGTAACTTGGGAAGGAGTAGAGATGGGGAAAAGTTGTCAACTGATTAAATGGTCCTTATCAAATTTGCTATCTTTTATTAGTTGTCAGCTTTTTCCTATCTCTGATACATCTCGAGATATAGCCCTGTAACTCAAAACTGTGTCATGGCAAGTGCGCTCTACCGAAAATCCTTCATAACTCGGGAAGCAGCAGAGATAGAGAAAAGTGCTCAACTAATAAAATGATTCTTATCAAATTTGCAATATTTTATCAGTTGACAACTTTTTCCTATCTCTCTTACATCCCGAGTTATAGTCCCGCTTTGTCATTGCAAGTGCGCCCCACCGAACACTTCCGACAACTTGGGAAGAAGCAGTGATAGAGAAAAGTTGTCAAATGATGAAATGTTGCAAATTTGATAAGAATTATTTTATCAGTTGATCACTTTTCCCTATCTCTGCTATTTCTCCACTTACACCATCTTTTCTCTGTGTTTTGCACTTTCCCACCCCAAACCCAAACTTCACAAACTCCTTGCACCTTCTCAATAGCTTCTGCACTATTCACTGATCCGAAAGATCTCCCCCAATGGGCCTCCATTGTGTCTATTGTCCGTGAAGAGAATTCATGATTTCCCCTCGCCTCCAAGTGCAAATTTCTTCTTTTTATAACCAACCAACTTCTCCCACACGCATATTTTTTCAAAAACTAATCAGCCAAAGTATTGACCCAATTAGCTAAGTGCTTCCAGGAATAATGGAGCCAGATCTGGAGAAAGGATTGGAAAAGGACGTCTCACAGTTGGGAATACTCTGCCATCACTGCTCAACCACTGATTTGACGTGTCCGAAGACGACTCAGAAAGTAAGTGCGCTCCAATGAGAAAAAGCTGAAAATTATGATTTGCAAGTGTGCTCTAATGCAAATTTGTGGAAAACTGAAGTTTTTAGTGCAGGAAAGTGTGCTCTTTTGAGAAAAAACGCAGTTTTTCACGTTTTGCATTTTTTGCAAGTTCGCTCTACCCAACTCTTTATCAGACTCGATTTTTTAGCCTATTTACAAGTGCGCTCCATTGAGAAAACCATAAAACTGCAATCCGACCCCATTAAACTTGACCTTTCCCCGTTTTTTCCAGTTCCCCGTAAGCTCTAAGCCTGTTGGACAGCTGTTCTGGTCGTTAAATCGGGAATTGCAATTTTCGCATTTTGTTCCAATCTGTTCCTCCAGATGACCTATCAGATGGAAGATTTTCTGATTTTATTGTGGTTTTTGCGGGAAAATTGAGCAAAAATGGTGTTTTGCAAGTGCGCTCTATTGAAGTTGACTCATAACTCGTTTAGGAGCAGAGATGGAGAGAAGTTGTCAACTGATAAAATGTTGAAAATTTGATAAGGATCAAGTTTGTAATTGATCACTTTTCACCATCTTGTACGGTTCTCGAGTTATAGCTAGTGCAAATGCGCTCTACCGAACTCTCCCTATAACTTGCTTAGGAGCAAAGATAGAAAAAAGTTGTCAACTAAAAAGTTGTTGCTTATTATTCGATAAAACTTTTATCAGTTTATAACTTTTTCTTATCTCTACTCCTTATCAAGTTACAGTAATCCGAAACCACCTTATCCTCAAAAAAAACTGTTTTTTTCCGGTTTTTCCCCAATTTTCGCCCAAAATTTTCAAATTTCCACCAATTCCCCATCCAGGTGACACAAATGACCAGGTGAATGGCATGTTTCAAAATGATCCTCATTACTTTGTCACAATTGTCAAGGGCGTTCTCTAAAGTTAATCGTGCCAGGCGCGACAGGTGGTGCACCCCCCTTCTTCTTTTATTCGCCCACCACCCATCTGTCCATTCCTTATATCATTTGTGTATTCCATTTGCCGTGTTTTGCCCTGTTCCCGGATTAGTTTTCCATTAGAATCTTGGAAAAACCCGAAGAAATCGGAAAATTTGGTTTTTCCCTTGGAAAATGACTATTATGGTGGGTTTTTGCGCTTATCAGAGGTTTTATCAGTTGGATTTTGTTATCAGTTTGTAGAAAATTGAATTCTGAACACTTTTCCAATTGATCACTTATCGATAGCTCGCCTAGAAGCCGAGTTAGGTGGGGTATTGCAAGTGCGCTCTACCGAAATCTTACTGTAGCTCGGTTTCTAGGTTAGATGAAGAAAAGTTAGTAACTGATGAAATGTAGGAAATTTGATGAGAATAATTTTGCAATTGACATCTTTTTTCTATCTAGCCTCCGTTAGGAGTTATAATCACAAATAGATAAAAAAGCAAGTGCGCTCTACCGAAACCTCACCGTAACTCGGTTCCTAGGCTAGATGAAAAAAAGTTGTCAACTAATCAAAGATTGCAAATTCCCTAAGCTTCATTTTTGTAGTTGACACCTTCTTTCCATCTCCTCTTATTCCCGAGATATAACAAGAATAAGCCCCCAATATTGTTATTCCACCCCGCCAAATCCCTATATTCCCATTTTCAGGAGCTGCCATCGCCATCCGCCTCATCAGTATACTCACTGGCGCGGTCCGACATGTCCAACGAGCCCCTCTGCCGGATCTGTCACTGTTGCTGGCCGCCAGACTCCAATGATCCACTGATATCGCCGTGCAGGTGTTCCGGATCGTTGCAGTATGTTCATGTCTCGTGTTTGATGGTAAGTGATAAGAAATTTTATCAGCTGATAAGCACAAGTTATTGGAAATTTAATTTTGGTCAAGTTTCCTGTTGATTGTTAGTGATAAGCTTTTCTAGATCTCGAGTTATCAGTGATAAGGCAAGTGCGCTCCACTGACAAGTTTTGAAGAATCAGTGATAACTCGCGAACTATCAATGATAGCGAAAAGTTGTCAACTGATAAAATGTGGCAAATTTGATAAGGAACAACTTTGTAATTGATCACAAACCGCTATCTCTTATCACTCCCCAGATATCAGTGATTTTCCAGCACTGGCTCGACATCTCGTCCCGAAAGCTCCATCGACCCGCCATTTGCGAACTTTGCCTCTACAAATACCGAAGGCGTCGTGTTCTGAAGGTAACTCCCCTCATTTTCCGTTATCATTATCACTGATAATCAGAAATTCCAGTACCGCGAAATGAAGCTTCCGCAGTGCGCGCAAGCCGACATCCGCTACTACACACTGTTCGTCATCGCCATTCTGCTCATGATTCTGTCGGCATTCGCGACAGTTGTATGTTTTCAGCTGGAGAAGACATACGGGTTGCAGGCGGATCGGGGGAATCGGTTAGTTGGATAGAAAATGAAAAATTGATCAGGTTATCAGTTGGAAGAATTGCTCCAGGTGGCCAGGGAACAAAGTTATGAGGCACAATGCAAATGTGCTCTACCGAAATCCCACTGTAACTCGCTTCCTAGGCTATATAGAAAAAAGTTATCAACTGCAAAGTTGTTGCAAATTTGATAAGAAACATTTTATCAGTTGACATCTTTTTTCTATCTTGTCTCTTTCTAGAGTTATAGCGCCAAATGCAAGTGCGCTCTAATGCAAACTCTCTGTAACTTGAGAATTATCCGTGATAGCAGAAAGTTGTCAACTGATAAAATGTTGCAAATTTTACGCTGATAAAGTTTGTAGTTGATCACTAAGTGATAAACCTGCAGGAAATTGAGTTATGACACATTTTAGCCTAAACTTTTGAGAAAAATTGCCGGAAATCCGGGTTTTCAAGATTTTAGCTCAATTTTTCTTATAATTTCGTATCATTTCTTATCACTATCTTGCAGAACACTATCACCATTAAACGTCGAAGGTGTCGCCAGTGATCTCGGTCCCTCCCCTCCATCACCACCATCAATAAAAGATGTTCCCGAAGAAACGACGCCGATGGTGGTGTTAGGCGCCCGTAAACGGATTGGTAAGGCTCAACTGATAACTCCTTATCACTTTATCACTTCAGGTGATATCACTGTTAGTGCCTCTTCGAAAGACGAGTACAGGCGGGATGATGCCGAGAATATACTGTCGACGGTCACACTCATCGCCGCAATGGTCTTCTTTTTAAGCTTTTTCCTTGCTATGTATGCTCATGTTAAGGTGAGTTATCAGTTATCTTATCAGTGTCAAAATGATCTAAATTTAGTGCTGATTAAGTTTGTAGTTGGAAGTTTATCGATAGCTAGCAACGTTGTGGAGTTAGAAGTGAATTTCCAAATGCGCCCCACCGAAATCTTGCTATAACTTGAGAACTAGAGGTGATAGGAAAAAGTTGTCAACTGGTAAAATGTGGCAAATTTGATAAGGATCAACTTTGCAGTTGACAACTTTCCTCTATCACTAATAGTTCTTGAGTTATGATAAGAAAACTGATATGGATTTCAAAAAATTGGTGAAAATCAGCGAAAATTAGGAAAAATCTGTTAAATTTTCATTTTTTCTGTGTTTTTTATGCAATTTTTATCAACTTCCATCAGTTTCCTGTCAATTCCACCTAAAAATAACCTATTCCCCCCATTCCCCAGCCATTTGTCTCTTTTTCAACACCTCCCGTCCTCCCCACGTCCAACCTATAATTAATGACTGGTTATTTTAATTAAAGGGCGAAATTCCCCTTCCTTTTATGCGCGAATTATGGCTTTTTGTATGCAAAATTCTGAATCCGATCCATTCACGTCTTCTGATGAGGCGTGAAGCGTGAAATGGCGCGATTTCACTGGTTTTTGAGGTATTATCTGGATTTCCTGACTTTCAACTCACTGTAACTCAGTTCTTATCAGTGATAGAAAAAAGTTGTCAACTGATAAAAAATAGGAAATTGGATAAGGAACAACTTATCAGTTGACAACTTTTTTCTATCTCTGCTCCTTCCCGAGTTATAGGACAAAATGCAAATGCGCTCTACCGAAATTTAGCTTTCCGCCTGAATTTTTCCAATTTTCTCATTTTTCCAGTCGGGTCTATCGTTTTGCGGCTATTTGACACTTTGCTGGAGTTCCAACCTCGAGTGGTCCATCGAGGAGTACAAACATTCGAGAGACACACAGTATCTCAACAAATTGGAGGAATTGAGACGGAAGATTAATGGTGAGTGATAAGATATCAGTCTGATAAGGGAAAATTTGAATTTGGGAGGTTATTTGGAGCAGTTTGATATAAAGATTGGGTAGTTTAGGGAATTTTAAAAAATTGGGAAAAATGAAAAAAAATGGTAAACAAAAATTGTTTTGAATTTCAAAATTCAGAGGTTCTGAATCATTTTAATAAGCTTTTTCAAATTCCCCATAAAATTTGAAAAATTTTGACACCCATATTGCTCACTTTTCCAAAAAAAATTTTTTTTGGTTACCCGGGCCGAAAATGCGCTCTACCGTACTTTTCCAATTTTTTCGTTATTTCTCCCATTTTCCTTATTAAATTCCAATCATTTTAACATCAAAACCAAAATTTTTGAAAATGGTGCACTTTTGGCCTAGTGGCTATCAGGGATGACTTCCAGGAGAAAGGTCCCTGGTTCAATCCCCCCCAGATGTCAAATCTATTTTTCTCACTTTCCCCACCAATTTCCAACTGTCTAGACAATGAAAAATCGAAAATTCTGGTAATTTCTCAAAAATTACCATTCCCCCGGCCAGCCGACCACCCACAGCGTCGCACATAAATCATATGAATAGAATGGGGAAATAAAATAAAGCGATAAACATGGAATTCCTCTCAACCACACATACATTCCCAATTCCTCAAACAAAATTCACATATCAATATTTACCTATTCAAATATGGGCCATGGGGGGCTCGAAAGTGTTGGTGTTGTTCCAGCTGGAATACGGTGGAATTTGTTTGATCCTCCCTCGGTTAAGCCTTTTAATGTATTGCTATATTAATCCCTTTTTCGCCCGCAGACCAGTAGCCGTTATGTTTTTATGACATGGGCGGTCTTTTCAAGGGAAAATGGGAAAAGCGGCTTTTCGAGAGTTTTTCGTTGTGATTTTTGGATTCCTTGGGTAATTTGGAAAATTTTGACACCCATAATGACCATGTTTGGAAGTTTTTGAAAATTTTCGATAGTTGGACCAACGTTGGACCCTTCCACTTGGAGCACTATAGCCCATTCTGGAGCTCCAAAAACATGTTTTTCGACTTTGCCGTCAAATTTTTAGCATTTTGACCTAAATTTCGACCTAAAATGTGAACTTTTGGCCTAGTTGGGTCCTCCGTGGCCCAGTTCACAACTCGCTTCAAACTCAACGTTGTGAGTTCTTCGTGGTACCATTCGATTTCTCTTGACAATTTGCATAAATTTGATCTATTTAGAGGTGTCTATCAGTTGTTCCAAACCACTTTTTTGGCTAAAAACCTAAAAAAATCAGCTTGTCAAGTCTTTTACCGGGAAATATGAGGTTTTTTGCACTTTTTGGTCGTTGGGGACAGTGAGAGTTGGTAATTCAGCATTTTTCAACAAAAATGTGGGAAACGTCCCGAGAACAGCCGAAAATTCGTAAAAGTACATTCCCCAAAAGTTGCCAACAGGTGTCGGTGTTCACTAGAGCGAACATGCAATTTTCGCGCGCAAAAACTATATACAAATCGGATTTCACGCATCAATTCGTCACACATATTCACACTTTTTCCAGAAAAACAAAAGAAAGCTGCCGACGAGGTGGAACCGTTGAGAAGTTCAGTTATTGTGCTCGAATGACCTAATTTTTTGAAATTTTTCAACAAAAAACATTTTCTATTTTTATTTATCTCTTTTTAATCGACCAAATTGTTTGTATAAAAAACTCTCCTTTTTTTGTGAGTAAAAAAACCAAAATCACACGAAAATCACATTTTCCCTCCCGCCCTCCTCAACAATTCGGTTATGTTGCCTTTATGCAAATGTTTGCGATTCTCCTGTCTTTTTCTTATTTTTCCTTTCCTCTCCGCCCCTTAAATCCTTTTCTCTCTCTCTCCTTCTCGTTCCTGCGATCATTTTTATGTATTCAATGAAATTTCTCAAACTTATGCGATTTTCACAGGGTTATCGGCATTTTTCAGCAAATCCGAGGGTACCATTGGAAAGAGAAGGTTTCAATTAACATTTTTCATATACACCACTTTTGCCAGAATCGCCTTTCGAAGGTGTTTAGAAGCGTTTGAAAATATAGAGCAGAAGCTGAAAATTTCAGTGGGGGCGCTGAAAACACCGCGCTCATCATTGGCCTCCGCGCCATGGCTCCAGTTGCACTGATTGGCGCAGTGGGTAGCGCGTTAGCTTTTCGTGCGAGGGGTCAGGGGTTCGAATCTTCCTTGTTGGAATTCTATTTTGCTATCTTTTGCGAATATGTACTGATAAGGAAAATCAGTTTTCAATGAATTTCAGGTTGGTTTTAGTGATTTTCAAGCTATTTTCTATCAATTTTCACTCATTTCAATGGGGTTTTGTTCAATTTTGTTCAATTTCCAATTTCAATAGTTTTGATTGGATAATCAAAACAAAACCAGTGGGTCAAACGCATTCCGTGCGCTAATCCCCTCTTCTGATAATTAGTGTGAACACCCAGCCATCCAAGGTCAAAACTTCTCCCCCTCCCTTCTCTCTAATTGATATCTCTCGTGTCTGCGTCTCTCCGAATCACCACACTGAATCCAATTAGGCCACGCCCCTTTTGAGAACTGTCCGATTGGATTCGAATCAGAATTCCGAGACACGCCGATTGGTTTCGACAGTTTTTGCCTTGCCGCCCGCGTTTTTCTTTTCCTTTTTCCCCCCATTTTCTTTTTCTGGTCACTGTTTCTGTTTCTGTGTCTCGCGCACCGCTGACAGATTGGTTTTCCATTACATTTTCATTCCAGTTTTCTGTCATTTCCCTCAACACAATTTTCTTTTTCTTTTTCTTTAAACGATGTTTTCGGGCCTTTCCCGGTGTCTAAATTGATAGGTTAGATGTGCATTTTGAAGAGAATTTTTAGCTCTACAACTTTTGTATAGATAAGTTTTTCCTATCTCTGAAGGGTTAGGCGGTAGATTAGGTTGAAAATTATCAGTGGAACGCTGAAATTTCCCGCGCGGCAGCTGAAAACACCGCGCTCATCACCGGCCTCCGCAACACAACGATTGTTGCAGCTGCTAGCGCAGTGGCTAGTGAACTTGATCTTGATGCGAGAGGTCGAGAGTTCAAATCCTTCCGGTAGAAAAACTCTTTTGCAAGTCTACCCGATGATAAGGATATCAATTTTAATGAATTTTCTAACTTCCTTATCACTAATCAGTCAATTTTCCCTCATTTTCCACTCAATTTTCCCTAAAAATCGCTAAAAATCGCTAAAAACTCGAAAATTTCACAATAAGTTCGAATTTTTCCGAAAATTTCAAAATTATCGCATTCTTCCCGCCATTTCCCAACTTCCCGTTCTAAATAAATCCACGATTACCCATTCTTCCCGTCTGCTCTTCTAATCCCCTTGTCCCGTCGCCAATTCGGTCTTTTACCCAGCAGATAATCCTCTTTGATTCGAATCTTGAGTGGTCCCTTACAACTTTTGGGACCCCTAACAAGTCTAGGGGTCCCTACTTCTTCTATTCCAATGAGACAGCTGTTTTGTGTGCTAATGTGCATTTTCGCACCGCCCCACGGGTGTAATGCTTCTTTGGCCGCGTCTTCCGGAATGAATGAACGAATGTGACGATGATTTATATGTTTTACACCTCTCCGGACACTCGGACGCTCTTGGCTATTCGCTTTCATTCAAAAAGTCCACTTTTTTAGTGTTGTCTTTGAAAAAGTTGGGTTTCCTCGAGTTTTCGAGGTTTTTGAAAGTTTCTAGAAAGATAGATTGATAGAGCTTTGAATAAGGAACATTTTTCATATGACTCACTTCTCTTGAAAATAAATTCTAAACCCTGAAAATAGTCTCTGAAAATTTGCGAAAAAATCTGAAATTTCAGCGCGGGCGCCCGCGAACACCGCGCACTTCACCGCCCTCCGCGCCACAGCTTTAACTTACACCCTTGGCGCAACCGGTAGTCCAGTTGCCCGCCATGCCAACACCCACAAGTTCGATTCCCGCACGTGTCCAAATCATTTTCCATGTTGTGCTTGGCCTCCTTGACACTTCGAAAGCCTTCAGGAGGACCACTGGACATAATCAAGTGGATGTCTAGTGCGCGCACACCGTATTGTTATGTTGTTTAGGGCCCCCGGGGGTAAGCAGCCTGCGTGGCTCCCCGTGTCAAATTTCAATATAAAACATTGGTATCGAGTTTCGCCTTCACCCCGGGACGACTTTTTCCAAACAGATTTTCTTTTTATTTTTCACTTTCTCTTTTTCTTTCCCTCAAGTCAGTTGTCACTTTGTCAAATGTCAAGAAGTCAGCTGTCACTTCAAAAACTTGGCACCATGCCAACTCGCACTTTTCACAACTACATAGTTCCCCCAATAATTACTTTCGGCAGATGTTCCCAAAAACCAGTGGGCGGAGTCTGGGTCTCGGCGCGAAGCTCCGCCCACTTTGTCCCTTGTGTCTATGCCCCCGCCGCCGCCGCCGCTGCCCCCTCTCCGATTTTTCGCTTTTTCCCCCTCCCATTTTTCCCGATTTTTGAAGCGCCACGTTCCCCCCGTCTCTATGTCTGCTTATCATCTCTCTATCACCACTTCTTATCACTTTATTTCGTATTGGAACTTTTGGCGTTTTTAAACTTCTCTAAAAAATTTAATTTTGCTTCAAATTTCAATGAAAAGATGTGCAATCGATAGGAAATTTTCTCCTCTACAACTTTGCCGTTGATAACTTTTTGCGATTTTCAATCCTTATCAAGTTATCACTGAAAATTTGGAAATGGCGAGGTTAAGGACCAGTTTTTTCGGAATTTCAGTGATAACTTGATAAGGATTGAAAATCGCAAAAAGTTATCAACTGCAAAGTTGTAGAGGAGAAAATTCTCTATCGATTGCACATTTTTTCATTGAAATTTGAATCAAAATTGAATTTTCTGGAATTTTTTGAAAAAAATGCGAAAAAAAAAGAAAAAAAAAATTTTTTGTTTTTTTTTCCATTTTTTTCGCTTTTCAAGAATTGGAACTTTGCCAAGTTCTTTGTCTCTCGCCCCTCTCACACCCTCCATCTCTCACTCTCTAAGTCTCTCCACTCTTATCAGCTGAGATGATAATAACACCCCTCCCCCCCCCCACCAAACTTTTCGCTTTTTCTTCACTTCAATATTTTCTTCAGACAAAACTTTCCCCCTTTTGTCATTTTTCAAATGGGCGGCCGGACCAACCAAGCCGCCCAAAATGCCATCCTCCGCATCGTCGTCGTCGGCGGAGGAGGTGTCGGCAAGTCGGCACTCACCATACAGTTCATACAGGTTAGTTTTCTTACTGTAACTTTTTAAGGAGAGGAGATAGAAAAAAGTTGTCAACTGATAAAAGATAGGAAATTTAAAAAGGAACAACTTATCAGTTGACAACTGTTTTCTAGCTCTGCTCCTTCAAAAGTTACAGGCTGCGCAATAACTTTGACATGTTGCAAGTTTGCTCTATTGTAACTCGCCACCCAGAACTGCTACCAAAAAGTTGTCAACTAATAAAAGATAGCAAATTCAAAAAGGAACAACTTATCAGTTGACAACTCATCACCACCATCACTCCTTCTCAAGTTATCCCGCAAAGTCCAAAATGCCCTATGACTCATAGAACAGTAGCCATGACCCTCTTCAACCCCCCGACACAGATGTTCTTTTGCGGCTTCTCTTTCGCAACATGTGTGTTTGACCTACTGTACGCATATGTTTAGTTTTGTTTTTTGGTTTTTGAAAACGAATGGAATTTGAAAACGGAACTATAGTGTAGTTGTTTTTCGGCTTATCACTGATCACATGGAGGTATCATATCAGTGATACGAAAAATGAATTTGAATTTCGAAAGCAAAAAACAAGACTTTTAAATTTATAAAACTGGGTTATAAGAGCCAAGTTACAAAAAATTACAAAGAGTTCAGTAGAGCGCATTTTCAACATGTAAAATTTTTTAATTTTTAAAAGATTTTTTTGTTCGTTTTGTAACTCGAAATCCTGCAGAGCTACGGAAAAGTCATCAACTGATAAAATAATCCTTATCAAATTTGCTATCTTTTATCAGTTGATAACTTTTTCCCATCTCCCCTAGATCCCGAGTTATAGAAGGTTTATGGTAGGTTTGCGTTAGGGCGCACTTGCTCTGTAACTCAAAACCTTGTGAAGATAGAAAAAAGTTGTCAACTGATAAAATGATCCTTATCAAATTTCCCATCTTTTATCAGTTGACAACTTTTTCCCATCTCCCCTAGATCCCGAGTTATAACAGGATTTCGGTAGAGCGCACTTGCACCAAACCCCAAAATTTGTTTTTTTGGGGATTTTAGCTGAAAAACTATGATTAGAAATGTGATTTTTATCAGTTTCCCATGAAAATAGACCAATTTAAACCCCAAAACCTCAAAAACCTTGCCAATTTCAATTTCCAATGCCACCCAGTCAAACATTATCATGTTACCCATTCTCTCTCGCCCCTATAATCATTTCCCCCCAGAAGACGTCAAGGTCATCTGAATCGCCTTCTGAATCACGCCAAAGTGTCAATTTCCTCTTTTGTACAGCGAAAATGACATGTTCCTGTGTGTTCGCCTCAATAAAACCAGCATACACAACCACAAGCCGCCAGTGTTATTTATTACGAAATATATGGAACTGTACGAGTTTTTGTGTGTAGAAAGTGGAAAACGAGACGGAATTGGAATATTTTGGAGTTTGAAAAAGGGAAATTGAAAAAAGTAGGGGAATGTGAGTCAGGAAGGATGGAAAATTGGATTTGAATTCAGTTTTTGGACTATAACTCGGGAATCTTAAGAGATAAAGAAAAGTGATCAACTACAAAAATGATCAGTTATAAATTTGTGACATTTTATCAGTTGACAACTTTTTTCTATCTCCCTTAGATCTCGAGTTATAGAAGGTTTATTATGGATTTGCGTTAGGGCGCACTTGCTCTGTAACTCAAAAACTTGTAGAGATAGAAAAAAGTTGTCAACTGAAAAGTTGTTCCTTATCAAATTTCCTATCTCTTATCAGTTGACAACTTTTTTCTATCTCCCCTAGATCCCAAGTTATAACAGGTTTTCGGTGGAGCGCACTTGCAGAATCCTCCTAAATTCGTTCAAAACCCATTTTTCCCAATTTTTCCCATTTTTTTCACAGTTTTCGCGCTCAACTTTCTCATAGTTGGTCAAACACTCTTTTCGCCTGTCCAGGTACTAGTATATATGTGAATTGTCGACGACGGCGCGGGAACAAACACTTGCTGCTGCTGGTGCTGCACACACACAAACATTTCTCGGCGCTGTGCTCGAATACTTTTTTGCCTTACTTTTGGACACGGACACACATAGAGAGGATTATTTCGGGAAAAAGCTGACAATGTGAAATTTGAGAACAGTTTTTGGGGGAAGTTTACAAGAAAAGCGACATTTTGGGGGGAAATGGCAAGTGCGCTCTAGCGAAATCGGGGTGTAACTTGGGAATTAGAGGAGATAGGAGAAAGTTGTCAACTGATAAAAGATGGGAAATTTGATAAGGAACAACTTATCAGTTGACAACTTTTTGCTAGCTATGCACGTTCTTGAGATACAGTAAAAATCGCAAAATTGGTTCTTGCAAGTTTGCTCTAGCGAAATCCTGTTACAACTTGGGATCTAACCTAGATACAAAAAAGTTGTCAACTAACCAAATATTGCAAATGTGATAAGGATCATTCTATCAGTTGACACTTTCCCCCTCACCAATAGTTATCGAGATAATCCAATTTCCAGAGATACTTCGTCCAGGACTACGACCCAACCATTGAGGACTCCTACACCAAACAGTGCTTCGTTGATGAGGACCTTTGCAAGTTGGAAAGTACGTGACCTAGTTTTTTATGTCTCATGGCCTAACTTTTTCTTTTTCTAGTCCTCGACACTGCCGGCCAGGAAGAGTTCTCCACAATGCGCGAGCAGTATTTGAGGACGGGCAGCGGATTTCTGATCGTGTTCGCTGTCACCGATCGGAATAGGTATGTTGACTTTTGGCACAGTGCCAAGTGACACTTGAGACGGAAAAAAAGGTTTATTCGGGGGATTACTTTGTGGTTTTTCGGAATTAGCGGTAGAGCGCATTTTCTGATTTTCGCCGCGAGACCCAAAAACACAAAAAAAAAGAAAAACTATTTTTTTTGAAAAATAGGTCAATGTGGGTGTCAAAACTTTTAAAATAACTTGGAAAATTCAAATTTCACCAAATTGAGTTCATTGGAGCGCGCTTACCAAAAATTGGATTTTTTCGGAAAATGGGAATTTTTTCAAAAATTTTTATATAGGTAATATGGGTGTCAAAATTTTTGAAATTTAGCGTGAAAGCTGAAAAATTGGGTATAAATGTCTGGAAATAGAAGATTTTTGAAACTTTCATAAATTTCAAAAAAAAAATTTTTTTTTTGATTTTTCGATTTTTCAATTTTTGAAATTTGAAAAATCTTTAAAAAATCGTCGTGTTCCATAAAAATCTCACTTTTTCGAGAGAATTTTTGTTGATTTTTATGGAATTTTTTGCGAAATTTTTGAGTTCTCAACCTTTTCTCAATAGAGCGCACTTTCCCTCTAACCCAAAAAAATCACATTTTCAATTTTTTTTTTTGGAAAAATAGGTCAATATGGGTGTCAAAAATTTTGAAATTTAGCGTAGAAGCTGGAAAGATAGATGTGAATGTCTAAAATTCAAAAAAAATTTAAAATTTTCAAAAAAAAAATTTCGAAAAAAAATTTTAAATTTTTTTAATTTTCAAAAATCTTATTTTTTGGTCAATTTTCTGTGAATTTTTTGCGAAATTTTTAAATTCTCAACTTTTTCTCAATGGAGCGCACTTTCCCTCTAACCCTCTGACCCACATTTTCAAAATTATTCCCCCTCGAAAATTCCGTAATATTTGAACGCGTCTCCTCTCTCTTCTCGCTTCTTCTTTGTTTTTCGCCGCGCGGAACGCTTTCCGCGCCCGTTCCGCGCGGAAAATTTCATATTTGTTTTCGAGAAGAAGACATGCCGCAGGGCTCAATTGGACTTTTTCAAAACGGAAACATACGAATTTTGAGAGGGGTCAGAAGGGGATGAAGAAGAAACATAAGGACCCTGGTGATAAATTACCCATTTGATCATTTTTCATTTTGTAAGAGGGAGCTTTTGAATATTTTGGGGAAGAAGAGGAGGAGGAATATGCAATGAGTATCATATTTGACGGGGTCAAGTTGCAAATGCGCTCTACCGAACTCTAGGCTCTTGGTTTTTGAAAATTTGAAAATTTTTGAATTCTACAGGTTACCCTCGCCGTATAAGGCATCAAAACGCGCTCCATTGCACAAAAAC
>LR538742.1:318444-338544 GCA_900536315.3 Caenorhabditis becei
CATTTTTCTCATTTTTTAAATTTTTGAAAAATTTTCAGTTTGGGTCTCGCCACGATTTTTTGTTTTTTAGTAAAATACGACCTAGCAAACACGAATTTTCGAAATTTGTGTTCTATAGATTATTTCACAAGTTTTGACCCCAAGATTGACTCATTTTTTTAATTTTTGAAATTTCTAATTTTTTGGGTCTTGTCACGATTTTTTGGTTTTTTGGGAAAACACGCTCTAGCGAACACAAATTGTCAAAAGTTGAGTTTTTGGGTTATTTGAAAAGTTTTGACACCCATATTGATCTATTTTTGTCATTTTTTATTTTTGAAAAATTTTCATATTTGGGTCTCGCCACGATTTCGGATTTTGTGGTTAAATGCGCTCAAACGAACACAGATTTCTTGAAATTCGAATTCTACAGATTTTTTGATGAGTTTTGACACCCATAATGGCCTATTTTTATCATTTTTGAAATTTTGAAAATTTTCATTTTTGGGTCTCGCCACGATTTTTGTTTTTTTCACGCATTTTTGAGAAAATTCGTGTTCTATAGGTTATTTGACGAAATTTGACATCCATATTGACCTAGTTTTGAATTTTTCAATTTTTTTGAAATTTTCGGGTCTCGCCACGATTTCGGATTTTTTGGTCAAATACGCTCTAGCGACCGCAGATTTTTCGAAGTTTCAGTTTTATAGGTTATTTGGAGATTTTTGACACCCATATTGGCCTATTTTTGAATTTTCGAAAAATTTTCATTTTCGGGTCTCGCCACGATCTTTCAGTTTTTCGGGAAAATACGCTCTAGTTAGCTCAAATTTACCGAAATTTGAGTTCTACAGGTCATTTTACAAATTTTGACACCCAATTTGACCTAATTTGAACAAAAAAAATTTTTCAATTTTTTGGGTCTCACAGCGAACAAAAAATTTGCTCTGAAAATGCGCTTTACCGTATTTTTTTCGATTTCTCATCAATTTTCTATGAAAATTTGTGAAATAATTTTTTTCTCCAAAGAAAAAAAATAAAAATTGTTTATGCATTTGGCCCACCTCTAATTCCGTATTCACCCGAATATCTTCCCAAAATAACGCTTCTCGCCCCCAATTTTGTTTACGAGAATCTTGTTGACAGTTGACGCTTCCGACCCGAGAAAAAAACGCTTCTTTTCCATTTTTTTGAGCCTAATCCCTATCCCAAGGGACCTCGAAGTTGGCATGAAGCCAAAAATATTTGAAAATGTTTTTTTTTAAATCGTGGAAGGGTTAGATGTCAAACAGTAATTATCAATAGAGCGCACTTGGCCTTGGGCGGCACAAAAGAGACCATTTTGACTACTGTAATAAACCGCCCGTTTTGGATTTTATGATAGGTTAATCTGTTTTATTACTCAACGAAATGACTCATCTGTGTCCCGATTCGGAACACTTTTTCCCATTTTCCGTTCGAGACCCAAGGGGTGGAAAATATGAAAAAAAAATTTTTTAAATTTGGTTTTGGTGATTTTGGTGATAAGTGATAGTTGGCTTATCACAAGGTTTATCATACATTAAGTTCCTGTTTTTTTAAATTTTTTTTATCGATTTTTTTTTCAGTTTCGAAGAGGTCAAGAAGCTTCACGAACTGATATGCCGTATCAAGGATCGAGACGATTTTCCGATTATTTTGGTGGGAAATAAGGCAGATTTGGAGAATGAGAGACATGTTAGTTCGTTTATTGATTTTTGGAGAATGTTAAAAAATTTTTTAAAGATAAAAAAATTTTTTTTTTGAAAATTTGAAAAAAAAATTTTTTTTTTTCGAAAATTTGGAAAATTTTTTTTTATTTGAAATTTTTTTTTAATTTCTTGAAGGATATTGATTTTTGTGTATTTGTAAAAATGTAAGAAAAATGTTCTACAAATTTTAAAATTTAAAAAAAAATTATCTGAAAAAAAATTTTTTTTTGAACATTTGAAATTAATTTTTTTTTTAATTTTCTATTTTTTTTTATTTCTAGAAATTTTCATCTTTTTTCTACAATTTTTTAAAATTTCTGAAAATTTTTTTGTAGTTGAAAAAAATTTTTGAAATTTTTTTTGTTGAAAATTTGAAAATAATTTTTTTAGAATTTTTTCGGAATTACTGAATTTTTGCCGTATTTTAAAAAAATTTTGAATTTTTCTACAATTTTTGGAATTTTTAAAATTTTTTTTGTAGTTGAAAAAATTTTTTTTAATTTTTTTTGTTAGATTTTCCCAAATTTTTGAATTTTGGCACTATGCCAAGCTCCCTTTTGTTACATTTTGCTGTCGTAAACCCTCTCAAAATCATGAAAGCAAGTCCGAATAGTTTCCGGAGAAAACCATAAAATTGGCAACATTTCTCTCGCAAAGAATCTCTAATTTGATGGATGCTTTGATGTTCTTAGCGTGAGAGAGGGATAGATCACATGATTTTTCGAATTGGACCCTTGAGAATCTATTGGAGCTTATTGGGGGGTTCCGAAGAGATTTTTGAGTTTTTTTTGAGGAAAAATAAGGAAATAGTAAAGTAAAGGAGCACACTTTTCACATAAATTTGATTGACATGGAAACGGAAGTTGGGTTTTTTGAAATGGGCGAAAAATAGGGCAGGAAAAGGTACGAAATAGTAGTAGTAAAACTAGGGACCGCAAGATGAAAAACGAAAGGCATCGTTTTGAAAATTCAACTATGTAGACCTCTTCTAACCCCTCAAACAAACCCCATCCAGATTTTTTTCCAGAAAATTTTCACCCAGTCCCAAGTTATGGTGCCGAAAGGTCCTCTTCGTTTCTACTGATTTTCTACTCATGAAAGGGGCGGAGCTACAATCGTGACCCTGCCACGTTGCTTTTCACGGCACTTTTGTGTAGAAAAACAGTGAATTATCTATCTAGGGCACAAAATTACGTAAATCTTTTGTGAATTTTGGAGGAAAATGCATGGAAAATGGCCTAAAATCAACCTAAAATCCTAATTTTCCGGGTTCCGCCTTCCATAAAATTTTTTGGTCATTATAGTAAAGTTGTAGAGAATTTTATGGAGAATCTAGCTATCATGTCAGGACCCGCGAGCTCGACCTGGATCAGGTCCAAAAGTTCAGAAAACAACATTTTGGATGAAGTGGCGCACCTTTTGACTAGTGGGAAGGTACCTTCCCATGTCTCAAAATGTCTGAAAATTTTTTTGGGAGCTCTCGAAGGGTTTCTGAACATATCTGCGAAATAATATTTGGGGGCCATCACACAAAATTTCTCAGAAATTGGCACCGAACTTCAAGGTGGCAAATCAGGTCACCGCCTTCCATAAAATTTTTTCTGACCAAAAGGAAAGTTGTTGCAAATTGACCAGGGAATCAGAATATTTTGTCAAATCGAGCGAGCTCGACCTCCTTTGACCCAATTTTGCCAATTTTCTCAGATCAATTTCAGTTTTTCGCTCCGTTTACGAAAGTGATGGGGTTTTAGGTCAATCTGAGTTGATAGGTCGATAGAGGAGGGTCGAATACGTATGCGTGCATTTTTGGTACAATGGTTTAGGTGGTACTAGGTGGGATACAGGGGCTGAAAGTGTCGAAAAGGTACCCGGTAGAAGAAATGAAGAGTCACGCCCCTTCATTTTGTGGTCCCTAAGTAAAACGGAAGTATTTTTGAAAAGGGGGTTTTTTAAAAATTTGGGTTTCGAAATGAGAAAATTTGAAAAGTTTGAAAAAATCGACAAAAACTTTCTTTTTTAAGGTTGACCTAATTTCGAAGCGGTATAACTTTTTTCAAAGATTTTTCCTATATTTCTCAAAAACATAGATCGATAGAAAATTGGATTCTCTACAAATTTGCAATTGATCACTTTGTCCCATAATCAATAATTTTCGAGAAAAGTCCAAAATACCTACAGTAACCCAAACAATTTTGATAAAAAGCTTGCAAAAATCATAACTTTTTTCAAAATTGATGAAATAAGTCAGGTAAAACGGGAATTTGTAGATAATGTCAAGCCTTATAATTTATCAGTTGAGCGCCTAGTGATAAGAGTCAAAGTTTTCAAGAAAAGTCCAAAAAAAGTCCCAAAAACCTACAGTAACCTATTATTGCCGCCCCGCGGCAAGTCACCTGATGGGTCTCGCCACGAAAATGGTTTCTGGCTGAAATACGGCTTTTGGACAAGGTTTTAGGTGCAAATGGGTAAAATAACATGAATTCAGACATTTACAACCAAATTTCAGCAGTTTCCACTGATTTTTAGTGAAAATGCGGTGTTTTTGGTAAAAAACGGCAAAATACCCGAAAGAGCATGTTTTTGTACTGAAAATTTATGGAAACTGCTGGAATTTGGTTGGAAATGATCGAAATCACCCATTTTTATCAGAAAAAGTGTCAAAATCTTGTTCAGAAGCTGTATTTCAGCCGGAAACAATTTTCGTGGCGAGACCCATGGCGTGACTCGCCGCGGGATGGCAATAATATAAAAATAGGTTTTTTCTTTTTTTTTCAATTTTTTTCCAAATTTCTCTGTTTTTGTTGCTATTTTCTAGGTTTAGACAAAGCAAATTCCCATTTTTTTATGCAATTTATCTCCCAATTTCCGTTCCAAATCAATCAATAACCCCCTTTCTCTCCTGAATTTCTCTTCCAATTTCCACTTTGTCTCTTTTCCAAAGAACACATGTCTCCTTTTCATTGTTTGTGTGTGCTCCGCGGAGCCAAAGAGCACCAAAATTTCGAAAAGTTTCAAGTGTCTCGAAAACATGCACAAAACACTTGAAACATGTGCCCCCGCAACAAAAAAAAATAGGGGAGAATTGGAAACATGTGGGAAATTTGGAAAATTTGAAGTTTTTTGGGGGACTTGAACTGATAAGAACTGGTGATTAATTGATAAATTAATATGCTGTGAATTATCTGGAAATTCCAGTTTTATCTGACAAATTTCATCAATTTTGAAGAAAGTTATGATTTTTTCAAGTTTTTCACAAAAATTTTTAGGGGTACTGTAGGTTTTTTGGACTTTTCTCGAAAAGTATTGATTTTAGGGCAAAGTGATCAACTGGAAAGTTGTAGAGAATTCAATTCTCTATCGATTAGTACATTAGAAAAACTTGGCAAAAATTTTTGAAAAAAGTTATAGAAGTTTGAAAAAAATTCAAAAAATGAACATTTTTAGGGTTACTGTAGGTTTTTTGGGCTTTTCTCGAGAACTATTGATTTTGGGACAAAGTGATCAACTACAAGTTTGTAGAGAATTCAATTCTCTATCGATTTGTGTTTTCAGAAATCTTGAAAAAAATCTGTGAGAAAAATTATAATTGTTTGAAAAAAAATCAAAAATGATGGGTTACTGTAGGTTTTTTGGGCTTTTCTCGAGAACTATCGATTTTTGGACAAAATGATCAATTGGAAAGTTGTAGAGAATTCAATTCTCTACCGATTTGTATATTTTGAAATTTTTGGGAAAACTTTTGAAAAAAGTTATGAAAGTTTGAAAAAAGTCAAAAAAAAATTTTTTTGACAAAATTTTTTTTTAGTTTTCCAAAGTTTTCTTGCTGAATTTTATCAAATTTTCATCAATTATCACTATTTCTTATCAATCCTATGTTTTTCCAGGTTGCCCGTCACGAAGCCGAAGAACTCGCTCATCGTCTCGCAATCCCCTATCTGGAATGCTCGGCGAAGCTCCGTAGAAATGTCGATGAGGCGTTTTTCGATATTGTCAGACTTGTCAGGTAAGGAAATGCGCTCTAGTGATAAAAATTGGAATTTTGGGAATTTTTGGATTTTTTGGAATTTTTTGAATTTTTTTGCAAAAAAATTGGTCAAAAATGATGAATTTTCAGTGATTTTGACATAAAAATGCTTCGAAAAATCTGAAAAAATTCAAAATCAATTTGGAGACCTTCTTTTCACTGATAAGCACTTTCTTATCATTTATCAATTTTTTTTAGAAAATACCAACACGACGAGCGAACAACTCCCATCAGCCATGACGATCGTAAACTCGAATCGCCGATCAAACTGAAGAAAAAGAAGAATTGCAGAATTCAGTGATAATCAGGTGATAAGCAGTGTTATCAGTGATATCAGTAACCTAATCAATAATCCCCAGTCCGACTTGACATTTTGATTTTTTCGGATTTTTCCGAAATTTTGCAATCAAAACTGTCTAGCCGGAGAGTCAATCCTTCATGACTTTCAGGCCCCGCCCCCTTTTTATTGATTTTTTGAAATCAGAATTTTAATTTTTTGACAAGCTTTGGATACCCCTTTTTTACAAAATTTTATTGCACCCAAGTGGGATTTTTGGGGAAAATTGAAATATTGAAAATTGAAAATTTTTGAAATTTTGAAAAAAATCGATATTTCTGAAGAACCTGAACTGATAACGAATGGTGATATATTGATAACTTATTAAGCTTGATATTATCTACAAATTCCCGTCTCAACTGACAAATTTCATCAATTTTGAAAAAAGTTATGATTTTTGCAAGTTTTTCATCAAAATTTTTAGCGTTACTGTAGGTTTTTTGGACTTTTCTCGAGAAATATTGATTATGGGACAAAGTGATCAACTACAATTTTGTAGAGAATTCAATTTCCTATCGATCTGTATTTTCAAATTTGTTGGAAAAAATCCTTGAAAAAAGTTATAAGAGTTTGAAAAAAAGTCAAAAAAAATTACCATTTTTAGGGTTACTGTATGTTTTTTCGATTTTTCTCGAAAAGTATTGATTTTTGGAAAAAGTGATCAACTGCAAACTTGTAGAGAATTCAATTATCTATCGATTTGTGTTTCCTGAATTTCTAGAAAAATTTTTGGAAAAAAGTTACATCGCCTAGAAAATAGGTCAACTTCGAAAAATAATTTTTTTAGCCGATTTTTTCAAACTTTTCCAAATTTTCCCATTCCAAAACCCAAGTTTCTCCAATTTCCCATCAATCCTCCACAATTTCCTCTCCTTCTGCCTTTAACAAGAAAACTCCTCTCTCCACGCCAAAACGGGACATTTTTGTACATTTTCCAGCTTTTCCCCCTAAATTTTCTGCATTTTTGCTATATTTTTCTGTATTTTCTCTTCATATCCCCCAGTTAATTCGTTCTAGTTATCCCGAGTACAAAATAGTAGAGAAAGTGCGCTCTAATGAGAATTTAAAAAAAAAACTTTGAAAATTCTCAATAGAGCGCAGTTTCCCTAGCTTTGCAGCTTTTCCCCTCTGATATTTTTTGATAATAATAGCCCCGGTTGATACTGATAAGAAAATGATAAAGATAAAGATTTCAACTTTTTCACACACAAAACACACACACATTTATAAAAATCAATTACAATAAAAAAAAGGGCGGACACATTTTCCTTGGATTTCTTCTTACTCGCCACGTTGTTGTCTGTCTTATTATTTTTATCACCTCTTATCATCCTTATCACTTCTCCTGGACGACTGATTTGACGACTTGAGCAGTTTCGCGAGTCGATGGAGCCGCCTGAGCCGCCGAGTCCTTCAGAATCTTCTCACGGCTTCCGCTTCGCGAACGAGTCGATTTTTGGCCGATCTGTAAGTGCGCTCTAGTGAGAAATTGAAGAAAAAAGGATTTTTGAAAAAAAAATTTTTTTTTCAAAATTTTTTTTTTCAATTTTTCATTGATTTTTCATTGATTTTTTCGCTAAAATTTCAATTTTTCCATTATTTTTCAAACTTGCAAGTCTGCTCTATCGAAAACTCACATTTTTGGCCATTCACGGCCTGTAAAAGTGTACGCGCTTCCACTGTGATTTTCGCCACGATTTCGCTCAAATATCTCGCGGCGACGATGACGTCAAATGTTGCAATCTCGCCCTGTTGCGAACAAAGGCCGGGCGCCAAACTTATTCGTTTCAAATTTAGTTTATTTTTTCTTCAATTTTCACCGATTTTTCTTGTTTTTCTCCGTTTTTCGTGTTTCTTTCTTTAAAAATTGATTTATTATTCAATTGTCTATCCATTTATCACTAAAATACCAAATTTCAGACGATTCTGCATAGTCGGCGACCCGAAAAACAGGAGAACGCGGAAAATTGAACCAGAAACGGAATTCTCTGAATTTTACGTTGTATTTCAACTTTTTATGCTAGTTCTAATGAAGATATGTGTTATTTTCCCTTTTTGGCTTCAATTTCAAAAAAATTTCCTAGTTTTGAACGATTTCGCTTTTTAACATGAGCAAGAGGGCTACTGTAGCAGTCGTTTTCGTGGCGACAGATCTCGTACACTTTTACAGGCCGTGCCATTTTCACAGCGTTTTTCAACATTTTAACGGTAGATGAGAGAAGTTGAAATATTCTATGGAATTTATTTGAATATTTTATTTTTGAAGTGATTTTTTGAATTTTCCACGGGATTTTAAAAGTTACTGGGTTAGGTTACGTGGAAATTTAAAAAAAAAATTTTTTCAGGTCGATTTTTTGGACTTTTCTCGAAAACTATTGATTATGGGATAAAGTGATCAACTACAATTTTGTAGAGAATTTAATTCTCTATCGATTTGTATTTTTAGAATCATTTGGAAAATTTTTTGAAAAAAGTTATATCGCCTAGAAAATAGGTTAAAATTTTATTTTTTCAATTTTGAAACTTCTCACCGTTTCCCAATCAAAATCATCCTCAGGATCATTTGCCGGCAGCGAATATAAGCATTCCTGCTTCGGATCCGGAACCTAAAAAAGAAACAAAGTTATGCAAATGCGCCCCACCGAACACCTACCTCACTCATCACATCTTCCGGTCGAGCAACATGTAAAGACCTTTTCGCCAGGATTTTTGCTGTCTCAGAGTTGTCACGGAAATCCCTAAGATTATTCCATCTCGAAGTATTTTCTTGCTTTTGCTTTTGCTTTTGACCCCCAGCTACTGGGGAAGGAGATCGACGACGAGGCTGTTCTGGAGCCACGTAGCGATTTCTAGCTCCTCTTGGGGCCATTTTTGACCTGAAAAAAATTAAATCGATATGTTTTGATAGTAACAGTGCTAACAAGGGAATATGTTAAGTCAAGGTACAAACTTTGAGAAAAAACTTTCAAAACCTGCTGAGGAGACCTCTAAGTGGGTCGAATACCAACTTGAAAGCTCAAAATTGCAGTGAAAATGACGTGAAAACGGTAAAACTACCCAAAAAAGAGAGCAGACGACGAATGAAATGGAGGGACTGAACAACAGCTGCGGACTGCACAATAGTTATCGATTTTTGTCATATCGATTTTTTTTTTCTTTTAAAATTCTCTTGAAATCAACTCAATTTCCGTTGATTTTTCATCAAATTTCGATTTCTGTATATTACGGTAGGTTTAAAGGCGCATTACACAGTTCTGTTGCACAGGTCTCGAATGGAAAAACGGATTCTTTGGGATTTGGGCGGTTTTTCACGGTTTTTACCGATACAAGTTGCTTTTTTAAGTGATAAAAGTGAATATATAATCAAAACAAATGTATTATCAGCTCAATTATCATGAAAGTGACGAAATTTCCGTGTTTTTCCATTAAAAATCGCGAAAAATGGGTTACGGTATGTTTAAAGGCGCATAACACGATTTTGTCTTGAGGGTCTCGACTGGAAAATATTATTTCTGAGTTTTTCAGCGGGAAATTGGTGAAAAATGATAAGAAATGCTGATTTATAAAGCAATTGACCTAAAAAACTACTGATCTGGCCTAAATTTTGCAATCAGTTTCGAAAACATGGCACAATGACTAAACAATGCGCCGAACGACACTCCGCTTTGTTACACACACGCTATCTGCTTTACCCTGCAGCTTTCGTTTTGATCAGCGGGAATTTCAAGTGCTAATTTATTTATTCGCACTGTACCGATAACTTGAATAGCTGTAATAGCGGGGAAATACAAAATAATGCAACAATAATAATCGGTTTCGGTGAATTGAGTGGGGGACAAATTCACAGGAAATGTTTTTTGGGGGGAGAGATTGGGATTAATTCACAAATTGTACAAAAATTGTTAGTCGTCATTCTCATCGGCTTCTTCGTCTTCTTGCTCCTCACTCTCCTCGCGAGCTCTCTTCGGGGATGGTGGGCCGTCTTCGTCCTCGGGCGACTGATCCGACGAGCCATCGACGGACTCTGCAGATCCCTCCGACTCTGGTCGCGAATCCGAATCGCTGTTGGGTCCCGAAGCTTGGTCGGTGGCAACTGGAGCAGCCGATGGTCCGGCGGCGTCCGATGGATCTCGCTGAGAGGTGGCTTCCTCCGTGTCTTTCGGCGCTCCAGCCTTCTGGGATTCCGAAGTTCCTGCAGTGGCAGCAGCTGGACCTTGAGAATATCCTGGCGGCATCAGACCACCGCCTTTTCCGACTGGAGAGAACGCTGTCAGGCGCTTTGCCGGAGAAGTCACAACATCTCCGCTCCGTCTGGGTCCGGCTTGATCCGAGGGGATGGTTGCTGATGAACCTCCTCGCTGAGCAACGGGACGAGCCACTCCTTGAAGATGTTCGCCGCCGGCATGGAACTGGACTGGTCCAGAGTCACCTTCGTCTTCAGCAGCATCTTGTGCAGCTGGTCCAGCTCGGTCTGCCGGATCAGCAGCTGGTGGAGCTGGTGGCTGAGCAGTTGGATTCGATCTGCGTTGTGGACGTTGCATGCCTGGAAAATAATGGGTTCCCGGGTTACTTGCATTTGTTACGACTCACCAGACATGGTCGCAGTGCGCTTGCGTGTGTTGGGGCTCTCCTCGTCGTCGGCCATTTTTGAGCTGAAAATTGATATAAAATTAATGAAAGCAGGTGGAAATTGAGGGAAACGAGAAGAGAATAAGAACTTTGTGGGTAAAAACAATGGAAAATAAAGAATTGAGCCGAAAACGAATAAATTTATAGAAAAACAACGGATTTTGGAAGAAATCGCCTAAAATTTATGATTTTCGGTAAAAATTATGGGATTTTTGTGTTTCAACTGGCGGAAACATGAAATTTCGCATTTTGGTGGAAGATTTGCACCAGAAACTATGAAAAAATGCTCGAAACTTGAGAAAATTGTGAATTTTTTGAAAACTTGGCCTAAAATTTGGATTTTCAGAGCAATAACGGGAGAAAAACCGAGAATTTTGAGAAAAAAACGAGAAAAAGTGAAGTTTTGAAGTGATTTTCAAGAAAAATGACGCCAAAAACTGCCCAAATCGTCGAGATAAACAACAGAAATTGGCGGCGAAATCCTAAAATTCCCGCAAGAAAATTCGAGAAAGGATTACGGTAGATTACGGTAGTTTCTTAAAGGCGCATGTAACAATTTGTGGCTTGGGTCTCAACAAGAAATCTTAATTTTTAGCGTTTTGCAAGGTTTTTGCTGAGGGAAAGTGGGTTTTCATAACGAAAACAGTTGGAACTAATGATAGCAATTTATTTGAATCAAATTTTCAACTAGAAATTGATAAAACGCAGGTGATAAAGTTGAAAATCGCAAAGTTCCCGCTTTCAAACTTTCTGCTAAACTCGGCGCCCCTACGACACTCCGCTTTTTTACGAACGCCCACCTTTTTACAAAATCCACTTTTTTCGATGAATCACCCTTATTTTTATCATTTTTACACTAAATTCCTTCTGGAAAAAATAAAAATCGATTTTTCCGCCTGAAAATCACAATTTCCCCCCAAGAAATCGCAAAAATCCCTTTAAAAATGACCATTTTTCAGAGAATGGCGGAAACGGACGCCCTCTCGCCGGAACAACTTCGAGAAGCACGAGATGAGCTGAAAAAAGAGCAAGAAGAGCTGATGGAACAGCTCACCGAGTTCGATCACATCACCCGGTTCTTCAAAAACAAATGTTTCGCGTTTGCAGTGAGTTTTTTTGAAAAATTTCCTAAAAATTGAGGAAAACAGGCTTAAACTCATGTTTTTCTCAATTTTTAAACGTAAAATTAACAAAAATAGCTGAAAAATGCTATTTTTCAAAACGGAAACTGAAAAAATCAGTCAAAACTCAATTTTTCCTCATTTTTCCTTTTAAAAAATAAAATTACCGCATTTTTCAGGACGAAGCCGAGCAAACCGCCGCTATCAGCTCCCTTATCAACTGCGAAGATAAATTCGTCGAAGCCTACATGGTAACCGTCGGAAAAGTGTATCAGGAGAGCCGCAAACGAGTTTTTGCCCACTACAAGAACGTTCGGACTATGTATTTGTTTTTGACGGCTGGTGAGTGGTTAAATTTGAATAAAAATCATGGAAAAGGTTGGAAAAAAAACAAAAATTGTGAAAATTCCGCTGAGAACCCGAAAAATCGCGAAAAAATCTGGTTTTTCCCTGTTTTTTGGCGGTTTTTCTTAATTTTCAGTGATTTTTTTTTCAATTTTCCACTGTTTTTTCCCATTTTTTCACGGATTTCTCAAATTTCTCAGTTCCAGAAGAGACCCTA
Source organism: Caenorhabditis becei (assembly GCA_900536315.3). Classification (NCBI taxonomy): domain Eukaryota; kingdom Metazoa; phylum Nematoda; class Chromadorea; order Rhabditida; family Rhabditidae; genus Caenorhabditis; species Caenorhabditis becei. The sequence goes on from LR538742.1 coordinate 330,827, forward strand.
CTCGACACTGACGGTCACCGGATCAACAGCCTCGTTGCCTTCCTCGGAACCATGTACGGCAGCCTTTTGAAGCTCAGAAGCGACGCATTGACACTTTGTGAAGCGATTCGGCAGATTAAGACCAGCCAGTAAGTTGAGGAATCGGGGAAAATTAAGGGATTAGCAAAAAAATAATAAAAACCCCGAAAAAATAATAAGAAAAAACAGAAAAATCGAAAAAAACAGTAAATTTGATTTTTCAAAAAAAAACAGTTTGTTTTTGATTTTTTTTTCTTATAATTTTTTTGAAAAGATTTTCAAAAATTTTTCAAAAATCTGAAAACCGATTTAAAATTGAAAAAAATTCCAATAATTTTCGAAAAATTGAAAAAATAATTTTTTTTCCACCAATTTTTAAAATTTTTGCCTCAAAAATTCAAAAATGCTGCCAAAATCTGTTTTTTATTCTTAAAAAAATTAAATTAAAAATTAAATTTTTATTGATAATTTTCTTGGTTCTGACGTATTTTTTTGGAAATTTTCGAAATTTTTAAAATGAAAAAAAATTTCAAAAATTTTTTAAATTCAATTTTTTCTGAAAAATTTAAAAAATACCTTCTAATTTTTTAAAAATTTTACCTCAAAAAAATGTTTTTCATGTAAAATTTTTTTCTGGCGATTTTTCATAAAATACTGGAAATTCCGTCTTCTATGCCCAATTTCTGATCAATTTCTCAATTTGCAAAATTCAAATAAAAAATTTAATTTGAAAATAATCAAATTAAATTCCCAAAAATTCTAAATTACTTGTCAAATTTCAAATAATAACTAAAAATAAATGTTTCATAAAATTCTGAAAATTTCGGCTTCTAAGTTCAATTTTTGAAATTCAAAAAAATTTAGTTTTTAATTTTTAAAAATTATCAAATTTTTCTTAATTCCCAAAAAAACCTGTTCCAAATTGTGTTTTACAGATTAACAATTTCGCAAAGATATTCCAGTTTCTTCCCCCTCCACAAATCCGCCAGTTTCCTCCGAGTCTGGCGTCACATTGCCGAAATAATGTTCCAATTCGCCACCGTTGACTATTTGTCCGAAAGCTATCCAGACCTCGGAGTCACTTTCAGTGCATTTCAGAAGTAGGTCACGGATACTGATGAACCGAGAGATTCTACGTGAATTTAGGAGTTCGTTTTCCAAAAAAATGAAGGGACACTATGTGAAAGACCTGACGGAAGAGGAGAAATTGTTGTATGATGAGGGAACGAAGGCACAACAAGACGCACAGACCATGATTCTCAAGGCTAACTGTTTTAGGGTGAGTTGATTGGGGTGATATGGTGATAAGAAAATATTGGGATGACTCCTTTTTTATTCTAGAGATTTTTAGCTTTTTTATTGCAAAAATTCCATAATTTTTGTTTTTTCTAAATTTTTTAAAATTGAAAAAAAAACGAATTTTTAATTTTTTTATTATAAGAAAAATTGTTTCAAGTCAAGCTGATTAGTGATTAGTGATAAAAAATATCTAACTGTTTTTTCCCAACTTCCTAGAATTTTTAGCTTTTTTTCTTGCCAAAATTCCATAATTTCAAAAAAAAATCAATTTCCCTAAAGAAAAATAGTTTCAAAGTAAGCTGATTAGTGATAGGTGATAATAAAATAATCAGAGAACATTTTCGGAATTTTTCTCAAATTTCTGGACAATTTTTGAAATTAAATTTTTTTTTGAATTTGAAAAATTTCAATTTTTCAAAGTGCGCTTTTTGGTGATAGGTGATTAAAAAAATCAAAAGATGCTTTTGAACTTTTCTAAATTTTTTGGACAGTGTTAGACATTTTCCAAAATATTTTTTCAAAATTTTCGAAATTTTGATTTGTGGTTTTTTTTTTTAATTTTTTCAATATAATTCCCTAATTTTTGCAGACCCTGTACGAATCGTCGGCTGGTGACATTGACAACAGTATGAGTTTTGCAACCGAAATGAAAGAAGCCATTTCGGAGATGTTAGCTCTTTGGGAGAAGGGATGCAGTAAGTTGTAAATCATTTTTGAAAAATAAAAATCAATAAATTAAAAATTCAGGAGATTCTGAAAAGTCAAAAGTAGAAATATTTTTCAAAAAAAAAAGTTTCAAAAATTTAAATAAAATCCCCAAAAAAAAAGAATTAGATTTTTTTTAATCACTCTCAATCACTTTTTTATCACAAAATCACCCTCTAAATTTTTTGACATTTTCTGTTGTCCAGAATTTTTTAAAAATGTTTTAAAACCCAAAATTGACAAAATGGATCTTTTCTCATTTCAAAAATTTATTAAAAATCCAAAAAAAATCTCTTTCCTAATCACCTCTATCACACCCCAGCATTTTTTTTTCAAATTTTTGGACTAAAAAATGACAAAGAAGACTATTTTTCAATTTGAAAAATTAAAAAAAAATTGTATCACTCCTAATCACTTCTTGATCACAAAACTAGTCTCCACAACTTTCAGAATTATTTTTTTTTCGAAATTTCAGGTTCAAAATTGACCAATTGGACCATTTTTTAGTTTTCAAAAAAATCCCAAAACCCCTTTTATCACTCCTAATCAGTTAATCATCATAAATCATAATCATAAACATACGCTCCATAATTTATTTGAAAAATTTTCTGCTGTTCAGAATTCTAATTTTAAAATTTTTAAGCCCAAAATTGACAAACTAGACCATTTTTCAGCCTTAAAAAATTCGAAGAATCTTTTTATCACTCCAAATCAGTTTCTAATCACTTCCTTATCACCCAGGCAACCTCTCACCGGACCCCCGTGATTTCTGCGGAATCTGTGCCCTCACCGTCTACTACTATCACCATTTCCCCTCCTATGCCGACTTATCACTAGTTCGAAAAGTGGTGAATGCCTCGAAAAAAGTGACATCTTACCGTATTCTCGGAGAGGAAATATTCGTTCCGACTGAATTCCTAAGAAGACAAATATCGAATCGACAGATTTTCGACGAGAAATTTGAAGTGCAAATTGGGAAAATGGTCGTAGAGGCGAATACTTTGAGACATGAAAGAGTTGTGCAGATGGTCCAACAGGTCAAGGAATACTGTGGATATGCGGGTACTTGGATCAATGAGTTTAATGATAAGAAACGGTGAGAGAGATTTATTTTTGGGTTTTTAATTTTTGGGAATTGAGAAAATATAGAAATTTCAATTTATCTGAATTTTAAAATTTTGAAATTTTGAAAAAACAATTTTTATCATGAAAAATTATAAAATTGTTTTTTTTTTCTGAAATTTAAAAAAAAATTCAAATTTTTAAAATTTTCAGAAAAAAATTTTTAAAATTTTGAAAATTTGAACTATAAAAAAAATTTAATTTTGGTTTTTTCCTAATTTTAAAAATTTGAAACTTGATTTTTTCAGCTGGAATTTTTTTAAAATACAACTAACACAAGTAGGAGAACAATTATTGAATTGAAAATTGAAAATTTTCAAAAATTTTCTGAAAAAATCAGATGAAATTCAAATTTTTTTTCCAAATTTTGAAAAATTGAAAATGAATTTTTCTAGATAAAATCAAATTTTTTTCAAAATAAATTCATAAGATTTCAGGAATTTTACACTGGAAATTCTAATAAAAATTTAAAAAGTCGTCAAAAAACAATTTTGAATAAACTACGAAAATTCAAAAAATCAAAAAAAAAAATTTTTTTTTGGTTTTTTTGTTCTAAAAAATAGCTGTAATTTATTTTTCTTTCTCGTTTTTCAGAAATTTCTCTAAATAAACTGTTTCAAAAATTACAACTTTCCAAAAAAAAATTTAAAAAATAAGGACAACCAGGGTTTTTTTTCAAATTTTTGGCTGGAAAAATTGGGGTTTAATGATTTTTCTGATTCATGAAAATCTAGAAAAAAATGCAATCCGTTACAAAAATTGTTGAAATGACGATTTTCAAAAACTCATCTAAAATCCTAAAAATTGAAAAATAATTTTTTTTGTAGGAGGGATTTCTAGATTTTCCGTATTTTTCAGAGCTAAAAATTGGTTTTTTTTCTATTAATTTTGGATTTTTAGAGTTTTCTGATTTTTGCCCTTTTTTTCCAAATTGTTGTCTTCCAACTCCCCCTAATTCCCCTCCAATTTTCAGTGACCAAACGGCTAGTATCAGTAAATTATCCCAATGGGGTCTGGATGTTGCCGAGTTATTCCTCAAGTGTATCCGGATTCTGGAGACAATCACTCGTGACCTTTATCTGATAATCAGGTCAAAACGGATCGGACCAACACATCAGAGAAGAGTCGAAATTGACAGATCCAGTGCTTATGGCATTTTGAGTGCTATTGAAACTGTTAAGGTGAGGAGGGAATTGAAAAATTGAGAAATAATCAATTTATCAGAAGATAAAGAATGATAAACTGATAAAATTTTGAAATTGAAATTTTGAAAATTATATTTTCAGAAATTGGTTAATCAAAATTTGATAAACTGATAAAATAGTAAATTTTGAATTTTAAGAAATAGATTTTTCAATAAATTTCTAGAAAATGATTTTTAAATTTTTTTATCACCAAAATCCGATCAATTGATAAAATTCAAAAATTGGATTTTTCAAAATTAAAAAAAAATGTCGTATTTTTTCCGTTTCCTGTTTTTTTCTGATTTTTTAAAAATTGTCTAGAATTTTTTAAACAAAATTAATCAACTGATAAAATTTATAAAAATTGAGGAAATCACGGGCTCCCAGGGCGTACGTAATGCAAACGCGCTCCGCTAGACTACAGTCGGAATTCGAAAATAATTTTCAAAATTAGAACGAGTTCACATGTGACATTCGGTGTTGCTTACCGTAACCTGCGGAGAGAGACAATGCTTTTGAGGGAGACGCGCGTGGAATATGTTGCATTCGGACCGCTGGCCTAAAAGTTGATTTCAATTTCGAGCGCTTTTGGCACCGTGCCAAGAATGAAACAATTCGCTGAGTAGCGACTCACGGAACGCGCGAAATTCATAACGGTACGCCCTGGGAGCCCGTGGGAAATTGAAAAAAAATTGACAATCAGAAAAAACTCATTCTAAAATGTTTAGAAAATTTCTGAAAAATTTTTCAAAAAAAAATTTAAATTATTTTTAATAATGACAGTTTCCCGTTTTTACTATTTTTCCATTCTTCCCATTTTTGTAAATCAATTGAAATTCAATTTTTTTCTAATCCAAAAATTCAAAATCCATCTCACCTCATTATTTTTGCAGAAACTAGAAATGTTCGTGTTGGACAACTGGCAGACGGTCGAAGAAGGCGCCTTTCTGGCCCGTCAACAGTGGCGAAAACACATGCTCCGTATCCTGGGAGATGCTCGAAAGAGTTATGTTAGCAGTCGGAGCATTCGGAGCATTTCACAGCTCGAGGCATCCACAAAACGCAGTTTTTATCATATCGCCGAGGCACAGTGTGTTAATGAGAGTTAGTTTTTTTGGGGGATTTTAATGGAAATTTTAAAACTTGTATTCAAAAAAAATTAAAATTAAAAATTGAAATTTAGATTTTTTCTTGAATTTTTAGAAAATAAAAATATGAAAATTTTATTTTTAAAATTTACAATTTTTATCAGTTAATCAGAGTCCAAATCAATAAAAACAATTTTTTTTACAATTTTCAAAAAATTTGAATTCTGAAAGATTTACGAAAATGAAAATATTTTGAATTGAAAAAATCCAAACTTTTTGAGATATTTGATCGATTGATCAGAACTGATATTTTTGAAATTAGCTTATCTCAAAAAAAATGAGCAAAAATTGTTTTTGTTAATTTTTGAATAAAAAGGAATATTTTTTTATCATTTTTATCAGAGTAGGTCAATCCCAAATCTATTTTTTTTTAATTCTGGAAAATTTTAAAAAATTTGAAAAAATGTGAATTTTTAGAATAAAAAATTCAAACATTTTCAGAAAATGTGAAAATTTGAATTTTCTAAATTTTTTATCAGTTTATCAGAACTGATTTTTTCAAAACTGACTTATTTCAAAAAAAATTCAAAATTTGAAATTTTGAGAAATGTGCTCATTTTTTTCTAAATTTTTCAAAAAATTACAATCACCCTCTTATCAATGTTTCTTATCATCAATTCATTTTTTTAAAATTAAAATTAAATCATTTTTTCAGTGATCCCATCAAGAAATGTGGTCCTTGGATTGGCTTACGAGATTGGAAAATTGGAGGTTGGTTTCTTTTTTTTTTTCAATTTTTCAGTTTTTTTTTTTGAATAATTTGACCTTAAAAATAAATATCAACATGATAAATTTATCACAAAATTATCAACTGATAAGAATAAAAAATTGCAGAGCCACGTGTCAAGCAGTGATCGAAAACAAGTCCATGACCTGATGAACCGACTGGAAACTTTCAATTCTCCGAAAAATTTGCTTCAAAAGTGAGGTTTTTCTCAGTTTCAAATTGGCTTATCAATGATAAGAAAATACCTTATCACCTCTTATCACAGAGCCGCCTATACGGGTCTCCTGCTCAATCACAGTTGGCTTCCCCACATGTACTTCGAGTCACTTATCCATCGAAAACCACTGATTGAGGATATCAATGTGGGTTATTTCTTATCAGTTGGGACCTTATCACTGATAAGCGATTTTCCAGGGATTCACAAATGCTCTCGGTGGATTGATGGAAGGAGCCAAAGCAACTGGACAATCGGTGAAAATGATGACGAAATTGAAGGATACTATTCATTCGGTACGGGGTTTTAGAGGGTTTTGGGTAGAAAATGTTGAGAAAAATCGATAAATCGATAATTGGAAAAATTTTGGGAAAAAACGAGAATTTTATGTAATTTTTTTGACGAAAAAAATTTTTTTTTCAAAAATTTTTATCACTTTGAAAATCTCTAAAAATCATATTTACGACTTTGGTAATCTGGCGGTCTTGCAGTCAAAATGAGAAAAAAGAGAACTATGTTTTCCCATTTTCGCTTCGAGATATCCCTAGTTCCCGAAGTTGTAATTCCCGGGGAACCTCTGCCCAAATTTTCTTTTTTTTTCAATATTTGATCTTTTGGATTTTAAATTTTTGGAAAAAGTTTAAATTGTCTCAAGTTATCAGCTATCAGTTATCACTATTACTTTATCAGTTGACTGATCAGCTTCTTATCACTACAAAAAAATTCGAAAAAAAATTGGATATTGGTTTTTTTTGAAAAATAAAAAATATATGAAGTTATCAGCTATCAGTGATCACTATTAGTTTTTGTGACTGACGAGCTTGTTATCACTACAAGGAAAATCCAGAAAAAATATAATTTGGATTTTTGTATTTTTGAAAAATTAAACTATCAAGTTATCAGCTATCACTATTATTTCATCAGTTAACTGATCTCAGCTTGTTAGCTATCACTATTAGCTTATCAGTTGACTGATCAGCCTATTATCACCACCTAAAAATTCCAAAAATATCAATTTCCCATTTTTACAGACCCTTATCAACAAAATGGGTCCTCAAGTGGACATCAACCTTCGAGTCCTTGCCAACCCCGATTTAGCAGTCGGAGCCGTCGAACAGATCCCCGAAGAAGACCTCGAATACATCTCCTACCTCCTCAGAAACGTCCAAAAGTTTCAGGTCTCCACGACAATTGTGCCCATTAAAGGTAGGCATTTTTTTGTTGGTTTTTTTGAAAGGTTACGGTAGAAAGTCGTGGCGGGACCCAATGTTTTTAATTTTTTATATTTAGGCACCGCAACG
>LR538742.1:338681-351977 GCA_900536315.3 Caenorhabditis becei
TGCGGTGCCTATTTATATTGGTGATTTTTTTATTTTAAAGCCTCAAATTAAATTTTCCGAATTGCAGAAGAACTCCAAAAATGGCTAGAAGGTCACTGGTACGCTATGGAAATTCTGACGCCAAACAGTGCGAAGACCTACACGAGAATGATGGAAATTGCAAAGACCAAGTGAGCGGATTGAGGGGAAAATTCGAAAATCTTAAAACTATAAAATTAATTTGGAATAATTGAAAAATGAAAAAATGTGAAATGTTTTTTATCGCAAAAAAAATCACAACATTTTTCAAATTCAAATTCAGAATTTTGAAAGTTTGAAAAGTCTGAATTGCATTTAAAAAAATTTTGAAAAATTGAAAAAAAATGTTTTCAATTTTTACAAAAACAAACTTCTAGTTTTTTTTCTGAAAATTGAAATTTTATAAAATTAGCGGAAAATAGAAACATTTTAAATTCAAAAAAAATTCGGAACAATAAAAAAATAAAAACAATTTTCTGGAATCCCAGAAAATTCCTGTAATTTTTCCAAAAAAAATCCATTTTTTCCCGAAAATAGCCATAAATTCAGCAAAAAAACGGAAAGGTTTAATTTTAAAAAACCCGAAAAAATCAATTTTGAGAAATTCCGTTTCAAAAAATGCAACAAAAATCAAGATATTTTTACTAAAAAATTCCGGCTACAAAATCATCATAAAAAATTTGAGAAAGAAAAATTCAAATTCTCAAAATTTTCACAAAAAAACTTTCTGAAATCCCAAAAAATGAATTCAGCAAATAAAAGGTTGATTTTAATTTTTTAAAAATTCCTGTAACAAAAAAAAACATTTCAAAATGTTTTTTTTTTTCAAAATTCAAATTCTTGCTGAATTTTTTAGATTAATTTTTAGAGATTTTTTTTCAATTTTTCAATTTTTTATTTTGAAAAATTCCAGTTTTTCACAAAAATATCATTATTTGAATAATCTGATAATTCCCAGATACGGCCTAACCCTACAAGACCCCGACCTCCCCCAAGCCGACATTGACGAAACAGTTGCCATCCTGGACCTCCTCCAGAATCTCTCCCAATTCACCGCCAACTACACCTACTTCTCCCAAGGATACCTATTCATCGAAAAGGCCTCCGACTCGAAACGTCTCCACGTCATCCGACTCGAAGACCTCAAAACAGCGTTGAGAAAACACGGAGTTGGCTTGTTGCCAACTGCTGTTAACGCCGCTTATCAGCTTATCAGAAGCAGACTTCAGACGTTTATGAGCTTCCTGACGATGGATATGGTCAGGAATCAGATTCAGAAGTACCTCCACGAAATGGACGCCGCCATCAGCAACCCGGAAGAGAAAAAGACGCCCCAGTACCGTGTCCAATGGGCCACCGCTGTGCTGAAGAGCCTCGGAAAGACGGCTGCTTCGAATCCGGCGGAGAATTCTGTTTCTGGGGACGGCAAATCTACGATTGAGGAGATCCATTTGACGGTTTTTGACAAGTTTAGAGCTACAGTTACACAGGTACGTGGGATTGGCGATGGAGCGCGTTTTGTGATTTTTTGAAATTTTTTACAGCTGAAATTGATAAAAATTGATGAAAATTGACTAAAAATCACAAATTTGGCATTGGGGCGCGTTATCTAATTTTTTGAAATTTTTACAGCTGAAATTTGTGATTTTTTGGAAATTTTTTATGACTGGAATTGATCATAATTGATAAAAATTGACCACAAAACCATAAATTTTGGGTGATTTTATCATGGTTATCATGTCCTTATCACCTTATCATTTACAGAACAAAAATTGATAAAAATTGACCAATTTCAACCAAAAAAGTCAAAAATTCGGTATTGGGGCGCGTTTTGTGATTTTTTCGAAATTTTAAATTTTTTACAATTGAAATTGGTTAAAATTGATGAAAATTGACCAATTTTAACTGAAAATTCACAAATTTGGCATTGGGGCGCGTTTTCTGATTTTTTGGAGATTTTGAACTTTTTTAGAACTGAAATTGGTCACAATTGATGAAAATTGACCAATTATAACCAAAAAATCATTAATTTTGGGTGTTTTTGAATCATTTTGATAATCTCCTTATCATCTTATCATTTTCAGAACAAAATTTTTTAAAAGTTGATGAAAATTGACAAAAATTGATCAAAAAATCATGAATTTCGTGTGTTTTTCGAACATATTGATAAGCTCCTCATCACTCTATCACCTTATTATCTCCAGAACGAAAATTTATCAAAATTGATGAAAATTGGACTAAAAATCTTTCTTGGGGGTTTTTCATTCTTTTTATCACATTGATGAGCTCCTTATCACCTTATCTCCTTATCACCGTATCACCCTTCCTTATCACAGATCGGAAACGCCATATCCCTTGTCCGAATGTTGTGCCAAGCTGCTCGTGAAAACGGACTGACGAGTCAAGAACTGTTCCCAGCCATCAAAAAACACATGGATGACCTGGAAACGACGTCTAGGGGACTGATATACAGTAGGCCTGATAAGCCGATCAATGTTGTCAAGGTGGGCATTTAAAATTTAGGTCATCACGTGAAAAATCTAGGGTGTTTCACGTAAAAAATCAAGATCATCACGTGAAAAATCTGGGTCATTTTTTCGTGAAAAATTTAGGTCATCACGTGAAAATTGTAAGTCATTTTTACGTGGAAAATCTAGGTCATTGTTACGTGAAAAAGCTAGGTCATTGTTACGTGAAAAAGCTAGGTCACTTTTACGTGAAAAATCTATATTAATTTCACGTGAGAATTGAAGGTCATTACGTGGAAAAATCTAGGTCAATTTCAGGTCAAAAATCCGGATCATTTTCACGTGAAAAATTTGGGTCAACTTCACGTAGAAAATCTAGGTCACTCACGTGAAAAATATAGGTCATTTTTACGTGAAAATTTTATGAGATCTAGGTCACTTTCACGTGAAAAATCTAGATCATTTTTTATCGAATTTTTTTGAAAATTTGCCAATTTGAGCCCATTTTTCAATCCACAAAGTACTGAAATTCTACAAGTCTCAGGTACAATCCACATACCGTCTCGGCCTTGTCAGAGACATGTTCGAGCGTGTTTCCGACGGTAAAAACTACACGAAAATGCTGTGCCACGAGTTCAAGACCCTTCTACTCAAGAGCAACTTGCCTTCGGATCGGATCCATCCCGTCGACTACTTCCACGGCATCATTCCCGCCTTATCACTATCATATGTTAATCACATGATAGCCCACGAGAACCGAGTCAAGAAGACGTTCGCTCTGAAGCACAATAAGGATTTGGTGGTTGTCGATGATGGATTTGCTGCTGGAATCGCATTTCTGCTTCATGTTATGGATGGGTGGGATGAGTGGTTCAAGTTGAACTGGTTCGAGTCTTATATTTCGTGAGTTGAGGGAAAATGCGGGAAAATTGGAAAATTTGGAAAAAATCAATGGGAAACCCCTTTTTTCTGTTTTTTTTTTCAATTTTTTTCATCACCTTTTTTTGAAAATCATCTACGATTTCGGGTTCTGGGTCTTGCAGCGAAAATGGAAAAATTGAACACTATCTTTTCCCATTTTCGCTTCGAGATATCCCCAGCTCCGAAGTCGTTTTTCCCGGGGAACCGCTGCCCAAATTTTCTTTTTTTTTTCCAAACTATCAAGTCTATTTTCCTTATCACTACTGATAGCTGTTCAGTCCCTTATCATTGCAGCTTGGGTTCGGAATTCAATAGAACGATATTTGGCAAAATTTTTGGGAAATCGAGAATCTTATGAATTTTTTACAAAATTTTTTTTTCAATTTGAAATTTCGAAAAAATCTAATTTACGACTTTGGCAACCTGGGGTCTTGAAGCGAAAATGAGAAAAAAGAGAACTATGTTTTCCTTTTTCCCATTTTCGATTCGAGATATCCCTAGTTCCCAAAGTTGTAATTCCCGGGGAACCTCTGCCCAAATTTTCATTTCCTCATTTTACTTAATTTTTTAGATTGCTTTTCTCTTATCACTCTGATAATCGTTATCAATTCCTTATCATTACAGCTCAAAAGAAAGCGAACTGCGCACCACTTCGGAAAACCGTCAATTCAGCCAATCCGTCCAACTCCGTCTCGACCGCATCCAAACCGAACTCAAGATTCTAACCAACTTCAAAATGAACTTTAGCGTTCAGCATACAATCTATACCATGACCTGATAACTGATAACCCAATCACTGATAAGATCAGCTGAGGCTCCGCCCCTTTGCCACACTATAGTCCCTTGCCCCAACCCCGTTTTCACCACTCATCCCATTTCATCATTTTTTTACTGATTATTTTTTTTGCTAACTTTTATCATTTGAACAAAGTTTATCATTCTTGTGCAACATAAAATATTGATTTTCTTGTTAAATTGTATTATTTTTTATTTTTTGAAAAATTTTTTTTTCAAAATTTGTATTTTTTCAATTTTTTTAAATTTTCCAATTTATTGATTTTTCGCAAAGTTTCCAAAGACTTTTGACCTATTTCTGACCTTATTTTGACCTAATTCTTCCACTTTCTGATCGTTATCTCCAACATCAGAAATGGCTGCGTACGTGGGACGTGCCTGGTCACTGGTACGCTTCTACACTGACTGTGCCTACGCTGGAGTAGCCTATTTGGTTAACTCGAAAGCGCATCGGTAAGGTTTTGTGATAAGGATTGATAGGGAGGTGATAAGGGGGATTTTTTGAAAAATTTAAAAAAATTAAAAAAAATTTTTTTTTTCAAAATTTGAATATTTTTATTTTTAGTTTTGGGTCTTAACACGAAAAATTGTATCACAATGAGGAACAGAAAAATTTTGATAAAAATAGTGATAAAGAGAATTTTTGAAAATTTGCAAAAAAAAAATTTTTTTTGTTGGAAAATTTTTTTAATTTAATTTTTTTTTGAAATTTTGAATTTTTTCATTTTTGGGTCTCAAAACGAATAGAAATTGATTTTTCCGAATTTCAGAGAAATACTGATAAAATGATAAAAAGTTGATGAATTTTTGAAAATTTTTGAAAACTGGAGTAAACATTTTTTTTGCAAATTTTTTTTTGTAAAATTGATTTTTTCTATTTTCAAAAAATCTTTTTTTATTTTTAAAAATTAAAAAAAATTGACAACCTTCTAGAAATTTCAAAATAAAACAATTTTGTTTTTGGGTCTCGCCACGAAAATATCCCAATTTTCAAAAAAAAAAACACATTTTTCTAAAAAAGAGCACTTCAGTTATTGTAGCTAATTATCAGAAGTATAAAATATAGTAAACAGTTCTAATTCTGATATTGGGTCCTGCCACGAAAGTTCACTTTTCCAATTTTCTCCAATCATTTTTTCCCAAAAAATTAATGCCAAATCACAAATTTTAAATTTTTTTTCTCAAACTGATCGTTTTATAACTTCTAGTCATTGTACCCAAACACTAAATCACAAAAACACTTGTTTTTCTACCCATACATTTTTTTGTGATTTTCTGACGCTCCAAATTGCCTAAAATCATCATCATTTCCGTGTTTTCTGTGTGGCCTTGTTGGCTACAATGTTCCGGGAAAAAGAGATGGAAAAGAGGGTTTAGACAGTCAGAGACAAGAGAAGGAACGACTATTTTACAGTTTACTATCGATCAAATTCTTGTAGGGTTGACTGGCGGGATTTTTGGATTTTTCACTATTAGAAATTTTGTTTTACTTAAAATTAGAAAATTGGCATTAGAGCGCACTTCCCTCTACTTGAATTTTGAGACAATTTTTTGACTTTTCAAAAAATGCTGTCATTAGAGCGCACTTTCACAATCTTCCAATATTTTTGTCAATTTTCCAAAAAATAAAAAATTATCAACGGAGCGAACTTACTTGATTTTTACTTTCAAAAAAATCATTTGAAATTCTTTGAAATTTTTTTCAATTCAAAATTTTTTTTGGAAATTGTCAATAGCGCGCATTTTCCTCATACTGAATTTGTTGTATTGATTATTTTTGATTTTCAAAAAAATCAGTGGAGCCAACTTTCCCCTATTTTTGGAATTTTTTGAATTTTTCAAAAACCTTCAATTTTTATGCCAAAAATCCTGAATTTAGATTTTTATTATAATTTTTCAATTTTCTAAAAAAACGTTATCATCAGAGCGCCTTTCCATCACCCCTCTCCATTTTTCAGTGCAATGCCCTCCTTGGCCCACGTGGAACCCATCGAAAAGCTGTCGGATACAGTAACCCGAGTCCTCGGACACAACCCCGGACCATTCACTCTCCAAGGGACTAATACGTATCTGTTGGGTACTGGCAGCAAGTGAGTTATCACCTTATCACCTTATCAATATCAGAAAAAATAATTGAATCAAAAAAAAAAAAATAAATAAAAATTTTTTTAAATTTTTTTCAAATTTTGGATTTTTATTTTGAAAACAAAAAGCGGTTTTGGCCTTATCACTGTGATAAGCGTCTTATCACCTTATCAGTGTCAGGAAAATTTGAAACCAAAAAAAAATTTTTTAATTAAAAAAAAAATTTTTCAATTTTTGAACGAAAAGCTTCTTCAGCAATGTGATAAGCGTCTTATCACCTTATCTAGGGACCACAAAATGAAGGGGCGTGACTCTTCATTTCTTCTACCGGGTACCTTTTCGACACTTTCAGCCCCTGTATCCCACCTAGTACCACCAAAACCATTGCACCAAAAATGCACGCATACGTATTCAACCCTCCTCTATCGACCTATCAACTCAGATTGACCTAAAAACCCATCACTTTCGTAAACAAAGCGAAAAACTGAAATTGATCTGAGAAAATTGGCAAAATTGGGTCAAAGGAGGTCGAGCTCGCTCGATTTGACAAAATATTCTGATTCCTTGGTCAATTTGCAACAACTTTCCTTTTGGTCAGAAAAAATTTTATGGAAGGCGGTGACCTGATTTTCCACCTTGAAGTTCGGTGCCAATTTCTGAGAAATTTTGTGTGATGACCCCCAAATATTATTTCGCAGATATGTTCAGAAACCCTTCGAGAGCTCCCAAAAAATTTTTCAGACATTTTGAGGCATGGGAAGGTACCTTCCCACTAGACAAAAGGTGCGCCACTTCATCCAAAATGTTGTTTTCTGAACTTTTGGACCTGATCCAGGTCGAGCTCGCGGGTTCTAACATGATAGCTAGACTCTCCATAAAATTCTCTACAACTTTACTATAATGACCAAAAAATTTTATGGAAGGCGGAACCCGGAAAATTAGGATTTTCGGTTGATTTTAGGCCATTTTCCATGCCTTTTCCTCTAAAATTCACAAAAGATTCACGTAATTTT
Organism: Caenorhabditis becei; assembly: GCA_900536315.3. Classification (NCBI taxonomy): domain Eukaryota; kingdom Metazoa; phylum Nematoda; class Chromadorea; order Rhabditida; family Rhabditidae; genus Caenorhabditis; species Caenorhabditis becei. The sequence continues at coordinate 345,982 of LR538742.1, forward strand.
GTGCCCTAGATATATAATTCACTGTTTTTCTGCACAAAAGTGCCGTGAAAAGCTACGTGGCAGGGTCACGATTGAAGCTCCGCCCCTTTCGCGAGTAGAAAATCAGTAGAAACGAAGAGGACCTTTCGGCGCCATAACTTGAGACTGGGTGAAAATTTCCTGGAAAAAAATCAGGATGGGGTTTGTTTGAGGGGTTAGAAGAGGTCTACATAGTTGAATTTTCAAAACAATGCCTTTCGTTTTTCATCTTGCGGTCCCTAACCTTATCACTGATTTCCAGAAAAATCTTAATCGACACTGGCGAACCGAACATCCCCGCGTACATCTCGGCCCTCAAATCAGTGCTCTCTTCCACTAATTCCCAAATCGAATACATTGTTATCACTCATTGGCACGGAGATCACGTGGGAGGCATTGATAACATTCGGGAGGAGATAACTGATAAGGAAAGTGATAAGAAGGTGCCGATTTACAAGATGAAAAGAGTTGGTGATGAAGGAGTCGAGAGGTTCGAATATGTGGAGGATGGGTTCCAGGTGGCTGTGGATGGGGCCACGTTGAAGTGAGTGATAAGGGGTGATAAGAGATTGAATTGATAAGGAATAAGTCGGAAAAGGACAGAAAAATTTCTGAAATTTTTCAAAAAAAAAAGTCAAAATTCGAAAAAATTTTTTTTCAAAAATTCAAAAAATTTGATAACATATTTTTTATTACTGATAACACTGTTTATCAGCTATAAAAATCCCAATTTTGAAAAAAAATTCCGAACAAATTTTTTGAAAACTGAGAAAAAAAATTTTTGGAGTTTTTTTTTCATTGATAAAAAACTTATCAATTTTTAAAATTGTATTATTGATAACTATTTTTATCAGTTATAGAAATTGCAAAATTTAAAAAAATTTTAAAAAATTGATTTTGAAAAAACTGAAAAAAATTCTTTTTTGGAAATTTTTTTAATACCGATAACGAATTTAACAATTTTCAAAATTTTTATCATTGATAATTTTTTTTTCAACAATGAAAATTCAAATTTTGAAAAATTTCACAAAAAAAATTTTATTTTTGAAAAAACTGAAAAAAAAATTTTTTTTTTTGGAAATTTTTTATCACTGATCAGTACCTATATCATTTTTTTATCAATTATCAACCTTTTTAAAAAAAAATAATGAAAAACTGAAAATCTGATTTTTTGAAATTTTGCAAAATATTTTTTTGTAAAAATAAATGTTGCTCATTACTGATGAATGCTTCCTGATAACAATCGTCAGTTATCAATTTTTATCATTCATCAATTTTACTAAATCTAGATTCCCTCTTTTCCCAGATTCATTGCCACCCCCGGCCACACTTGTGATCATTTCGCTCTCTGGCTCGAGGAAGAACAATCTCTGTTCAGTGGAGACTGTATTTTGGGAGAAGGGACTACGGTATTCGATGACCTACATGACTATATGACGTCACTGGAGAAAATCAAAAAAATGAACGCGAAGAGGATCTATCCGGGTCATGGACCGGTTATTGATAAGGTAGGGATTGGGGTTTTGAGTGATAACTTGATAAGGAGTGGTGATAGCTAAACGTGATCAATTGGAAAGTTGGAGAGAAAAGAATTTCCCATCGATTGGTGTTTTTGAATTAAAAATTGGGGCAAAATTGAATTTTTTTTAAATTTACCCAAAATAATTGAAATTTTTTTTTTCAAAATTATGATTTTGATGATGATAATGATTTATTGGCTATATTGATTTTATTTTATTTGAATTTAGATTTTTTTCCTAAAATATGAATAAACAATGAAAATCTGTGCAGAGGTTCCCCGGGAGAAAAACAACTTTGGAAATTTGGGTCCCGCAGCGAAAATTAAAAAAAATTTCTTTCTAAGTTGTAAAAAATAAACTTTGAAAGTTTGAAGTTTTTGAAAGTCCAATTTTTGCCAATATTTTAGCAATTTTTGATAATTTTTATGATATTTTAAGTTATGAAAGCAATTTGGAAGATTGGGTCTCGAAACGAAAATATGAAAAAAAAAACATTTTAATTTCGCAGCGAGATCCAAATTTTCAAATTTGTGGAAAAAGAAATTTTGAAAAAAATAAAAATGAATTAAAAAAATTTCAAAATTTTGAAATTTTTTTGAAATTCCCCGTCAAACATTTTTTCAAAATTTTTCAAAAAATCCCAAAATTCCAGGTGGACGCTAAAGTCGATGAGTACATCGAGCACCGTATGAAACGGGAACGTGAGATCGTCGCAGTGCTCCGCGAGCACGACGAAGTGACGAGTATGGACGTGACGAACACTGTCTACAGTACCTCCCCATGGGCAGTCCGTCTCGCCGCACTCAACAATGTCAAGTTGGTTCTGAAGAAGTTGGTCAAGGATGGAACTGTTGTCAATCCATACTTTGAGACGTTCAAATGGGTTGGAGGGGATCAGAAAAGTGCTAATTTGTGAATATTTTAATTTTAAAACTGGGATTGTATCTAATCAGTGATAAGAAAAATAATAAAGGATTTTTTTGGATTTTTGTGATTTTTATTTGCAATTTTTTTCAAAAAAAAAATCGAAAATTTCATGATTTCAAACAGAAAAAAACTTATCACCTTATCACTATAATTTGATTTTATAGCTGGGAGTATGATATTTTTCTTATCAGTGATAAGAAAAATGATAAAATATTTTTATTGGTGATTTTCCCCTTTTTTTATAAATCTGTCAAAACTGTAGTAGATTTTTTCTCTCAAAGAAACCGAATTTCTTCATTTTTAGTTTATCACCTTATCACTCCCTTATCACACGTTCTAATTGGTCGATCAAAATAAATGAGCTACAAATCATCTTGTTAGATCTCTAGAATCGCTATCCCAAGGCCAATCAGAGCATTAGAGCTACCGTAAAACCTCTATTAGAAGGGCGCCCAATAGTTTGACTTTGAGCTTTACTATCTCAAAAACTAGAAGAGTTATCAAAAAGTTGTCAACTGCAAAGTTGTAGTTCTATTCTTCGCCTACAACTTTGCAGTTGACAACTTTTTGATAACTCTTCTAGTTTTTGAGATAGTGAAGCTCAAAGTCAAACTATTGGGTGCCCTTCTGAGAGAGGTTTTACGGTAGTGCTAATTGCCCATATGTCCAACCATCAAGACCAAAAAGAGATACCTGGTGTGAGCGCATCCTATACCCAGATCCAAGTCGAACAAGTTGGTTGGTTGACAGATCCCGTACAGTTGTGTCTTTTTCATTCTCCAATCCACTTGTTCCCTTGTTCTACTGTCGATCTCTCGTTGACTGGCCGTGTTGATGCGTATGAAATGAATTTGAGTGTAGTGGGGGTTTTTCGTTTTTTTCAATTTGTCATTTACTATCATCTCACTCAAGAGATGTGAATTCATGCCAACTCAGCCCGGCGGTGGTCTTCCACTCCGTACAAAAGGGTTTTGATTCATTTTTGAAAAGAGAAAAGAGAACAGAAACTAACGTGAAGTAGGTGGATCTGTGAGCTCATCCTGTATCCAGATCCAAGTCGAAGAAGTTGGTTGAAGACGGGTCCAACTGGCGGTGCGTTTCTGGAATTTAGATTTTGTTACTTGAGCAGAGAGAGAGAGGGGTTATTAGTGATAAGCACTATCACTGATAACTCACTAACCTTTTCGTTTTTCCAAGTTCGGAGGATTGTCGATTGATGACCTCTTCATTGTCCCAGTTGTTGTGCCATCGGTGTCCCAGATGCAGTGAAGATGGAAAAAACAAAAAATTAGACACTGTACTCCTCCATTCCGCTTCATTCTTTCCCTAATTTACTCTCAAAAGTCGACCGCGTGGTCCGAAGCAGTCTACCCTGCTCCGTACAAAAGTTCTAAGAGTTTCCAACACATTTTTCAAAACAAACCAACAAAAGATCACCTCTTCAGATTCAAAGAATGACCTGCTCCAGAAGTCGTCCTCCTCGATCCTTCCTATCCCTCTGTCGTCGATTCCAGTAGTCGCATTCGGAGATGGTCCTGAAATAAACAAGAATTACCATCAGAACAACACAAATTGAACCTACATTCTTCCATCTTTCCATTTGAATAAGAGATATCCAGATACTCTGCTGGATCAAGGTGTGCCTTGTCGTTGGAGGTGCTTCCAGAATCGATCCCAGTTCCAGAGGGTCGTTTTCAGCAGATCCAACCAGTGGGAGAGTGGGGGTTGTTGGCCAGGAGACGTTCTGAAAAAAAAAGGGGAATTGGTTCTGCAACTGGTGTCACTGTGACATACAGTAGCGGTCAGAATTTCATATGCCATCACAAAAACTTGAATAACTCGGCTCAAAATGATCCGTTTGAGCTCAGCTTTGGACATGTTGTACCTGATTGGACTAGAAAAGCGCCCAAAATTTTTGGTGAGGATTCATAGAAATTCAGATGAGGGACGTCATCTGGAATTCTGAATACTAAAAAATCAAACTGAACAAAACTTTTCTGATTTTTTTCGGAGGTTCCGGATATTTTTAAAATGTACTTTAGGGTTCATAAAAACACCCAAAATATTTTTACAATTTTTGGAAAAGTTTGAAAATTTTAAAATTTCATTTAGTGAAAACGGCCTGAAACTTCCGGTGCCCGTAACGGCCGAAGGAGTGGTCCGATCGAGCTGAAAATTCTTGAGAGTACGTGCCAAAATGATCCCTATCGATTCCCCAACCAGTGGTGTTAATATTCAAAAATTGATTTTTCGAGTTTCCAGTACTTCAGGGACCCCTTGGAAAATTTATCACTGAAAAACCGGAAAATCAACTTCCGAATATCAACACCACTGGTTAAGGGATCGATTGGGTCCATGTTCGCACGTACTCTCAAAAATTTATAGGCCGATCTGAGCACTCTTCGGGCCGCTACGGGCTCCGAAAGTTTCAGGCCGTTTTCACTAAATGAATTTTTAAAAATTTCAAACTTTTTCAAAAATTCAAAAATGTTTTGGGGGTCTACTATAGACCCTAGTAAACACGAAAAAATTTATTAGAGCTTTGGAAAAAAATCTGCAACAAAAATAATTTTCTCATTTTCCGATTTTCAGAATTTCAGATGACGTGCCTCATCTGAATCCTGCAGAATCCTCACCAAAAACTAGAAGCGTGTTTGTAAACCCTTTGACTATGTTGTGTCAAGAGCTGAGCAAAATCGGTTGAAAATGAACCGAGTTATGGCGATTTCAAAACAGGGATACAAACTTTTGGACGCTACTGTACCTCAATTCATGTGTGTCCTGCAGAAGGGCTTCACTTGTAAACTTGATCGTTTCCACACAAATACAACTTTGGCGTGTGCAGCACAAAGACTGGAAGAGCCAGTTGGTCCTACTGTATTCATGTTTCAACTAGAGGGTTTGCAGAAGCTTTGAGCTATGAGGTGTGTCTCCTCGATAGTTTCAGATCCTCCAGTTGTCCCAGTCGAGGTTCTAGATGGTCCAACTTGTTCCGGTTTACAAGAAATGTTCGATGAGCACCGGGAATCGAAAACGTTACTCACAACAAGGAGAAGAGAGGAATTGGCACAAGTGATAAGCACTATCCATTATCACTGATAACTCACTAACCATTAAGACGCGTTCTCCGAGAAACTCGAAAGTGGCCGGGAACAGCTTTTTTCATAGTCTCGGAAAAAATCCAAAAAATCATGGTAGAACCCTCGGGAGGTCCCCAAACGAAAAGTACACCCAGAACTGACAATTTATTTTTTCTCGAATTTTGGTGGTCCCGAATAGGTGAAAACTTCGAAAAATCATAACTTTCTTCAAACTCAACGTTGAGCGAGCTCTCTTCGCCAGTGTTTTTGTGGTTTGTATACGCACATTTGAAAATTGTATGCACATATTTCCACTGAAACCAAGCACTAGAAAAAATTGATTAATTTTTTTAAAGATTTTTAACTTTTTTTCCACGACGAATAAAATTAAGGTATTATTTTCATGAAATTGGCCGCATTTTGTTGTACATGTGTGATTTTTTTCATAATT
>LR538742.1:352799-371580 GCA_900536315.3 Caenorhabditis becei
CACATGTACAACAAAATGCGGCCAATTTTATGAAAATAATACCTTAATTTTATTCGTCGTGGAAAAAAAGTTAAAAATCTTTAAAAAAATTAATCAGTTTTTTCTAGTGCTTGGTTTCAGTGGAAATATGTGCATACAATTTTCAAATGTGCGTATACAAACCACAAAAACACTGGCGAAGAGAGCTCGCTCAACGTTGAGTTTGAAGAAAGTTATGATTTTTCGAAGTTTTCACCTATTCGGGACCACCAAAATTCGAGAAAAAATAAATTGTCAGTTCTGGGTGTACTTTTCGTTTGGGGACCTCCCGAGGGTTCTACCATGATTTTTTGGATTTTTTCCGAGACTATGAAAAAAGCTGTTCCCGACCCCTCCCTCAGAATTGAGTCCTCTCGGAGTACGCGTCTTAAATTCTTCCAATCGATACAGATTGAACGAGTCCAGTTCAGCTCCATCTTGCCCAAGTTGTCCACGATCATCCATCCTCTCCTTCGTCGTCGTCGATTGATCAATCCTTATCAGTTGTTATCAGCAGTGTGTAAGTCAACTCGACAAGTGAGATCGTCCTCAGGAAACACAGCAATCGCCACAAACTTCCTTCAGATCTCCCAACCCTCATATCCTTACTGAAGAGTCTGCTGACGAGCTGATAAGCACTGATAACTCCTCCATCCTCTCCTTCGTCGATCCTTATCACTATCCTTATCAGCCACTGGTTCCGTCGAGTTCCAACTTCTGGTGGGTGAGCGAGAGATGTTCCATGTGCACCTGGAATCGGAAAGGGTTACTCAAAGAGAAGAGTGGAGTGGTACGAGTGATAAGCACTATCACTGATAACTCACTAACCTTTTCGTGTTTTCCAAGTGATTCAGTTCGGTGGATTCCAGTCGATTGATGACGAGGAGGCAGTGATGAGAAGATGAAAGTTGAAGACTTAGTGCTTTTCCCCTTTATCACTCGAGTGATAAGGTGATAACTACTGATACTATAAGTGGTTGTTCAACTGATAAGAATGTCGTCTAACGACAATTTCGCACAGGCTCTTACCAGCTTTCGCCGATTTTAAGAGGGTTCAACTGATTATCAGTTGATAAGGAGATCACCTATTGTGACCAATTTCGCAAGGCTCTGGCCGGTCTTCCCCAGCTTTCAAAGACTCAGTTGAACTGAAAAGCGTTTATCACTACTGATAAGATGATTATGAAGTGGTTGTTCAACTGATAAGAAGGTCATCTAACGACAATTTCGCACAGGCTCTTACCAACTATAAAAAGTCGATTTTGAGAGGGTTATCAGTTGATTGTCAGCTGATAAGGGTGGCCACCTATTGTGACCAAATTTCGCCAGGCTCGGACCAGTCTTCCCCGGCATTTAAAGTTTCAATTGAACTGATAAGGTGATAAAGTGATAAGGTCATCTAATGACCAATTTTGGAAGTTGTACTGACTGTCAGTACTGAACACAACTTTATAGATTTTTCAGATTTTCATGGGAAGAGGAAGAAACTTACGGTATATCTTGGTCTCTGGGTCCATTGGTCCACGGAGGGTCCACGGGCGGTCCACTGGGCCAACAGGGACACCTGGACAGGTGTCATCGATCGATACGTCGAACAATGGGCAGTGACGAGAGAGTGTGCAACTGGAAGAGACGATGAGACATGTAGAGAAGGGTTTACGACATTGCGTTCCCCTTTTACTGACACTTGGCAGCTTGCCAAAAGTTTGGGTCTCGCCACGATTTGAAAAAAAAAAAGAGAGAGAGACGAAGAGAAAAGTAGGCAATTGTCCGCAAACACGCAGGTTTCAGCGTTTGGGGAAAGCAAAATATAAAAATGTGATAAGATAAGATATAATTTCAATCAGTTGATATCAAATTCCAGGATTTTCAATTGATAATCAGTGATAAGCAGTAATTCCGATTTTAAAATGGTTCAACTGATTATGAGCTGATAAGGGTGGTCACCTATTGTGACCAAATTTCGCCAGCCCTTCACTCATTGATTACTGATAAGCTGATAAACTGATAAATTTATAAATTGATAAAGCTACTACTACTGATAATTTGACTACAAAGTGGGTCGTCTGACGACCAATTTCGCACAGGCTCTTACCAACTATAAAAAGTCGATTTTAAGATTGTTATCAGCTGATTATCAGCTGATAAGGGTGGTCACCTATTGTGATCAAATTTCGCCAGGCTCGGACCAGTCTTCCCCGGCATTTAAAGGTTCAGTTGAACTGATAAGGAAGGATATGTTAAAAGATTTGCCTGTTGGGCTTGATTTGTATGATTTGGTGATAAGGTGATACGTTATCAATCAATATCAAAATAGAGAAAGAAGAAGCGAGAAGAAAATTCAGAATCACAGTGAGAATCCAAGAAACTCTCACAACGTTCTATACTGATAAACTGATATGATATGATAAACATAATGTCTCATCGGGGGGCTCAAGAACCTACTGATAACTTTTGGATTACTGATAAATTGATCAGTGATAATGGAATCCCACTTCAAGCCCACTTTATCACAAACCTGATCCATCCAAAAATCGATAAGAGGGCAGAATGAGTGGGCCAACAGTGGGCCAAATGGGTGTCGAGGGGCACACGAAAGAGTGTGCAATGGCGGGAGAGTTTTGTCTGCCGTCTCCTGTCATCTCACACTCTCTAGGCGCTGGTCCACTGGGCCCTTTTGTCTATTTTGTCTGTTATTGCCTTTGCGAACCCCTGGCACGTGAAATTTGAAGATTCAGAAGACGTCACGTCATCTGGGGGACCTGATCAGAGTTCTTATCATTATCAGCTCATCTACCGTAAAACCTTTATTAGAAGGGCACGCAATAGTTTGACTTTGAGCTTTTCTATCTCAAAAACTACGAGAGTTATCAAAAAGTTGTCAACTGCAAAGTTGTAGTTCTAATCTTTGTCTACAACTTTGCAGTTGACAACTTTTCGATAACTCTCGTAGTTTTTGAGATAGAAAAGCTCAAAGTCAAACTATTGGGTGCCCTTCTAAAAGAGGTTTTACGGTAACTCTGATCTCTCTTTATTCCGAAGCGGCGGAAACTTACGAGAAGAGATGGACCCGCCTATATAGAGTATATGGTTATTATCTCACGGGTGATAAGCTGATAAGATACAGAGAAAAAACGAAGAACAAAATAGATGATACTGCCGGTTTGCAGTGGAGCGCATTTGCTCAGAACGAGAATCGGGGGAATGTGTACAGAGAGAAGAGAGTGATATATATCTTTACTATTACTAATTGAAAACTTCTGTCTGTCTGTGTGTCTGTCTGTCTGTCCGCGGCCGTTTCTCAGTAACTACTCGACCATTTTCGTCGTTCTTTTGCAGAGGTGTCAGGTCCTATTCAAACTCGGTGCACGAGATTTTTATAAGGGATCCTTATTCTGCGAACTGGGTCAGGAGTGCAAAATAGGCTTTAAGGCCCCTTTTCCCATGTTCATTTCTAAAAACGCCTATGTCGGCCACGTTCAATTTTTGAATTTCGCGCTTTTCAACGTGAAGGAAACGGAGCCGAAGGCGACGGTCCATACCGCCGAAGGCGGGAAACCAGGCAGAGAAGACGACGTGAGCCATATGACTCACCTAGGCAAGCTTTTCCAGAAGGGAAACGGCGACAAAGCCGACATTTATGAATAGTGAGCTGCTAAATGTTGAAAATGTGGCGGCGGAGCTATCACACGCTTGGGAAAACTTGAAAGATCAGAGGAATTGTATCAACAAAACCAGATTTTGGAATACTACCTGACGTCCCACTTCAGAAAAAAGACAGAAAAACCATGCGGTGGAAAGAGTGTCACTTTTGGAATGGTTTGCGCAAATGGGAAGTTCACGGACAAGGGAGGAGCAGTAGCAATGCCAAGGCCACTAGGCCAAACGGGGACCTTATCAGTGATAGCTGATAGTCAAAGTGAAACTCTTCTCATTCGCCAGCATGGGTCAATCCTGTCTTTCAATGCGCCTATCCCCATTTGAAATCACACACCCAAACTCATCCAGAAGGCGCTGCCGGCGAGAGCCGGCAGCAAGCCTTCTGGTATATATATATATATATATATATATAACTACTGTCAAATTAAGCGGATAGTGATAATAATAATGATTATAATAGGTGATATCAGTGATAAGCTTCTCGTCTCCGTCTCGACATCTTCGGCTTCGTCGTCGTCGTCGTACATGTCGATTGGAGGTTGGAATAGTGAAATTTGAGATTCGAATTCAGAATCCTTATGAAATTACCGGGCCAGCTCTGCGAGGCTGCCAGGCCGAAAAAACAAAAAGAATCGCGGAATACATTTTTCGAGCAAAAAAGAGGTGGGAATCGTGTCATTACTTGGTTGTTCAAAATACAACCTGTGATGAAATTTCATGGCGTAGGTGCCCCGACTATTGTCCGTCACCAGCCGAAAAGTGCTCGAAAATGGTCCAGCCGTTCGCAATGAAATTCGGACAAATGACCGAACCCCAATTTTTTTTATTTTGGGCAAGCCTTCCTTTTCTTCATAACCTCCTTATTTTCCAGATCCCATCCGACATTATTATTAACGTCCCGCGGCGAGTCACCTGGTGGGTCTCGCCACGAAAATGGTTTCTGGCTGTAATACGGGTTCTGGACAGGGTTTTGACACTTTTTGTGATGAAAATGAGTAAAACCAGGTGAATTCAATAATTTCCAGCCAAATTCCAGCAGTTTCCACCGATTTTTCGTGAAAATGAGGTATTTTTGGTAAAAAGCGGCAAAATACCCAGAAATGCATGTTTTTGTACTGAAAATCGGTGGAAACTGCTGAAATTTGGCTGGAAATGATAGAATTCACCTAATTTTACCTATTTTCATCATGAAAAGTCAAAAAACCTTGTCCATAAGTCGTATTACAGCCGAGAAATCATTTTCGTGGCGAGACCCACCAGGTGACTCGTCGCGGGGCGGCAATAATAAAGAACATGCTCAACGGCCTGGGCCTCGAAGACCAGGAGACAACCAATGCGGATCCCATCCCTCTTCCGAACGTCGACGCCCAGACCTTGGAGAAGGTCATCACCTGGTGCAAGCACCACCTCGAGCATCCTGTCCCAGCCGATCCATCGCAAAAAGAGCTCTCCACCTACGCAACTGATATCTGATAACCCATTCCCATTTTGATCGTATTGTTCTTTGTGAAATTCTGACTGAAATTGACTGAAAGTAAATCGTGTGTCTTCAAATTTCATGTTTTTGGGTTTGGAGATCTGGAAATCTGTTATTTTCTCTTATCAGTGATAAGAAAAATGATGTTTGTGTTTTGTCTTTTTTTGTGAATTCGTTCAAAAAATAATCCGAAAATTTCTTCATTTCAAACAAGAAAAATAACTTATCACTCGGTTATCACACTCTTATCACCACTTTGTCAATGATCTCTTCAACTGTCGATCCATTTCATAAACATCCGATTCGGCAGTTGAAATGTGCGGAATCGCCGAAACCAACGGTTCGAAAGACGAGAAACACAGCACGAATTGGCCGTTTCCAGGGATTTCCGACTTGTTTCCGCCGTATTTATCGAGGAAATCTTCGAGAAGAAGACATTCGGATAGGTAGGCACGCCCCAACACTGCACCGTCCGCAAAGTCCAGATCGGACATTTTGGTGGCGTCTGAAATTTTTTTAAAAAAGTTTTTGGAGGCTTTTTTGAAATTTTTAAAAAATGTTAAGAACAGAAAAATCCAAAAATCGAAAAAAAATTTTTTTTTAAATTTTTTTTATTAAAAATTTTTTTAAAGGAAACTTTACATTTGTTAGATTCATTTTTTTTGTAAGTTATGACTAGATTTGTAGAAAAAAAAATTCGGAAAATATTGATTTTTGAATTTTTTTATTTTAAAAATTCTGTAGAAAATTTCATGGGAAAAATTTTTTGAATTTTATTTTTTTGAATTTTTGAAAATACCAATTTTTTTGAAAATAAAATAATTTTTTTAAACAATTTTTTCCAAAAACGTTATTTTTTGAAAATGAAAGTAACAATTTTGTAATCAAGTTCTGAAAATTCCGGATTTTTTAAAAATTTTTTTTATTTTGAAATAAAAATTTTCAAAATTTCAAATAAAAAGAACCATATGTTTTTCTAAAATTTCTAAAAAATCGCCATGAAATTTTAAAATATCTGGAATTTTTTTGAAAATAAACTTTTGAAAAATTCAAAAAAATTTTTTTTTGAAGTTTCAAAATGGGATTTTTGTTTTGATTTTCTCATTATTTTCCATGTTTTCCAATTTGAATTTCAAATTTTTTACAAAAATTCCCCCCAAAACTCGTACCTCTCACGTATTTCTTGGCAAACTCTCTAACCGCCTTCTCATCAGTCCCTCCGGCCTTTGCACTGATAAAAAGTGGTCCCTTCAGAGTCAAATCCGTGGGAAACTTGACAAATCGAATGAGTCCCTGCACGAGAAAAGTGGCAATGGGTTGGCACAGTGCCAGCACGATCCCCTTTTCTTCCGTGATCTGAGCAGCCAGTTCGTCGCTGACAATCATCAGAGAATCCGCATCGATGATGTCACCGTCAGAGCATCCGGTCGGAACGGATGGGTGGGAGGAGGCTTCCGATAGGTACTGGAAAACGAGGGGAATTATGTGAAATTGACCTAGATATCTCACGTAAAATTTAGATTGGTTTTACGTGAAAAATTTGGGTCACACTTCACGTAAAATCAATCTAAAATTTTCACGTGAAAATGACATAGATTTTTTTCACGTGACCCGATTTTTCACGTAAAATCAATGTAAATATTTCACGTGATGATCTAGATTTTTACGTGAAAATGACCTAGGGTTTTCACGTGAAAATAAAAATGACCTAGATTATTTTTCACGTGACCCATTTTTTCAAACTTGACCTGGTTCTTTCCACGTAATTCCAGAATTTTGCTCACGTAACACAATTTTTCTACGTGAAAATGACCTAAATTTTTCACGTAAAATTGCCCGAGATTTTTACGTGAATATGATCTGGATTTTTCACGTAAAATCAATCTAATAATTTCACGTGAAAATAAGCTAGATTTTTCACGTGATGACCTACTTTTGGCACAAATCCAATCGGATTCCATCTGGCGTCAGTTGTGCTGTGAAACAGGGCTTCTTGGATGCGGTGTTTTTCGTCGACTCTGCAAAAAATCAATGTTTTTTGAAAATTAGATTTGAATGAAAAATTAGAATTCAGGACATGGAATTCGCCTCAAATATGGATAAATTTCGAAACTTCAATTTTTAGAGAAAAAAAAATCAAAATTGAAAAATTTTTTTTTTGTAATTTTCAAAAAATTCATTGTTATTTTTTTCCTAAACTTAATATCAGTGTTATCAATTGATAGGAAATTCCCTGCTTATCAATTTATCAGTTGATCACTTTTCGATATCTCTACTCCTTATCAGTGAAAATCCAAAATTTGGAATTTCACTGATAACTCGATAAGGAGTCGAGCTATCAAAAAGTGGTCAACTAATAAAATGATAAGCAGGTGATTTTCTATTGATTAAGCTACCTTTCCATAATCCTCTGAATCACCGGATCATGTTGATCTTCGAATCCGTTTCTCGCCTTCACCTCCTCGACAATTCCACCGTCCAAATCCAAATTGATCACAAACTTCTTGCGTTCCTTCTCCCGAAGTGCCCTCAACTCTTCTCGTCTCAATTTCAGTGCATTTCGATCCTCGGCAGATAGGAATGGACTGTTTTCGATGGTACTGTAGTCACTTTGAAGGTCGTTGACTTTGGTACGGCGTTCACTGAAAAATAGGTCATCACGTGAAAATCTAGGTCAATTTCACGTGAGAAAATGAAACATCCAGGTCATGTTCACGTGAAAAAAATGTAGGTCATGTTCACGTGAAAAATCTAGATCAATTTCACGTGAAAAAATGAAAAATCTAGGTCAATTTTCACGTGAAAAATATAGGTCATTTTACGTGAAAAATATAGGTCATTTTATGTGAAAATCTGGGTAATTTCACGTGAAAAAATATCATTTTTCACGTGAAAAATCTAGGCCGCTTTCACGTGAAATCTAGGTCAATTTTTACGTGAAAAAATAGGTCATTTCACGTGAAAAATAAACATCATTTTCACGTGGAAATTTCGGGTCAATTTTACGTGAAAAATATAGGTTATTTTCACGTGAAAAAAATGAAAAATCTAGGTCAATTTCACGTGAATTTTTGATTCAATTTTCACGTGAAACCTCAAATTCCGGATTTCCCTTATCACTCACGTGTCCGCATCCGCCTCCAACAACTTGTTCCTAAACTCCGTAGCCGTCTGATAAGAACTAGAAACGCCCTTCAGTGACCCCATATTCAAGCCTCCTCCGTTCGTCAACTGGGCCATCAGCTCACGTGATTTGTTGGTGCCACGATTCAGAATCTCACGTTGTTCACGTGTGCAGACCAGGGTGCCACACGTGAAACACGGACCACTTCCCTCTTGTTCGCAAACGATTCGACCACAGCCGAGACAGTTTAGGATGAGAGTGTGGATACGGGCTTGGCAAAGGCATTCGTGACGACCTGGAAATGTGGGGAATTGATAAAAATTGATAAAATTGGATGTGGAATTGACAAAAGTCACTATGATGAAAATTTATACATTTTTTTTGAAAATGATAAAAATTGGGAATTGAAAATTTTTTAAAAATTTTTTAATTTAAATTTGAAATTTGCAAATTTGATTTTGATTTTTTTGGTTGATAAAATGATTTAATTCATTTTGAAAAAAATGGAAATTCAAAAAATCAAAAACTTCAATCAAATAAAAAAAATTTAATGATAAAAATTGAAAATTGAAAAATGTTTGAAATTTTTTTTTTTTGAAATTTTGATTTTTTTTTTTGAAATTCCGATTGTTGATAAAAAGATTCCATTCATTTTCAAAAAATATGAAAATTGAAAAAAAATTTCTAATTAAAAAAAAAATTTTTTTTGAGAATTTTTAAATGTTTTTATTTTTATTTTTTAAATTTTATTTTTGTTCTAAACTCAATATCAGTGTTATCAATCAATAGAAAATCACATCCTTATCATTTTATCAGTTGACAACTTTTCGATATCTCCACTCCTTATCGAGTTATCAGTGAAATTCCAAAATTTGGATTTTCACTTATAAGGAGTGGAGATATCGAAAAGTGATCAACTGATAAATTGATAAGGAGGTGATTTTCTATTGATTAATGATAATGAATCAAGATTTGGAGCAAAAAAGAATTTTCTAGAATTTTTTTAAAAATTAAAAAAAAAACAAAAAAAAAAATTTTTTTTTTGAATTTTTTGAAAAATCCAATTTTCCCAAGTTTTCAAATTTTTTTCAAATTCTCCATAGAGCGCACTTACCCTTTTTCAACCCATCCACTATACTAATCTCATTCTTCGCCGCCAACACATTTTGCCGATTCGCAGCACCTCCACGACCCGATTGTTGCTTTTTTCCCATAATTTCTAAAAAATTGATAAGAAGTGATAATGATAAAAAATGGTAACAGTGATAAGAGAAATATCAAAGTGTTAAGGAACACATGAAATTGAAAAAAATAAATCAATAATTCAAAATTAATTAATGAAAAAACTATATTTACACAACACTAATTTTGAAATTTCAACAACGAAAAGAGAAAAATCAATAATCGATACTAAAAATTCCAGAAAAATCGGGAAAATCCAAAAATCAACAATCTCAAATATTCTGAGCCGCTCGAATTTTTTTCGCTTCTTCGAATGCCATTTGCTCGCGAAGGAACGCCTCGTACTCTTCTTTTCGCTTGCTGGCTAGAAGTTGTTCCTGGAAATATAGGGAAAATAGGAAAATATTGATTTTCAATTTTTTGAAGAAGTTCTAATAGTTTTATCGAGTTTGAAGAAATAAAAAATAAAGAGGGAAAATTTTGAAATTCGAAAAAAATTGTTTTTGAAAATTTGAATTTTTTGAAGTAAGAAAATATTTTTAAAAATCAGATTTTTGGAATTTTGTGAATTTGAAATGTTTTATTAAATTTGAAAAACTTCAAAAAATTTTAGAAAAGTAAAAAACATTTTTTTTTGAAAATTGGAATTTTTTGAAGTTTGAAAAATTTTGTAAAAACAGGATTTTTTCAATTTTTTTTCAAATCAGTTTTTTGTTATTTTTCAAATTGATAGTAATTTTCATTAAAATTATAAAACGGCTGAAAATCTCCAAGAAAAATTTGAAATTTCCAAAAAAAACATTTTGAAATTGAAAAAAACAATTTTTTGTTGCAAAATATTTTCGAAAAAAATTTTTTTTTTTGATTTGTTGATATTGATATTGATAATCAACTAATCAAATGTTCAATTGAATTGCAATCGCATCCTGAACTGATAAAATGCTCACCTTGAACTCGGCCATCGCCTTATCACCGGCGCTGCTGTCTGGGATACGGTAGCCTTTCATCTGGAAAAAATTGGAATTGAAATTAGGGAAAAATTAAAAAATACAAGCAGATTCTATTGATTTTTTTGGAATTCAAAATTACATTTTAGAAAATGAAAAAATATTTTTTTTTAACTAAATAAAAAAATAATTTTTTTATTCCAAATTTGAAATTTTCATTTTTGACAATTTTCTGAAGAGGAAATTTAATTATTGATTTTCAGATATTAAAATTATATTTTAGAAAGAGGAAAAAACAGGTTTAAAAAAAAATAGAAAAAAAAATTTTTTTTTGAAAATTCTATTTTTTCGGATTTTTTAAATTTCCAATTTTTGAATTCAAAAACTCACAAATTCCTTGAAAATAGTGGGTTGATTGAATAGCCAAAAAGCGCCGACTGGGAATGTGATGAGCATGAGAAACCGACCAGTTTCCAACTTCCAACCGCCCATTTTGACCTGCGAAAAGAGACAACAATGTTGTGGGGAATTTCGCAATAATTGGGAAAATTTTCAATTTTTGTGGAAAAAAAAAGGGATAAATGGGAGGAAAATGATAAAATTGGGGGTTTGAAGGAATTTTTAATAGAGAATTCACAAGAGAAAATAGAAAAACGGATTTTCAAAAATAAATTTTTAAAAATCAAAATTTATGAAAATGATAAGGATTTTTTTTTGAAAATCTGATTACTTTTTGAAACCTGAATAAATTTAGGAAAATGGGAAAAATAAGAAAAATATTTTTAAAGAATGCAAAATTGAAATAAATTTTTTTAAAGTTTAGATTTTCAATTTTTGTGAAATTTAGCCACATTTTGAAAATTACAAGAATTATTTATTTTAAAAAAATTTAGGTGAAAAAATTAAAAAGTTTGTATATTATTGCCGTCCCTCGGCGAGTCACCTGATGGGTCTCGCCACGAAAATGGTATCTGGTTGAAATCCGGCTTCTGAACAAGGTTTCGGCACTTTTTCTGACGGAAATGGGTAAGATTACGTAAATTCAATTGTTTCCAGCCAAATTCCAGCAGTTCCCACCAATTTTCAGTGAAAAACCAGCATTTTTGGGTATTTTGCCGCTTTTTTTCCTTATTTTCACTAAAAATCGGTGGAAACTGCTAGAATTTGGCTGATAACTATTGAATATTTACATGCCTTTGTAGCCATTTTCATTAGAAAAAGTGAAAACCTTGTCCAGAAGCTGTATTTCAGCCAGAAACCATTTTCGTGGCGAGACCCACCAGGTGACTCGCCGCGGGACGCCAATAATATGAAAAATTGATAAAATGATAAGAATTTTTTTTTGAAAATTTTGAATTTGTTTATCAATTTTTTAAAAATCTGTATAGAAAGTAGGAAAATGCGATTGAAAGAAGGAATATTTTTCTAAAATGAAATTTGAATTTAATTTTTTTTTGAAAATCCAGATTTTTCAATTTTTGTGAAATTTAGACACATTTTGAGAATTTGGTATTCAGAAATTTTTAAAATTTTTTAAAAAATCAGAAAATCAAGTATTTCTTCAATGAATTCTCAATCATTGGAATTTTGAAAAAACTTAAAAAATAAAATTATTGCCAAACACTATTTTTTCTATTTTTTCACAGCAACAACAATAATAATAATAATAAAGCAGGGTAAATATAACAATAAAATGAGAGAAATATTAAAATAAAATAAATACAATTTGTGAAAATTGCAAGATTTCGAGTGGAATTGTATATGGATTTCTTGATGATTTTTGGTGGATTTTCAGAGATTATTGGAAAATGGAAGAATTAAAGAAAATTGGCAGGATTTGAAGGAAAAAAGAAGAAAAATCAGAAAAAATGTTACAGAATTTTGGGATTTTTCAAAAATTGAAAAATTTGAAAAAAAAAATTTTTTCAAAATTTTTTTTTTAATTTTCAAATTCTTCTCTAAATATGACTATCATATCCATAATCAGTAGATTGTGTGTCCAGCGGTTTTTTCTCCCGTTGACACTTCTTATCAGTTTGCTCAATCAGCTGTCTGATTCCGGCCACTGTTGGCTTCTTCTCGTAGGCTTCTGGATGGTTGAGAATCTTGTCGGGACCGTATGGGGTGCGCACTGTAAGGATTTTGGTAAGGTGATAAGAAATGATTGATAAGGAAGATGGGAAAAATTGAATGAAAAAAATGAAAATTTGGGCAGAGGTTCCCCGGGAAAAACGACTCCGGGAAGTGTGGGTCTCGCAGCGAAAACGGAAAAAAGGGAAAAATGCAAATTTCAATTTTTCCATTTTCGCTGCGAGACGCGAAATTTCTCGGAGTCGTTAAAATCACTTTTTTTATGAGGAAAAATTGAAAATTTTTTTAAACATTTCATAAGTTGATAACAGCTCTTATCAACTCTGTAATCAAATTGGATATTTTTTGGATAGAATTAAGTGATAAGAAATTTTCAAGTGATCTATTTATCAATTTTTCCAATTTTTTGAATTTGAAAAAAAAATTCAATTTTGGAAAAACTCAATTTTTTTCAGATAAAAATTGTTTTTTTTTAATTTCTGTTATCACTATCATCGCTGTCAAAAAGATTTTATCAATCTTTATCAAATAAAAAAATTTTGGGAAAAATCAATTTCTGACTGAAATTGCTCAATTTTATCAGTACATTGTTACTTTTTTTCAATTTTTAAAATTTCAAATTTGTCAGATAATCACTGATATCACTATTTCCACTGATAAGCAGAATTTATCATTTTTTTATCAAAATGTCAAAAACATTTCACTCACTGCATGACTTCCAATACCAAACAGCCGCCGGCACTGCTGGCTTATCACCTCCTCCGATTCCGCCGGTTTCACTGATAACTCTCATCATCTCCTCCTTCATCTTTCTCGTCACAATCGCCGTGTCCCAGAACGACGAATAAACGCCTTTTTCGACAAATTTATCCGAAAAGATCGATCCAGCCGCCTTGTTGTGGAGGGAGCTGGCATAGACGTGACGTTGGCTCCGAGACCAGTATAGGTTCCAGTCGCCTGGAAAAAGATAAAAAATAGTTGGTGGAAAAGCGGATTTTTTGAATTGAAAATAAGATGAAAATTGAGAAAAAAAAGGGAATTTGAATGAGATTTAGAAAAAAAAATGAAAATTTCTAAAAATCCAGAATTTTGAAATTGGGTTTTGAATTTTGAAAAATTTGGATTTAGTTTGATTTGAAAAATCTAGGTTATTACGTGGATAATCTAGGTCAATTTCACGTGAAAAAAAATGAAAAATCTAGGTCATTTTTACGTGAAAAAAACTAGATCACTTTACGTGAAAATCTAGGTAAAATTATGTGAAAAATCTAGGTCAATTTCACGTGAAAATCTAGGTCATTTTCACGTTAAAAATCTGGGTCAATTTCACGTGAAAAATGTTGATCACTTTCACGTGAAAAAATTCAAATAAATAATTTCATTTTTTTTAACAAAATAAAAATATCAATTTTGTGGAAAAAAAATTTTTCGGAATTTTAAAAAACTCCCATTTTTTGTCAAATTGTTTTGTTCATTTTCAATTTCAATCCCAATTTTTTTTTCAAATTCCCCACTGCTCACTCTTGATAATCCTGTTGAACCTGAGTCCATAGCACTTGTACTGGAAGTCTCCCTCCTTGAACATTGCAGTCATCTCCCTGTTATACGGTACCACATCCAATCCCTCACGGAACTCGGCCAGTCCTTCCAATGAATGGATCCGAGCGGCGATTGTCAGATTCGGACGGATATGACGCTCCTGACGACCCCAGCCTTCTTTCACCGTGCGATTCGTCTGAAAAATGGGGGGAATTGAAGGGAAAAACAATGGAAAAATTATTCTGATTATTTTGAATTTTTTTAGCTTGAAAATTAAAAAAAAAACCTGATAGATAAAAATTGAGAAAAATGAATTGACTTTGAAAAAAAATAGAAATTTATTCGGAAATAATTTTTGAATGACCTATTTTCGAAAAATCTTCAAAACAAAATTTTTTGAACCAATTCTGAATTTTTACAATTTTCGAAACGATTTCCTGGTTTACTGAAACTGATAAAATTTTTTTCTACTCAGAAGGAATACCTTTCACATGACGTATTCATTTCGAATCGGGACCTAGCGCAAACGAACCACCCTTATGGGTGTATATCACCCCAAAAATGTTTTCTCTGCAACTTTATCCAAACCCGAGTTTTTCGCAAAAAAGTGATTTTTTGAAAAGTTGGTAAATTTTGACTTCAAAAAATTGTATCTCCGTCAAAATTGGACCAAAAACACAAGTAAAAAAACGAAAATGTAGACAAATCCTTTGGCTTTTACAATAAAATAATGCTGCCACTACAAAATGCTTGTGAAACATTTTTTATTGGGAAGATATGAGCAGATTCAAATCCAATCTCAAAATCTGACTGTTATCTTTTTTTCTAAATATTTTTAAAAAATCAAACGCACTTTTTTGGACATATTTCCCGTTGAAGACCCCCGGGGGAATTCAATTTGAATGGGTAAAAAATTTAACTTTTTACATTTATCAGATGACTTTTCCCAGTAAAAGTTGAATAAGATTTTTTACAATTTCTTCTGGTGTCCCAAACTTTGTAAGCATAATGTCAGGTCATTTTGCTATCGATTTGAACAAAATCTGGCAAAGTGTCAGTTGACTTTTTTCCGGCTACGTGCCATTGAACATGAACTGTGTTCAGGGCCCTGTTTCGTACTGATGGAGAAGAGGAGATGAAAAGTGCTCAACTGGAGTTTAGAACGTCTCGGACCACTCAACATTATTCCATTTTGAACTAGGCTTCAACTCTGAACATTTCTCGAAAAACTTGATTTTCGTCATTTTGGGCACTTTTTCACACTGACCCACTGATTCCCCGTATAGGGGTACGTTCGAAAACTTCGGAAAAACTTGAAAAATCAAAAAATCCAATTTTGACCTTGGTGGGTTAGTCTGGGTCCAAATGTAGGAAAAACCAACATAATTTAGTTTTTTTGATTTTTCAAGTTTTTTCGGATATTTAGAACGTACCCTGATACGTGAAATCAGTGGGTATGTGATAAAAAGTGCCGGAAATGACGAAAATCAAGTTTTTCGAGAAATGTTCAGAGTTGAAGTCTAGGTCAAAATAGAATAATGTTAAGTGGTCCTAGACGTACAAAACTTCAGTTGAGCACTTTCCACCTCGTCTTCTCCATCAGTACGAAACAGGGTCCTGAACATGGTTCACGTTCAACGGCACGTAGCCGAAAAAAAACCAACTGACCCTTTGCCAGATTTTGTTTAAATCATTAGCAAAATGACCTGACATTATGCTTACAAAGTTTGGGACACCAGAAGAAATAGAAAAAAATCTTATTCAACTTTTACTGGGAAAAGTCATCTGATAAATGTAAAAAGTTAAATTTTTTACCCATTCAAATTGAATTCCCCCGGGGGTCTTCAACGGGAAATATGTCCAAAAAAGTGCTTTTAATTTTTTAAAAATATCTAGAAAAAAAGATAACAGTCAGATTTTGAGATTGGATTTGAATCTGCTCATATCTTCCCAATAAAAAATGTTTCACAAGCATTTTGTAGTGGCAGCATTATTTTATTGTAAAAGCCAAAGGATTTGTCTACATTTTCGTTTTTTTACTTGTGTTTTTGGTCCAATTTTGACGGAGATACAATTTTTTGAAGTCAAAATTTACCAACTTTTCAAAAAATCACTTTTTTGCGAAAAACTCGGGTTTGGATAAAGTTGCAGAGAAAACATTTTTGGGGTGATATACACCCATAAGGGTGGTTCATTTGCCCTAGGTCCCGATTCAAACCGAATACGTCATGTGAAAGGTATTCCTTCTCAGAATATAATGAATTTTCAAAAATGAAAAATAAAATTTTTTGTGAATTTCTAGAAAATTTAATTTTGAATTTTTCTAAATTGAAATTAGAAAAAAAAACATTTTCAAAATGAAAATTTCTGATTTTTTTTCTCAATTTTTTCTCAATTCCTTATCAATTTCAGAAAAATTTTTTCAGGCAATTATAAATTTTTCCTAGCTAACTGAAGCTGTGCAAACAAACTTTTTTAATACCAGAAATATTGAAATTTTTCAAAAAATTAGTTTTTTCGAATTTTACAGAAAATTCTGAATATTTGAGCTTTTTGGAGTTCTGAATACTGATAAATAACTTTTTTATTGTTAAGAAAAATTAAAAAGTTGCATGTTTTATTGAATTTTTGGATAAATCAAATTTCAAAAACTGTCAAATTTTTCTGAAGTTGAAAATGTGAAAATAATTTTTTTTTTTCAAATTTTCATGAAATTTTTCCCATTTCCTCACCAATTTCAGTGCCTTGGCAAACTTCTCAGCAGCTTCCATTCTCTTGTCATACGGTAACAACGAAACATCGTCTCCAGCCAGAACAGCTGCATCAATGATTCGAATCACGTCGGGATTCGAGAAACTTATCCGATTGTTATCACGTTTTTCGACTTCCTGAGCCATATCGACAAGGAGAATCGTGTTTTCGGGGATTCTCATCATGTTTCGAGCGCATGGCTGGAAGTGATAAGGAATTGATAAGGATTGATAAAGTTTTGAGCAATTTTTAAATTAAATTCTTTGAAAAATGCAAAAATTGGGATTTTTAAATTTTTTGGGAACCGAAAAACAGATACATAAACTTGCACAATTTAGAACACAAAATCAAGAAATTTAGTGTTTTCCCAAAAAAAAAAAGGATTTTTCTGATTTTGGGCAGAGTGATAACAAGCTGATCAGTCAACTGATAAGGCAATAGTGATAGCTGATAACTTGATACATATAATTGTATAATTTTAAAACAATCGAAAATTGAAAAAAAAATGAAAATTTGGGCAGAGGTTCCCCGGGAATTACAACTTTGGGAACTATGGGTCTCGAAGCGAAAATGGAAAAATTCATTTTTCTATTTTCGCTTCAAGACCCAGACTTCTCAAAGTCGTACAGTAATATTTGGCTGCCAAAATTGGGCAAGTGCGCTGATAAAAATTGATAAACTTTTTTTTCCAAAAAAATAAAATGTCAAATTTTGGGAAAGTTTTTGAGATTTTTGAAAAAAAATTCCAAATGAGTTTACAGCCAGAATTTGCCAAAAAACACACTAAACACTATCAATTTTACATAGAGCTTGTGAAATTTTTTTTGTTAATTCAAAAAATTAGCGAAAACTGAAAAAAAAAAAACCAATTAAAAAAATGAATTTTAATGTTCTTCATTTTTTCAATCCAATTTTTTTCAAAATAAAATTCTATTTTCCCCTGAAATTTCCAAGAAAAAATCAGTAAAAACTGAAAAAAAAATCATTTTTTAAAAAATTAATTTTGATTTTCAAATTTTTAAAATGCAACTTTTTCTAGAATAATATTCCGTTAACCCCCTAAAATTCCCAAAAAAAATCAATAAATCTACCTGGAACCGATCCTCAAAAATGAACACAGTATCCCCTGTCGCAATGAGAATCTGCGGTTTCTTCCTTCCTCCCAGCGCCACAAATCGATATTCCTCATAGGGAATGTGAGCCTGAAGCGGTGTCTGCAGGAATTCCAAACGAAGCTCCGTCGACTCGTTTCCCATGTCCATTTCGGAGCACGTCTTCTTACAGTACTTTCCGAAGATTTGCATCGGATTCAGACGCTCTTGATTGCCCTGACGACTGCCGCGGTCGCCGTTTCGTTGGCGTTGACGGTTTGGAACAGCCCAGTACTGGAAAAGTTAGAGTTTTATTGATTTTTAGATCTTTTAGAATGACTTTCTGAATTTCTGGAATTTTTTGAAAATTTTGAAAAAAAATTAATTTCAATTTTGAAATTCGGAAGTTTGAGAAATATCAAAAATTCTGAAATTTTGCCTGTTATTATTATTTTTAAATTATTTTGCTTCAAATTTATTTATTTTTGAATTCACAAATTTTATTGGTTATTTAGAAATTGTTTTTTAATTAAAAAAAACATTTCACAATCAGTTTTCAAAAAATTTATTTTTCAAATTTTTCAGATTTATTTTTCTGAATTTCTAGGATTTTTTTTTAAAAATTGAAAAAAAAATAATTTTGGAAAATTCTGAAAAATTTATTTATTTAATGAAATATCAAGAAAACATTCTTGTTTTTTTTATAATTCCTCATTTTTCGATTTTTAAAAATATTTTTTTATTGAAAATCTAATTTGAATTTATGAATTTTCACAGTTTTTGAACAAAAATATTTCGATTTTTTTGGTTTTTTTTTGATGGTGCGTCCCGTTTGCGCGATTCGCGCAAATCGCGCACGGATTTTGTGTCCCAAGTGACCGAAATTTGCGCGATTTGCTCG
>LR538742.1:372029-392506 GCA_900536315.3 Caenorhabditis becei
CTTATCGAGATAAAATTTATGACGCAAACAGTAGCTTTTGGCGACATTTTGCGAGGGATTTTCAGTTTTTTGAGAATATCTCGCCAGGAAAAAATTTTCTCGAAAAGTTGTCAACTGAAAAGTTGTTCAGGAGACAGTTTCCCATCGATTGCTACCCTGACTTGACTCTTGAAAAATTCATTAAAGACTTTTATCAGTGATTTTGTCAAATCGAGCAAATCGCGCAAATCGCGCAAATCGCGCAAATCGCGCATCACTTGGGACACAAAATCCGTGCGCGATTTGCGCGAATCGCGCAAACGGGACGCACCAGAAAGAAAAAAATTATTTTGTACTGCTCAAATTTTATTTTTAAAAAATAATTTCCAGCCGATTCTGTTGTGAAATATCAAGAAAACATTCTTGTTTTTTTTTTTAATTTCTCATTTTTCGATTTTAAAAAAAATTTTTTTGACATTGAAAATCTATTTTGAAAATTTTTGAAAAAATTTTTAATTTTTAATTTTTTTTTCTAAATTTTTTAAAATTTTGCGATTCTCATGTCAATGTCATTTTTTACAATTTCATTCAGTTTTTGACATTTTTTTTAAATTTTGAATTATTTTTTCACTTTTTTCGAAAATTCCCAATTCGTCTCACCTTCAAACAATCATCCCTGATACTGCCCTGATCCTTATCAAATTGTCCCTGATTCTTGGCGAAACTCTGATATTTCCGCAGATAAAGTGTCTGTCGAATGGCCAAATGATGATTGTGCTCGACGATTTCTTTCATGAACACTTCGTCGGCTTTGATTATTGATAACGGCAGAATGTTATGGATATCATCTGGTTTGCCCTTGATAGCGAACTCGTCCAGTTTTTTGTTGACTCTGAAATCGAAAAAAGTGGGTCACGTAAAAAAATACGTGAAAAAAAAGAAAAAAAATCTAGATCATTTTCACGTGAAAAATCTAGGTCAATTTCAATTTTACGTGAAAAATGAAAGTAATTTTTACGTGAAAAATCTAGGTCAATTTCAATTTTACGTGAAAAATCTAGGTCAATTTCAATTTCACGTAAAAAATTTAGGTCATTTTCACGTAGAAATATAGGTTATTTTTACGTGAAAAATCTAGGTCATTTTTACGTGAAAAATCTAGGTCATTTTTACGTGGAAATCAAGAATCTAGCACACGTGAAATTTCAAAGCCCACCTCTTCAAATAGTCCCTAACAATGTCGGAGTACTCCTTTCTGAGTCCCTTGCACGTGATATATCTCTCTGAATTGGCCGGCCGACTCGTGTGTGGTTTGTGCAGTGATACACTCTGATAACAGACACGCATCAGATAGATAAGGGCCACGCTGAACGGAGTGAAGATGTCGAACAGTTTGCAGAAGAAGTTGCCGCCTTCACGGACGATGCAAAGAGAGACGAGCAGTTGACAGAGGTACAGACGTTTTGAGAGGATTTCCTGGAAGGGAAGGAATGGGAGTGATAAGGAGGGGAGATTGATAGGGATGGTGATAAGGTGTGATAAATTGAAAAAATTTGAAAAATTACAAAATCTTGATTTTTTGCTGAAAAAATTGGGGAAAAAATATAATTTTTGACATTTTTGAAATTGAAATTTTTTTCATTTCAAAAATGAATTTTGGAATCTATTTTTTTAATTTTTTGAAATTCAGGCACATTTTTATTTGTGAGAAAAATTCAGAATTCTTTCAAATTTTTTTAAATTGAAAATTGAATTTTCTGAATTTTTGATTCAATTTTTTTTTTGAAATTTTGAAAATTTAAAAAATTTATTTTAGAATTCAATTTTTTTCTCTAATTTTCGGATCTATTGAAATATATTTTTAATTCGTTTTTTTTTAAATTTACTTTTTGTAAATGAAAAAATGTGGAATTTTTTGAATTTTTTGAAAACAAATTTTGGAATCCTTATTTTTAATTTTGCAAACTTTCAAAAATCAAATTTCCCATATTATTCCAATTTTTCCGGAATCAAAAAATTTTTTGAAATTTTTAAAAATTTATTTTGAATCCTATTTTTTAATTTTAGTTTTTTCAAAATTTTTTAATTTTTTGAAATTTGAGAAAATTCATTTTGAAATTCTATTTTTTGAATAAATTTTTTTTTATTTCGATACTTCTATTTTCTAATTTTCTAAATTTTTCTATTTTCCCCCAAATATTTACCTGTAAATTTTCCTGTCCCTCAACACTAAATCCACCATCAGCCATCATCAAATGTACTCCTTCTCCACCAGTTCCTCTCGAAATAAATGCCTCCAAAGTGTCAATATTCTCCGGATCCATCACATCTCCATTCTCTTTTTTACCGTAAAAAGTCTCGAAGAAATACGCGGAAGAGGCACAGAATTTCTGAAAAAAAAATGGAATTTTAGGGAAAAAATGAGACAAAATTTGAAAAATTGAAAAAAAATAACATTTGATTTTTTTAAATTAGGAATCGGTGAAATATTCAACTTTTCAGTACTTTATGAAATTCTGAAAATTCCGCAAAAATCAGATTTTTGCAAATGAAAATTTTAAAGCTTTTTTAAAGGACCCGCACATGCAGATTTTGCATGTCCATTTTATTGGCTTAAAATGACGGAGTAGCAACAACTAAGAAAACCCCCAAAGGAAAAAAATTTACGATTTTTCCTCGATTTTTGGGGAATTATTTAGGGAGGCCGTTATGTCTGCCGCCCGGCGAGTTTGAACGCGGCGTGACGAGAGAGCAGAGACGCAGAGAAAGGCGCCGCTCCCGGCGGTTTTTTCGAAAAGGTGCGAAACCGACTGGGCTTTTTTTTGTGATATTCCAATAATATTCGATAGAGGAGACACATGGCGAATGGAAAATATAAAAATTACCTGAAAACTTTCTCAAAATCAGTCACGAAATTAGTGTGCCGACTCGAACAGCCCTCGCTCGAGTGCACTCGAGTTTGCCGGTGGTTACTCGTTCGAGCGAGTTCGAGCGAGCGCTCGTTTTGTTCGAGCGCTCGAGCGCTCGCTCGAAAACGAGTGTCACTCGTTCGAGCGCTCGTTCGAGTGGAGCGTTCTCCGAGAGGAGTACACACGCGCGTGGCCGAGAAAATCGAACTAAATTGATTCAATTTTCACAAGTTTAGTGATTTATTCACTGAAAAACGGAATTTTCGAGAAAAAAACGATGAAATATCATTATAATAATCATACAGACTAGTTTTACAGCTGAAGAACCGCTTTTCTCGTTGCCAATTGCGTAAAACCGGGTAAAGTACAATTTCAGGTTGTTTTCAGGATTTCTAGGAGATTTTCTGCGATTTTTTCTGCTGATGAAATTTTTGCAGAGTGTATCTCGCTCAGCGAAACCTATAAACTACTCGATAACTGGATAAAAACAGCCATGAACGCATTTTTCTATTGAAAAGTGTAAATTTTGTTCAATTTTCACA
The DNA here is from genome assembly GCA_900536315.3 of Caenorhabditis becei. Taxonomy (NCBI): domain Eukaryota; kingdom Metazoa; phylum Nematoda; class Chromadorea; order Rhabditida; family Rhabditidae; genus Caenorhabditis; species Caenorhabditis becei. The sequence continues at coordinate 375,460 of LR538742.1, forward strand.
GAAAAAAAAAACAATTTTCAGTGTTTTGTTGTTTTTTTTAACCTATTGAGAAATGCAGAAGAGTGCGAGTTTTTCACAGGAAATTCTGAAATAAACCTGAAATTGTGCTTTACCTTTTTCTTGGTTTTACGCTATTGGCAACGAGAAAAGCGGTTCGTCAGCTGTAAAACTGGTCTGTCTGATTATTATAATGATATTTCATCGTTTTTTTCTCGAAAATTCCGTTTTTCAGTGAATAAATCACTAAACTTGTGAAAATTGAATCAATTTAGTTCGATTTTCTCGGCCACGCGCGTGTGTACTCCTCTCGGAGAACGCTCCACTCGAACGAGCGCTCGAACGAGTGGCGCTCGTTTTCACGCGCTCGAGCGAGCGCTCGAACAAAACGAGCGCTCGCTCGAACTCGCTCGAAATTAATTCGAGCGAGTTTCACTCGAGGCTTGCTCGTTTCGGCACACTACACGAAATGACGAAATACCCCGAATTATCGATTTTTCGCATTTTTTCACCAAATCATGACTTTTCCTCCGGGTTTCTTAGTGGAAAAACGTAGAAAACACATAAACAGAATGGGAAACACAAAGTTACACTGGTTTTATGCATGTAGAGTGCAAAAATCTAAAAACTCAGAAAATCACTGATAAGAAACTTCAATGATTTTTTAGACGGTCAGGTTGGGGTAGCAATCGATTGGAAATAGTCTCCTGAACAATTTTACAGTAGAACATTTTGCCAGAAAATTTTTTCCTGGCGAGATATTCGTGAAAAACTGACGACAACTTGTGAAAATCTATCTAAAAATACGGTTTTTGTCATAAATTTTATCTGGATAAGGAAAATTCCAGGAGATTAGTGATAAACTACAAAGTTGCTTTTTATAAGCCCCTCAATCCAGCAAAAATACAAAAATGCTTCCGAAAAATGTTTGAAAATTGATTTCAGGACCCTTGTTGAGGGACAAATTGAGGTTTTCAGAAATAATTTTCAAACATTTTTTAGGAGGATTTTGGTATTTTTTCTGGACTTATGGGTCCATAATAAGCAACTTTGTAGTTTATCACTAATCTCCTGGAATTTTCCTTATCCAGATAAAATTTATGACAAAAACCGTATTTTTAGATAGATTTTCACAAGTTGTCGTCAGTTTTTCACGAATATCTCGCCAGGAAAAAATTTTCTGGCAAAATGTTCTACTGTAAAATTGTTCAGGAGACTATTTCCAATCGATTGCTACCCCAACCTGACCGTCTAAAAAATCATTGAAGTTTCTTATCAGTGATTTTCTGAGTTTTTAGATTTTTGCACTCTACATGCATAAAACCAGTGTAACTTTGTGTTTCCCATTCTGTTTATGTGTTTTCTACGTTTTTCCACTAAGAAACCCGGAGGAAAAGTCATGATTTGGTGAAAAAATGCGAAAAATCGATAATTCGGGGTATTTCGTCATTTCGTGACTGATTTTGAGAAAGTTTTCAGGTAATTTTTATATTTTCCATTCGCCATGTGTCTCCTCTATCGAATATTATTGGAATATCACAAAAAAAAGCCCAGTCGGTTTCGCACCTTTTCGAAAAAACCGCCGGGAGCGGCGCCTTTCTCTGCGTCTCTGCTCTCTCGTCACGCCGCGTTCAAACTCGCCGGGCGGCAGACATAACGGCCTCCCTAAATAATTCCCCAAAAATCGAGGAAAAATCGTAAATTTTTTTCCTTTGGGGGTTTTCTTAGTTGTTGCTACTCCGTCATTTTAAGCCAATAAAATGGACATGCAAAATCTGCATGTGCGGGTCCTTTAATTATTTTTTTCCTGGTTGAAATTTTTTGAAAATTAAAAAATTTTGAAAAATTGAATTATTATTTTTTTCTTTGAACAGATTTTGGATTTTGGATTTTTCAAAAAATTTCAAGTTAATTTTTTTATTTTCCTTCCAAATATGAAAAATTTCATTCAAAAATGATTATACGATTTTTCAAAATTTTCCAAAAAAAATTTTTTTTTTCAATTTTCAAAATTATGTCACAAATACGGCTTCTGGTTAAGGTTTCAGCACTTTTTCTGATGAAATTGGGTGAATTTGATTATTTTCAGCTAAATTCCAGCAATTTCCACCAATTTTCAGTGAAAAAACATGAAATTTCGGGGATTTTTGATGATTTTTCTCAAAAATCAGTGAAAACTGCTGGAATTTGGCTGAAAATCATAAAGATTACGTAATTTTACCTATTTTCATCAGAAAAAGCAAGCCTGGGCGAGATCGCGTTTTTTTACGTCAGGCAAAAGCGCGCACCGCGACGCGGCCGCCGCGCGACTGGCGACATTCGCCCATTGCGGTTTTCAGCCGGTTTTGTGGGAACCACTGAACCAATCTGGTAGATATAGACAAATTATGATAGAGGAGACTCAGGGCTAATGGAAAATACCAAATTTATCGAAAAATGATCATCAGATCAGCCAAAAAATGACATGTAACGAGACGCATGTTGATTTTTCATGTTTTTTGACATTTTCTCACTAACATGGAAAGTACCCGAAGTGTTACCCCCGGTTAGGAATGAGTCTAAGTGGAAATGATAGATCCCTATGGGGTATAATTAACCCATAAGTATTAGGCTGATTGTTATTTACATTTTCGAGATTTTTCCAAAAAGGTGTTTTTTTGAAAAAGTGGTGGTGCTCTAACTTTGAAAAATGTTTTCTCCGTTCAAAATGATTTTAGAACGACAGTCAAAAAAAGAAAATGTAGCTATTGACTTCAACTTTACGGCAAAAATACAAACAAGTTACAAAAAAATCTTGAAAACTTTTCACTAGGGAAAAAGTGCAACACTTAGGTGTGTCAGAAATCAATATCTCAAAAATTCACCAGCAACATGATAAAGCCATAAATTTTTTCGTGTTCAGCACACTTTTTTATGCAACTTTGTTTCTTGAGACCCCCGGGGGAAGTCACTTTCAAAGGGTCTAAAAAATCGATGAAAAAATAGCTGAAAACTTGATAATTTTTTAACTTTTGGAAGAAATGAGGAATCGAAAATCTGCAAAGGCCAAAATGTGCGCAATTTAACCCTACTTCAGAAAAAAAATAGTTTGAAAAAAAATCTGAAAAATTGAAATTTTTTTATTAGAGAGTTTGAAAAGGGGGTATTCAATATCTCGAAATCCCTTCATTAACTTTTGTTCTAATTATTTTTCCCGTTATCAGCGCACTTTTTTCTACAACTTTGTTCCCCATGACCCCCCGGGGCAAATGACTTTGAATGGGTGAAAAATTTATTTTTCAAATTGATCAAAAACTTCAAAAAATTTTATCTCCGTTTGAAATTGCGTTATCAAAATTCTGCAAAGGCCAAAATTTGTTAATTTTTATTGTTTATCAGTGAAAAATATGTCCCAAATGATTCTTCAAAAAATAAAAATTTTTCACGATAATGTGAAAAACCAAGTTTTTCATTATCTAAAAATTGAACCGTGGAAATTTGTTGAAACTATTTTTTTCTTGTAGAGCACACTTTTTTACCCAACTTTGCCTCTTGGGACCCCCGGGGCAAACCACTTTGACGGGGTCAAAAAAAATGTTGAAAATTTTGGTGATAAGAGTTTTTCAGCTAGAAGATTTCTAGCATCCCAGAAAATGTTTTCTAGGACCTGAAAACGTTTATAGGTAACGTTGTAGCCACAAGTAACCGATTCCCCAAACATCTGGACTTACTTCAGTTCAAAGTTTTTGAGTTATCACTCGAAGTAGGTCACCCAACTTCAGGGCCCCTTATCAGTATGATAAGAAATACAGAAACAAAAGTGATCAACTGAAAAGTTGTTGGCCTGAAGCAGTTCTATAAGAATCCATTTTAACATAGCAGGTTTCCTTTGAAAACTTCAAAATTCTCGAAATTTTGTCAAATTTGTCACTTTTTATCAGAATTTCTGAAAATCAACAGAGGGGGGTACGTGCTCAAAAAGGCCAGAATTCCCAAATTTCGGAAGTAGTCGTTTTTTGTGTTCTGGGTGCTAATTGGGACCCCAGTAACTCAAAAAACACAAAAAACGACATGTTCGAAAATTTGGGAATTCTGGCCTTTTTGAGCACGTACCCCCCTCTGTTGATTTTCAGAAATTCTGATAAAAAGTGACAAATTTGACAAAATTTCGAGAATTTTGAAGTTTTCAAAGGAAACCTGCTATGTTAAAATGGATTCTTATAGAACTGCTTCAGGCCAACAACTTTTCAGTTGATCACTTTTGTTTCTGTATTTCTTATCATACTGATAAGGGGCCCTGAAGTTGGGTGACCTACTTCGAGTGATAACTCAAAAACTTTGAACTGAAGTAAGTCCAGATGTTTGGGGAATCGGTTACTTGTGGCTACAACGTTACCTATAAACGTTTTCAGGTCCTAGAAAACATTTTCTGGGATGCTAGAAATCTTCTAGCTGAAAAACTCTTATCACCAAAATTTTCAACATTTTTTTTGACCCCGTCAAAGTGGTTTGCCCCGGGGGTCCCAAGAGGCAAAGTTGGGTAAAAAAGTGTGCTCTACAAGAAAAAAATAGTTTCAACAAATTTCCACGGTTCAATTTTTAGATAATGAAAAACTTGGTTTTTCACATTATCGTGAAAAATTTTTATTTTTTGAAGAATCATTTGGGACATATTTTTCACTGATAAACAATAAAAATTAACAAATTTTGGCCTTTGCAGAATTTTGATAACGCAATTTCAAACGGAGATAAAATTTTTTGAAGTTTTTGATCAATTTGAAAAATAAATTTTTCACCCATTCAAAGTCATTTGCCCCGGGGGGTCATGGGGAACAAAGTTGTAGAAAAAAGTGCGCTGATAACGGGAAAAATAATTAGAACAAAAGTTAATGAAGGGATTTCGAGATATTGAATACCCCCTTTTCAAACTCTCTAATAAAAAAATTTCAATTTTTCAGATTTTTTTTCAAACTATTTTTTTTCTGAAGTAGGGTTAAATTGCGCACATTTTGGCCTTTGCAGATTTTCGATTCCTCATTTCTTCCAAAAGTTAAAAAATTATCAAGTTTTCAGCTATTTTTTCATCGATTTTTTAGACCCTTTGAAAGTGACTTCCCCCGGGGGTCTCAAGAAACAAAGTTGCATAAAAAAGTGTGCTGAACACGAAAAAATTTATGGCTTTATCATGTTGCTGGTGAATTTTTGAGATATTGATTTCTGACACACCTAAGTGTTGCATTTTTTCCCTAGTGAAAAGTTTTCAAGATTTTTTTGTAACTTGTTTGTATTTTTGCCGTAAAGTTGAAGTCAATAGCTACATTTTCTTTTTTTGACTGTCGTTCTAAAATCATTTTGAACGGAGAAAACATTTTTCAAAGTTAGAGCACCACCACTTTTTCAAAAAAACACCTTTTTGGAAAAATCTCGAAAATGTAAATAACAATCAGCCTAATACTTATGGGTTAATTATACCCCATAGGGGTCTATCATTTCCACTTAGACTCATTCCTAACCGGGGGTAACACTTCGGGTACTTTCCATGTAAATTTTGACTTTTTTCCAGGTTTTTGTGCTGGAATAACAAAAATACACTCATACCGAATGGAAAACACAAAGTTAGAGTGATTTGAAGATTATGAGTGCAAAATCCAAACATTTTTTTTGAAACGCCTATAAAAAACTTCAATGATTTTTTAGATGGTCAGGTTGGGGTAGCAATCGATAGGGAATCATCTCCTGAACAACTTTTCAGTTGATCACCAACCACCAAAATTTTTTTCTGGCGAGATAATCTCAAAAAACTGGTGACGACCCCCAAAAAGTCACCAAAAACTACGATTTTTGTCAAAAATTTTATCTCGATAAGGAAAATTCTAGGTGATTAGTGATCAACTACAAAGTTGCTTCTTTTGACACTATGAACCCACAAAAAATACAAACAAGCTTCTAAAAAATGTTTGCAATTAATTTTAATGACTCTGGTTAAGTGACATGTTAACTCTTGCAAAAATCGTCCCCAAACATTTTTTAGAAGCTTGTTTGTATTTTTTGTGGGTTCATAGTGTCAAAAGAAGCAACTTTGTAGTTGATCACTAATCACCTAGAATTTTCCTTATCGAGATAAAATTTTTGACAAAAATCGTAGTTTTTGGTGACTTTTTGGGGGTCGTCACCAGTTTTTTGAGATTATCTCGCCAGAAAAAAATTTTGGTGGTTGGTGATCAACTGAAAAGTTGTTCAGGAGATGATTCCCTATCGATTGCTACCCCAACCTGACCATCTAAAAAATCATTGAAGTTTTTTATAGGCGTTTCAAAAAAAATTTTTGGATTTTGCACTCATAATCTTCAAATCACTCTAACTTTGTGTTTTCCATTCGGTATGAGTGTATTTTTGTTATTCCAGCACAAAAACCTGGAAAAAAGTCAAAATTTAGTGAGAAAATGTCAAAAAACATGAAAAATCAACATGCGTCTCGTTACATGTCATTTTTTGGCTGATCTGATGATCATTTTTCGATAAATTTGGTATTTTCCATTAGCCCTGAGTCTCCTCTATCATAATTTGTCCATATCTACCAGATTGGTTCAGTGGTTCCCACGAAATCGGCTGAAAACCGCAAAACTGCGGCCGCGTCGCGGCGCGCGCTTTTGCAAGTTGCGAAAGCGCGCAGCGCGCTTCTGCACGCGTCTCGCCGACGTATCTCGCCCACCCCTGAGAAAAAGTGTCAAAACTTTGTCCAGAAGCCATATTTCAGCCAAAAATCATTTTCGTGGCGAGACCAGGTGACATAATTTTTAATTTTTGAAAAAATAGACATTTTTTGAAAATTTCTGAAAAATCCCATGATAATTCGAATTATTCAGTTCTAGGTAAAATTTTTTTTTAATGTTGAAAAAAAAATTCAAAAAATAGTTTTGAGCTTTTTTTTTTGAAAAATCAAAATTCCTACTTTCTCAGAGAAAAAAATTAAAAATTAAATTTCTGTTTTTTTTTTAAATATCTGTCCATTAATCTCTCTCACCTGAAGTTTAAAATCATCCTTTCCAGCCAACGTGAATCCGAATCCCTTTGCATTATAGAATCCCTTCCTCCACAACATGTACTCCGAAAAGCCTCCAGGCCCAGCACAAACATCCGCAAAATAGAAAATCGGAGCTTCCCGATCGATATTCTCTGCATTTTCGCCCTCTTTCAACGGATTTTTCAGCAGAAACTTGTCGTTTTCCGTGTTCTCCCTGGACAGAATCCAATCGTAAATCTTGTCCATATTCGCCGTTTTCATCGCTGCCCGATTCTGGAAAAACGCCGATCCGATGGTCTCGTATGGATTGGCACGGGTGCGGGCTTCCCGAAGATCCCGATCCGACATCGCATCGAACACGTCCTTTGCCTTGAGCATGTCCGTCAGAATCTGTTGATCACAGAAGTTCGTCTCGTCCGAAATTTCCATTTTTCGCTGGAATTGGTAAGACTGAGGAAATTAATTAAAATTGAAGTGTTTTTGAAATTCAGACTGGAATTTTTTTTCAATTTCAAAATTCACGTAAAAATGGCCTAAATTTTTTTCACGTGGCCCAAATTTTTTCTACGTGACCTAGATTTTTTCACGTGAAAATTTTCTGATTTTTCACGTGTCCTAGATTTTTTTTTTCAAGTAGCCCAAATTTTTCTGTTCACGTGATTCATTTTTTACGTGACCTAGATATTTCATGTGATAATTCCCAAACCTAATTTTTTACGTGATGACCTGATTTTTTGCACATGAGACCATAATGTTGCCCACGTGACCCAGATTTTTAACGTGATGACCTAGATTTATAATTTCCTGATTTTTCACGTGAAAATGACCTAGATTTTTTTTACATGATAATTTTCTCATTTTTCACGTAAACCAGATTTTTACAATTTTTCTAAATTCTTGTTCACGTGAACCAGATTTTTTTCACGTGACCTCAATTCTTCACGTGAAAATAATTTAGCAATTTTACGTGAAAATGACCTAGGTGTTTTACGTAAATTTTCACGTGACCTATTTTTCGGATTATTTTTTGTGATTTTTTTTTGACTTTTGGAAAATTGAATTTCTGGCAAAAAATTAGGCATTTGCGAGTTTCAGATTTTTCAGAAAATTAATTTTCAATTTTTTTTCAATTTTGAAAGATCTTTTCTTTGTGGAAATTTTCAAAAAATCGGATTTTATTTTTATTGAATTTATTTTTTGTGAATTTTTTCGGGATTATTATTATCAATTTTTTCAATTTTTTTCTCTTTTTCACCTGAATATTTACCTTCTCAACAAATTCAAAGAACTCATCATTTCCGAGTTGTGCCACAATCTCGTGTCTCTTCTCCTCATCCAAATCACTCATCCATCGCACCGTCTCTTCGATCGTTTTCTCTTCCGTCGTCTCGTCCCATTCCTCATTGAAATCCCTCGCAACTGCTTTACCGGCAAGACTTCCCAGACCCGTACGGCCTCTCTGAGTGCTCAACGCCACTGGCTCCGCCCTTCCCTGTGCATTTTTTCCGAGTCCTTCTCCCGTTTTGTGACCCATTTTCTGCATCAGCTTCTCAGCAATTGTCAGGGGTCTCTGGGACTGATTATCAGATGATTCGGCATCACTTGGCTGATAAATCGACAATTGATAACCTGATTCCGATGGTTCTCCTGGTTTTCGGAACTTTGCCGGTGGCTGATAATCTGATTGGTTATCATCTTCCTCTTCTTCCTCATCTTCGGCTTGCAGGGCTCGTTTTGACTGCAAAATATGGTTTTTATTGAGTTTTTCAGGGCAAATCATTGAAATTCAGGGGTTTTCATGAAATTTGATCAATTTTCCAGCTTTTTTGCTTGAATTTGACTGTTTTTAAATGAAATTTGATAAAATTCGGGATTTTTCAGTGAATTTTTCAGAAAATTAAAAGATTCAAGGTTTTTATTGATTTTTGGGAATTTTTGCAATTACTACATGTAAAAAACGTGCAAAAAATGAAAATTTGACATTTTCGGAGGAAATTTGGGGGATTTTCGATGAATTTCAGGTAAATTTCGGGTTTTCGTAGATTTTTGGTAATTTTCAGGTTTTTCACAATGCTTTCTTTCTTTTCAACACAAATTTGACAGATTTCCCAGGAATAATCCTGAAAAAATGACCAAATTGCCGCAAATTTCGAAATTTTGGGGGTTTCGGAGATTTTTTTAATTTTTTTTGATATTTTTATGATTTTCATTGATTTTCCAGCGTTTTTACCGTTTTTCAGCAGAAAAATTTCAATACTACAGGAAAAATCCCAAAAACTTCCCAAAAATGCGGAAAATTTCGAAATTTTGGGTTTCTCTTGATATTTTCATGGTTTTTATTGATTTTTCAAGGTTTTCTACGTTTTTCAACACAAAATTAAGAATTTTTCGGAAAAATTCGCAAAAAATGGAGGAAAATTTCGAAATTTTGAGGATTTTTGAGAATTTTTGAGTTTTTCTTGATATTTTGTGGTTTTTATTGATTTTTTAATGTTTGCAACGTTTTTCTTTTGGAAATCTGAAAATTTACAGTGTTTTTCCGGATTTTTCCAACATTTTTCATCAAAAACCACTCACCACTGTAAATTTTTCGTGTTTTTCCTTGTATTCCTCCATTTTCTCGTCTTTTCTCATTCTCGCCAGACGAGCGATGCGGTCTTGAACGGATTCCGAGTCGCCGCTTTCTGAGGAGTCCTGGAAATTGGGAAATTTAAAATTTTGCAGTGGAAATGTTTAAATTTTGGGAAAATTAGTGAAAAATCGACTTACCCCGTTCATTTTTCGCGTTTTTTAGTGGTTTTTGACCTGAAAATCAATAATTTATTGGGTTTTAAAAGGAAAAATGAGGAAAACCGGGAGAAATTGCGAAAATTGGCTGAAAATCGTGTAAAAATGAGCAATTGTGGGAAGCGCTAAACTCAGCGCTACCCCGTAACTTTGGAGTGTCGTACTACGCTCCGCCCACTCTGCACACATTCGATGGCGGCGCGCGGAACCCGTGAGGTGTCGGCTGCTGCGGTTTATCACCTCTAGGCGCCGCGCTCCATCTGCCTACCTTACTCGAATAACCCGTCGATGAAGACCACTAAATGACGAATCCTAATATTCATTGCGGATATGAGGCATTTGTCTGAGCGGGTTAGAGTGATACATTATCAGTGATAAAAAACAGTTTTGGTAGATCTAATGAAATCATCTTATCTTGAAGTTCGCAAAACTTTCGCAGAGTTGGCAAAGTTCGTTTCCTGAAAACTTTCTTCTGATGCAATTTGATCGTAATTGTGAAAAAATCTTCACTCCCGTGATAATTTGTCATTTTCCCCCTAGATTTTCAATGTTTATCACTATCAATTCAGCTCAACAGCTTCAAGTTCCCAAAAATGTGCTTCTTATCACTGATAATCCCGCTCAGACAAATGCCTCATATCCGCAATGGGTATTAGGATTCGTCATTTAGTGGTCTTCATCGACGGGTTATTCGAGTAAGGTAGGCAGAAGAAGCGCGGCGCCCAGAGGTGATAAACCGCAGCAGCCGACACCTCACGGGTTCCGCGCGCCGCCATCGAATGTGTGGAAAAGGGGCGGGGCGTAGGGGGGGGGGAAGTTGGGGAAGTTTGCGGGAATTGAAAAAAATTGGAAAATACAGGGAAAGAAGGAAAAGAAGGAGTTATCAATAGAGCGCACTTTCTGAAAACAGAAAAAATTAGAAATTTCCAAAAAAATTGGAATTTTCTTTTTCGAAATTCGAAACAATGGAGCGCACTTTTCATATCATTAAAATTTTGAAAACTCTTCAAAAAATTGGTGAATTTTCTGTGAAAAATTCAAAAAAAAGCACATGTTTTTTTTTATTTTTTTGAAATTCCCACAAATTCTGTATAGAGCGCACTTTCCACAGGCCGAAATTCAAATTTCAAAAATTAGAAAAATCCAGAAAAAAAAGGAAAAAAGAAATTATCAATAGAGCGCACTTTCTAAAATCAGAAAAAATTGAGAAAATGGAAGAAAATGTTTGAAGAAAAATAAATTTAAAAAAAAACAGGAAAATTAAAAATGTTCAAGTTGTTAATAGAGCACACTTTCCCTATCATCAAAAATTGAAAACTTTTCGAAAAGTATGAAAACTTCTGTAAATTTTAAAAAATTAAAAAAAAAAGTTTTTTTGGCGAATTTTTTTCAAATTCCCACAAATTAGCAATAGAGCGCACATTCCAAAAGCCTTTCTGAAATCAGAAAAAAAGAGAAATATTGAAGAGATTTCCAAAAAACAAAATTTTCAATGGAGCGCACTTTCCTAATCATCCAAAATTTGCAATTTTTCAAAAAGTATGAAAACTTCTGTAAATTAAAAAAAAAACAATTTTTAATAAATTTTTTTCAAATTCCCACAAATTGTTAATAGAGCGCACTTTCCAAAAACCAGAATTCCATTTAAAAATCATCAAAATTTCAAATTCCCCGCCAAAACAAAAATTCCAAAAGTCCCCTCCTTATCTCCCAAAAAAACGTGAAACTTGTTTCACTGATACCAAATATCCCCGTGACCACCCCGAAAAAATGCTGACAAATCGCTCTTATCAGCAACGTGGCGCCCTAGAAAGATAAGATCAGTTCGCTATAAAAGGAGGAGCGAAACGAAGGGAATCCTCATAACAGACTCTCCAAAGTCTCTACTCAACTCACCACTGACAACAACTAACAATGCTCGCCAACAACTCGAAGCTCTCGAACATTCCCGAGGAGACCTCCTCGGAGTTGCGGACCGTCCGTTCCTGTCCGAAATGTGGAAGTGTGAAGAAAGTGCGCTCCAACGCGACCGTGTCGCCGATCCCATCGGTGACCACTTCGGAAGCGGTCCTCACGCAGATCCCAATGGATCTGATGCTTCTGGAGGACGAGGAGGTGTACCCGGATGTGCGCACCAACTCGGAAGGTCTTCTGACCATCGTCACGTCTCCTGATGGCATCCCGACGCTTCTGAAGATGGTCGGAGGCATCCTTGAAGCCTCGGAAACATCGGATGTCGCGTCGACGCCCACCAAGGGCGGCTTCTACCAACTTGGATCCGATCCGACAGTCCCGCCCAACACGTCATCGTCGTATGTCGTCACGACGCCTTCGGAAGCATCGGAGGGGGCTCCAGAAGTGTCATCGCATCCATCGGATCTGATGTGTGTGTGCTTCAACTGTTGGAAGGCGGCTGGTGGAAAGACGTGGAAATCACCGACAGGTATTTGGGGAAATCGATAAAAAATCGATAATTTTGGAAATGAAATTTTTTTTTGGAACATTTTGAGAGAAAAAAATTGGGGAAAGTTCAAAAAAAATTTTTGAACAAAAAATTTTTTCAACTTTTGAATTTTTCCAATTCAAATTTTTGAAAATCAAAATTTCGGGTTTTTAGAAAAAAATTAATTTTGAAAAAGTTTTGAAAAACTGAAATTTTTGAAGATTAAAATTTTCTGAAAAATCGAAATTTGAAATTTTTCGAAAAAAAATCAAACTCAATTTTTTGAAAAATTCAAAAAAAAAATTGGAAAAATTTTTTTTTGAAAATTGGAATTTTCGAAATTTTGAAAAATCAATTTTTTTTCTATTTTTTCCAATTTTGAAAAAATCTATATTTGAAATTAAAAATTTAACTTTTGAAAAATCAATTCGAAAAATTTTGGAACAATTTTTTCTTTTCAAATTTTCAAAAATTTCTTTTCAAATTTTCACAAATTCAATTTTTTTTACAAATCAAATTCGAAAAAAAAAATTTTTTGGAAAAAAAAATTTTGAATTTTTTCAATTTCGACGAATTTTAAAAAAAAATCAATATTTAGCATAGAGAATCAAATTCAATCAAATTATCAAAAATTGAAGAATCAAAATTTTTGGAATTTTCAAAAAATCAATATTTCAATTTTTTTTAGAAACCATTTTTCTTTCTCAATAATTTCCCCTCAGGCCCTGCAACTCCAACGGTCTCTCCGCTTCCGACAAACCACATCACTGACATTGTTCCCCAAACACCAACGGAATCGTCGGCGTCTTCTTCACTGGCTTCTGAAGATACGGATTCTGAACTCGGATCGATAACTACATGGGTCTCTGAGATGGAAACGGAAGAGTCGCTTCTCCGAGAAAAGCTCCGAATCCAAGGCGAAGTTATCGCCAAACTCGTTCGAATTTCTGATATTTCGAAACGGATTGAGGAAATTAGAAGACGTGACGGAGACGACAAAGATGAGGATGCTTAGAGAGCACTAACTTTTGACTGATTTATCGGAGATTTGGGAATAAAGAGGGAAATTATTGATTATTGATTTTTGCCTGGTTTTTTGGGAATCGCCTGATTTTTCTGAAGTCCGAAAACTCAGTTGCGTTGCGGTCGCGATGCGGTTCTTTGGAATTTTGACTTTTCCAAAAAAATTGAATTTGGCGGGATTCCCTGGCGCCTTGAAATGTGAAAAACTTGAATTCCCGCCGATTTCGACAAGGTTGCGGGTTTTTCGAAAAATTGAAAATTGAAATAAAATGAAACTTTGTGAAAATCGGACGCGTTGCGGTCGCGGCGCGGTTGCCTTGAAGAATTTGAAATATTCAAATTTTTTGAAAATGGTCAAAATTTTTGATATTTAAAAAATTTTAATTTTTCTGATTTTCGCAGATTTTTCGGATGCGTTGCGGTTGCGTCGCGGTTTTAAAAAAATCAAATAATTTGAGAATTGAGAAAAAAGGGAAATTTCATCGATTTTTTGGTACTTTTTTGGGAGTTGGCTGATTTTTTTGGGGGAATTTTTGATTTTTTTTTGAATTTGGCGGGTTTTTTAAAATTTGAAAATGAAATGAATTATTTCGAAAAACTCGAACGCGTTGCGGTCGCGGCGCGGTTTACTTGAAAAAGTTTACATTTTTTTCCAAGAACTTTTTGAAAATGACTGAAATTTTCGAAATGTGAAACTTTTAAATTTTGCTTTTTTTTTGGGATTTTCAGAATGCGCTGCGGTTGCGTTTCGGTTGGAAAATATTGAGAAAACGGGAAAAGAATCAATAAGATTAAAAAAAAAACAAGAAAAATTGATGAAAAAAGTATATACCCTCTGGTCGCAATTTGTCGTAACATTCGGTGTCTGCACTAAGTTTTTAGAGGTCAAATTGGGACATTTTTGGTGAAAAAGGAGATCCTCATGGTAATTTATTGTGATAGCAATGCAATTTATCAGTTATCAGTGGTGATAACTTAAAGGAATACTGCAACCAAATTTTCACTTTTGGAGATTTTGGTATCAAAAAAATCCCCGTATTCGATTTAGTCGGTTCAATACGAAAAAGTCGAAAAAATTTTCCAGTACACCCTCGTACCAAAATAAGCTTTCAAAATTTGAATTCCGCGCCAAAAGAACGCTTCGTGTCGATTTACGATAAACTGGGCGCGATGGCGGAATTTCGGAGCAACGTAGTTGGATTTTTTTTTGATTTTTTTCCGTTTTTCCTGATTTCTCCCAAATTTCCGCTGTTTTTGCTATTTTTTCTCAAGATTTTGTGTTTTTTTGCTTGATTTCTACGATGTCGACACGAGTTGACCGTTCGTTCGACGATTTGTCGTGTTTTTCTCGCATTTTTTCAGTGAATTTCAAAATTTGCAGATTTCCGCCCCAGCACGAGCACAAATCGATCGAAAAAGCAAGAGAATTATAATTAACTTTATTTAATCAATAAAATTCAATTTTATATTCCATTTGTTGTTGCCAATTCTCATGATTCCGGAAAAATTTCCGATTTTCGCGTGAATTTGACGGAATTCTTCGGTTTTTGTCGTTCGGAGAGCACGATTACAACGATTTGACCTGAAAATCAGTCACAAAGCATCATTTGTCTAAGGAAACACTCAAGAAAGTGAAAAAAACTTATCTAAAACGCCATGAAATCTTCGCCGGCAATTGAAATCGGCGCTGTTCCTTTTTCGAGTGATTTTCCGGGTTTTTTTGGGTGTTTTGGCTGAAAGATGGCATTTGATTTGATTTTTTAGTAATAAACGGCAATAGGATTGAAGAAAATCAAAGAAAATTGAAGAAAAACCGAAAATAAATCGAAAAAAGTGATTGCACCGTCAAAATAAAACTTGCGCGTGCAATCGCGCGCATTGCAGCGATTGCACGGTGCATTTTGTCGTAGCACCATGCAATTGCATCCGCCTTCAAAAATAATAAACTTATGAGCACAGAGGAGCCAAAAAGAATTTTTTTGGTCTGAAAATTTCTGGAGGTACACAGTCGAGTGCGGGGAATTTTTTGATCATAAAACTAAAAAATCTTCAAAAATGGTTGCAGTATTCCTTTAACAAAATCGAATTTGATGAGGATCCCAATGAGGTGGAAAATAAATATTACTAAAAATATTATCAATTGGGAGATTATTAGGAGAGTGATAAGCAAGTGATAAGGGAGGATTTTTAGAAAATCTTGAAAAAAATTAGAGAGAAAAGGGACAATTTTTGGAGGGTAAAATTGAGAAAAAGGTGAATGGAACAAGAGGAAATTGGGAGAAAATCGAGTAAAAATCGGAGAAAAATCAAGAAAAATTGAGGAAAAAATAGAGGGAAATAGGGGAATTTTCAGGTGATAAAAAGTGATTGATAAGGATTATCAGTGGAAAAATCCGGGAAAAATCGGGAAGAAGTTAGGGGGGAAATACGAGATTTTTGAGAGGAATTTTTGAGGTAAAAACTGAAATTTCGGGGAAAAATTGTCGAATTTCAGGGATTTTTTAGGAATTTTAAAGGATTTTTCTAGAATTTTTTTGAATGAGAAAAATTTGAAAAAAATCAGAAAAATTCGAAAAATACCAAAAAAAAATCAAAAAATCCTGAAAAAAGCCAAAAATTTTTTTGAAAAATCGTAAAATTTGGGAAATTTCAGAGATTTTTCAAAATTTTTTTTCGTAATTTTAAAATTTTTTTTTAATCCAGAAAAATCCCATAATTGTTTTTTTTGAAAATTTGGGAAATTCAGAGAATTTCAGGAATTTTTCAATTTTTTGAAATCTCAAAAAATTCCTAAAAAATTCTAAAAAATCCCATCAATCCCTTATCAACTGATAAAAAATCTGATTTTTCAGGAATTTTTAAGAAATTTTCTAGAATTTTTTGAATTAAAAAAATCTCAAAAAAATCAGGAAAAATTTGAAAGTATTCTAAAAAATCTCAAAAATTTTAGATAAATTCCAAAATATTTTTTTTTAATTTTCAACAAATTCAAAAAAAATTCTGAAAAATCCCATCAATTCCTTATCAATTGATAAAAAATCTGGATTTTTGAAAAATCAATACGAATCAATTATCAGTCTTCTTTCAGCGCCACGAAGCGTTTCCCTGATATCCTCCTCCTCCACCACGTCCACCTCTTCCCTGATAAGGAGGTCTCTGATAACCGGGCGGTCCGCCACGTCCTCCTCCCTGATAACCACCACCACGATGAGGTTGTTGTTGTTGTTGGTGATAAGATTGCTGTTGGTGATAAGGTTGCTGCTGATAGTGGCCACCTCCTCTACCGCCACCGTATCCTCCGTCACGTTGGTCGTGGTATCGTTGAGGTCCGCCGCCTGGAAAAATGGATTGATAAAGATTGGTAGGAGGTGATAAGGGCTGATAAAATTGGAAAATCAGGAGAATAATTGTGAAAATAAGAGGAAAAAACTAAAATTTTGGAAATTTTTTAAAAAATTTGATTTTTCCCTATTTTTCAGAAAAAATTTGCAACAACATAGTTTCGTTGTGAGACCCAAAAAAATGGTTTTTTTTTTTCTGAAACAGAGTTTCAAAATTTCATGATTTTGAAAATCAAAATTTTCAAAAAATTAATCAAAAATTTGGAAAAATTCAAAAATTTCAAAAAAATTTTCAATTTTTAAACTTTTTTTTGAAATTTCAGATTTTTTTCAAAAAAATGCGAAAAATCCAAAACAAAAATTGAAATTTCGGTGCGAGCCCCAAAAAATTTACAAAAAATTTAATTTAACTTTTTTGAAAACTTGACACTTTTTAGTATTGTTGTGATTTTC
>LR538742.1:394002-411526 GCA_900536315.3 Caenorhabditis becei
TTCAAAAATCTTGAAACAAGGTCCTTTTTGTTCAGAACTTTTTTAAAATCAAAAAAAAATTCTAAAAAATTTTCAAAAAAGGTCCATTTTTTTTTGAAATTATTGAGAATAAAAAAAACAATAAAATCGAAAAAAGTAAATTTTTTGGATAAAAAATTTTTTAAAAAAACAAGAAATGTTGAAATTTTCGTTTTTTCAAAATTGAAACTTTTCAGTAATTTTGAAATTTTTCTCCAATTTTTCCAAACTTCAAATTTTTAAAATTCCATGAAAATTCCAAATTTTTAAATTTCCAAATTTCTAACACTAATTTTTTAATTTTCAAAAAATTTATTCCCCATTTCCCCCCTAATTTCCCTCAATTCCTTACCGGCAAATCCTGGCACTCCTCATGATTAACCGGTGACGGGAACGGTTGTCCTGGAGCAATGGCCGTCGAGTCTGCCCCAATCTTTCCACTAACTCCGTTCAACAAAGACGGATCCACATCCACCATTTCCTCGTTTTTCCCACCCGAAATCTCTTCGAAAAACGCAAAAGACGGATGATTTCTGCCGATGAAAATGCGGTTGGGTCCCCGTTGATTCCGCATTTTCTCCTCATCTGTCAACGTGGAATACACCGATTCGAGGGTCTTCAGAAGACGTTTTTCGTCGACAAACGGCAGAAGAGCCACGCCTTGCCACGCGTACTTCTTGCCGTTCAGGTCGATTCGGAAGTCGGCCGGGTAGAGGTCAATGATCGGAGAGTCGTCGGATATCATCAGCTTTTGCCATTCGGTTGGAAGGTGTTGTCTGGAAACATAATGATAATGATAATGATCTGATAGTGATAACTGATATTGATATCAATTCAGGGTTGCTTGCTTGAAAAATAATAGTGCATGGAAGTGCGCTCTGATGAGAATTTTTGAATTTTTGAAAAACTGATTTTAAAAAATAGGGAAATAGCAAATTTAATTTGAAGATTGTGTTTTGATAACTGATGGTGATAAAATTGATAGCAAATTGTTTTTTGAAAATGGAAAATATGAAAATTTGGGCAGCGGTTCCCCGGGAAAAACAACTCTGGGAATTGGGGTCTCGAAGCGAAAATGAAAAATGGTTTTCACTTTTTCTCATTTTCGCTTCAAGACCCAAATTTCCAAAGTCGTGAACATCAGGAAATTTCAAAATTGGTAAGTACGCTCTAATGCTAAAAATTTGAAAAACGGCTCAATTCCAGATTTCCGGACAAGGAAAACGCGCTCTAATAAAAAATTCTCGAAAAAGCGTGGATTCAGTGTTATCTACTTGAAAAAAACAATGCATGGAAGTGCGCTCTAATGACAATTTTTGAAAAATTGAGAAAAAAAAAAGAGAAAAATTAGGAATTTTTGCATTAAAATTTTTGATTTTTTTTAATTCACCCAAAAAAAATCTCCAAATTTCGCTGCGAGATCCAAATTTCAGAAGTCGTTGATATCAATGACTTGGTAAGTGCGCTCTAATGATAAAAAATTGAAGAATGACTAAATTTTAGTTTTCTGGACAAGGGAAATGCGCTCTAATGGGAATTTATGAAAAATTGAGAAAAATCGGAATTTTTGTATCAATTTTTTCTTGATTTTTTATTTTGAAAATTCACCCAAAAAATCCCAAATTTCGCTGCGAGACCCAAAATTCCGTTTGTTAACTTTTTTCACCCAAAAAACCCCAATACTCACTTGGAAGCCGCCGGGAACACACTCATCAGCTGTTCCAACGGATTGAACGGTTTGGTTGGTCTAGAAAAGTCAGGAACAAACTCTCCGACCGTCTCGAAATCACTGGCGAACGGGGCGTAGTGATAAGGGAAGTACCAGTCCCAACTGGCACATCCTTGGTAGTAGTAGCGGAGAACCCAGCACAGACCTTCCACGTACGCCCAGGCGACCTGGAAAAATAGGGAGGAATTAGGAAATAAGAAATTGAAGAATTGAAAAAAAAAACAGGAAATTGAATGTAAAATTTGGAAAAAAAATGTAGTGAAACAATGAAAAAAAGTAAATTTCAAAAATTTCAAAATTCCAACAAAAAAAAACACAATAAGATTTTCAAATATTAAAAAAAATTTGCGTTTTTTTAGAAAACGCTGATTTTTACAAATTCCTAAAAATCTGTAACACAATTTTTTAGTTGCAATTTCGAAATTTATTCTGGAAATTCAGCAAAATTCGACAAATTGCAGGAAAAAATTTTAAAAATTCTGGAAATTTTAATCAATTTTTTCTAACGTTTTTTAATTTTTAAAGAATATTTTTTAAAATTTCGAATATTTTTCACATGAAAATAAACCAATTTTTTCCAGAAAATTGAAAAAAAAACCGACAAATTGCAGTAAAAACTTTTCAAATTTTAATAAGTTCTTCTGGAAATTCTGGAACATTTTCCCAATGTTATTCCAGATTTTCAACTTTTTCAAAAATGTTTTACAAAGATTTTTCAAAATTTCAAAAAATTTTAAAATTTTCCAAATAAAAAACATCTAGTTTTTCAGATTTTTTCTCTAGAAAATTGAAAAAAAAAACCACAAAATACAGGAAAAAAATCTGGAATTCCAAAAAAAAAAAAATTTGAAAATCATTTTTTTTCAGATTTTCTTGAATTTTCAAAAAAAATTTTCATGAATTTTCAGTAACTTCAAATATTTTTTGTTTACAAAAATATTATTTTCTGAAAATTTTAAATTTTTCAAAAAAAAAAAAATTGGTTTTTTTTTAAATTTCCGCTATTTTTTGCATGAAAATAAAAATTCAAATTCAAACAATGTTTTTTTTTATTATTTTGAAACGTACCCGATGTCTAAACTCGACATCATCACTTCCGACATCGAACTTTGCCCTATAGTACCGATCCTTCCATCCGGATTCGTACAATCGTATGTCATCCGGAGGTCCTTCGTCCTCTTCTTGCAACTTATGAATCGGTTCCTCGGCTTTTCTCTTTCGAGATGCCTGATCAGCCGGGGATTCCTCGCCCTTCACGTTCAGAAGAGCCTTCAGGTTGGCAGCCGCTTGGGCATTCGCGTCGTCCGTGTATTTCATGGCCTGGGATTGAAAAAATTGAAAAATAGAAATATGAAAATCTAAAATATAGCATTTTCAGACATTTTCAAGAAATGATTTTTTTCTCAATTTTTGAAGAATCCAGCATTGACTTTACAAAAATTTTTTAAAAATTCAAAAATTGATACTGATTATTTTTCAAATTTTTTACAAGTTTTGGGAATTTTTTTAATTCGACAATAATTTTTTCAACTTATGGAGAACCTCCAGAACTTTTATACAAACTGGAAAAATTGGAATTTTTCTATAAAAAATTGATAAATATCAGGTAAATTTTGATTTATAGAAATAAAAAAATTGAAAAACCCGCTAAAATATAAAATTTCAATTTTAAAAAATCAGGTTATTTTTCAAAAATTCAAGAAAAATCTGAAAATCATTGGAATTCTTTTTAAAAATCAAGATTAATTTGTTTGGATTTTTTAAACTAAAAAAACCTGCAAAAATCCTAAATTTCTATTTTTGAAAAATCAGGTTATTTTTCGAAAATTCTGAAATTCCTAGAAAAATTCCAAAGATTCTAAAAATTCATAAGATGTTTTACTGATGAAAACTAATTTTTTCTAGTATTTTCTGAATAAAAACCTGAAAAAATCCCGAATATTCAAATTGTCAGTACAAAAATCCAGGAAATTTAGCAAACCCCTAATTTTTCCCAACATACCGTAACCCTGGCCTCCTGAGCCATCTGCCTCGTGGACTCTCCACTGTGATGCAACGGAGCACTCATCGGAGCCAGGATTCCCTGATTCGGAACGAAAGCGGGCTGTCCACGGCCACGCCCCCTGCCGCCTCGACCACGGCCTCCGTACATTTGCTGACGCATTTTCTTGTTTCGTTGGCTTTCCTGAAAAAAATGAATAATAGTCTAAAAAATCTCAAAAATTGAAAAAATGAAAAAAAAAAAACAAATTTTCATAAAAAATTAGCGAAAAAATCCAAAAATCCAAAAAAAAAAACAAATTTTGATTCTTCTTGATTTTTCAAATACAATTGTATTTTTTCTGTAAAAATGGAGTTTTCCTAAAAATTGAATTTTTTGCGAAAATGTTGAGCTGAATTTTTTTCACTTTTTTGAACTTTGGATTTCTAAAATTTTTTTAAAACCCAATTTTTGCCGCAAAATTCAAAATTTTTAAAAACCGAAAAAATTGAAATATTTTTAAAAAATCATGAAAATTAAAATTCCACCATTTTTTTCTTAAAAATTTTTTTTTCAAATTTTTTTCGGCAAATCTGAAATTTCCAGAAGAAAAAATAAAATTTTACAAAATTCGAAAAATTCACAAAGAAAAATTCTGAAAAATTTTAAAAAAAAACATAAAATCAAAAAAAAAATTTCCAAAATTTCCAATTTTTTTAGTGAATTTTCTACTATTTTCCCCTAATTACCATTTTTTCCCATTTTCAAAAATAAAAAAAAAATTTTTCCAAATTTCTCATTATTTTCTCTCAATTTCAAATTTTCCCATTCAATAAAAAAATAAATCAATTTTTTAAAATTCCCACCTTGAATTTCTCCTCATCCTGCTGCCTCCGCTTAAAAATCTCATCCTCGACCTTTCCCAATCCCTTCATAATCATCTCAACCCTATCCAACTCGGGAATGCCGTCCTTGGTCAAGTAGCCTCTCATCTGATAAACCATATCTTTATACAACTTGATAAGCCGATCAATAGCTCCTTCTCGGATTTCCAGTGACGGTAGATGCGGCAAAAAGTCGTTTCCAACGAAGAAACAAAGGAAAACCCAGTCATCCAGGGCCCGTTCAATGTCAAATTTAAACGGAAGATTCGGCATCGACAGCTCTTTCTCCAGGTATTCCCTGAGCACCGGGATCCGCAAAAAGATGAAATTCTTCTCTCGCTGCTCCGGTTTACAGTAGTCATCCCCCAGATCCGTGTCATTCTCAGCTCCCCGACAATCCTTCAACTCGTGACCGTACTGCCCGCAAAGATCACAAGCTCTCGGTTGATTCGGAACGAATTCCTCCCTGATAATGTTGAAATTCGCCTCATGGGTAGCTATTCCGAGCATGATGAGATCGGCGTCGGCTCCGCAGAGACAGTGGACCGTGTTTGGGTCGTGGGCCGGGTTTCCGCGTTGTTTTCGGATGTAGTCCATGATTTTGTGCTCGCCTTCTCCGGGCACATTGGCGTCGGAGAGGATGATCTGGAATACAGGATTTTTCGGAATAGCAAATTTTCAGAAAATACAGAAAACCGGGAAAAATTCAAAAAAAAATTTAGCTTCAATTTTTTGATTTGAAAAAATTTCCGCGGATTTTTTTAAAATTTAGATTTTCAGCAAAAAAAACAAAAATAAAGAGAAAAATCTAAAAGAAATTTTTTTTTGTAAAAAAAAAATTCAACTAATTTTAGTGATTTTGGGTTCTAAAAAATTGGAATTGTAATTTTTTTTCAATTTTTGAGTATGAAATACAGAAAAATTAGAAAAAATTCAAAAATTTTAATTAAAAAAAAAAAAATTTTTTTTACTGAATTTTTCAATTTTCGATGTTTTGCAAATTGAAAAAACTGAAAAATAAATTAATTAAAAATACAAAAAATTATCTTGTGCAAAAAAATCGAAAATTCCGAAAAATCTACAAACTTTAGTGATTGCGGCTTCAAAAAATATTACTTTTCCAAAAAATCTCAATTTTCTGAAAATTCAGTTCATTTTTACAATTTTTCTAAAATTTTTAAATTTTTAAAAAATGACAAAATGCAAAAAATAGTTGAAACTCAATTTTAAAAATTTCGAAAAAAATTTAAAAAATCAAAAATTAATTTCTTAATTTCGAAAAAAAATTGGTTTTTATATTAAAAATCAATGAATTTTTAAATCAATTTTTTTCTAATTTTTAAATTCTAAAAATTGTAAAAAAAAATGAAATACTGAAAAAAAACTAATTATTTTTAAAATTCAATTAACAAATAAATTTTAAATTTAAAAAAAAATTCTGTAATTTTTCTATTTTTCAAAAATTCAACTTTATCTATTTTTTTCTCAAACATATTTTTTCTCAATTCTTCCCCAAAACATTTTTTCCCTCACCTCAATCTTCGCCCACGCCGCGTCATTAGTGACTCTATCATGAATATAATATCTGAGAGCATCAGCCAATCGTGCCATAAACGGAGTTCCAGGAGTGATACAATTGCTGTCGAAATGTGCCTCCTCGGCTTTTTTCGGCGGCACGGCAATGCCTTCTGCTTGAAGACGTCGACGTTGTTCCTCAATCGAGGCCGCCTTTTCGGCCATTTCTTTACTCGCACGGAACCGACGACTTCTCTGTTGGTTCATCTTGGCACGAGGAGCCACTCCGTCGATTGCCATGTACAGAAGCTGAACGGAGGAATTATTATTATTGATTCTGGGAAAAATTGGAGGGAAACATTATTTCTGGAGAAGAATATATGAAGTTTGGCCAGTTTTTAGCTGGATTTTCCTGGGAATTTTATTTTATCCTTTTTTTGAATTGATTTTTTGAAAAACACTGATTTTTGCTGATAAATTGGTTCATTTTTGTGGTTCTGATGATTTTTTCCTGGAGTTTGGCCAGTTTTCAGCTGATTTTTGTGGAAATTCCCGATTTTTCTGGGAATTCCATGATTTTCAGTGAAGTTTGACAGAATTCTCTAGATTTTGCCAATTTTCCAGTGATTTTTTGCTAAATTGGGGGAAAAATGAGGAAAATACTGATTTTTGGTGATGAATTTACTAATTAATGATGAAAATAGCGTTTTTTTCTCGAGTTTGGCCAGTTTTGAGCTGCTTTTTCAGGAAATTTCCTGTTTTCTGTTAAATTTCACGGAAAAATAACAATTTTCTGGGATTTTCGTCCATTTTCCAGCTTTTTCAGTCAAATTTGACAGAATTTTCGAGATTTTGCCAATTTTCCAAGGGATTTCCTTGGATTTCTATGCCAAAATTTGAATTTTTCTCAATTTTGGCGATTTACAGTCAAATTTCCTGAAAACGACTGATTTTGAGGCCAGAAACCGCAAATTCACAGAAAATGGACAGTTTCCCAAGATTTTCACCAATTTTCCAGTTTTTTCAGACAAAATAGGCAGAATTCACAGATTTTCCCATTTTTCTGCTGAAAACGATTATTTTGTGGCTAGAAATCTCGAAATCCCTAAATTTCCTTTCCTTTTTCTCAGTAACTCACTCTTCTCGGTCTGACAATCGAGAAGATGCGATCGATGTACTCGAAGATCAGCGCGAACATCTCGTCTTCGTTCTTCGGCGGCGGCCGATCTTCGGGATGGGTGCACGGATGGATGATGCCGTTCATATCGAGGTACAAGTTGTCAAACTCTTGAAAGTTGGGATTCGGCTCGGTGCAGTCGATTGGAGCACGTCGGCCGTCGTCGAGACGACGACGATCCTCGTTGGCATTGACGACGGTGGCCGGGTACTTCTTGGTGAGCCATCGGAAGAATGCGGGAACTCCCATTCTGAATTTTGGATAGGAATTACTACTGCTGCTAGATGGTGTAGGAGGACGGGAGAGTAAGAAGATATTAGACGATGTGTGAAGCGAATCGCTTGAAACAATATTTCCCAGAAAGAGTTGGGAGAAAAACGAGGTGGAGAAACGCCAAAAAAACAAGAAAAGGCGAATATAAAACACATTTTATATGTGGACAGTTAACAACAATCAGAAGGAAATTATTCCTTAAGATCTCTCAGTCTTCTGATGGTAGATCTGACGGTGGCGGCAGTCACGGTTCCGTAGACGTAGGCTCCTCCGGCGACGATCTTGTGGCACTTGGCGCAGTTCCAGATTCCGGCGGCCTTTCTCTTCATGGCCTCCTTTCCGCAGAACGAGCAGGTGTAGCGGGAGTGCTGGGCGACCTCGATCTTCTTGGCCATCTTACGGAGGGAAGCTCCATAACGGGTTCCGTACTTTCCGACGATTCCGACCTTCTTCGTTCTCTTGGCCATTGCGACTGGATTACCTGGAAATCGGAAACTAGGGAAATAGACGGAACACCGAAGAGTTAACGAAGAGGAGGAAGAACAAAAAAAAAGGCAAAAAAATCGGAAAAATGAGTTTCGTTGGCAAAAAAAATAGATTCGGCTTGAATTTGGAGAGAAAATAACCTAAAAACAAATGAAACATATCGTTTCATTGAAATTCTTGGCAAATTCAAAGAAAAATTGTGAAAAATCGATATTCGAAAATTTTCGAAACAAGAAATTCGCAAGTTTTCGAGTTTTTCTTAGAATTTTGCGGATAAAAATGTCACAGCCGACTTATTTACACTAGAAAATGTCAAAATAACATCAAAAATTTAGGAGAAACAAGCGAAAATCCCAATTTTACGATTATAGGCGGATTTTCTCAATTTTAAACGGAAATTTTGGTGAAATCGAGCATGAATCAATGATATTTCAAAGAAATACTCAAAAATCTAAATTTTCAGCAAGAAAATCGGCAAAAAAACGATGAAAATAGGTCGGAAATTGAAAAAAGAAAAATAAAATACGAAAATTCATTGGGCCTAAAAACCGCGTACGCTACCGTACCCCGCCGCGGCGCGTGTCTCCGTGGAGCGCGCTTGCACTAATGCGTTTTCTAGTCCGCCAACTTTTTCTTTTTATTTCGTCGGCGAATTTCTCAAATTTCGCCGATTTTCGCCTAGATTTCTCGATTTTTCTCAATTTTTCTAATAAAAATTAATAAAATTGATAAGAAAATTATTTTTCAATTGCAGATGGCCTCAAAAACTGCGGAAATCCCGAAAAAAGCCAAAAGAAAGTTTGAAAATGGAAAAAAGAAGCCAAAAACGCTGAAAGACGAGTTCGGAGAGCCGATCGATATTAAACCGACTCTTCCGAAGAAACCCGATGAGTATGACTATGATTCTTCTGACGAAGAGGTGAGAAAACCAGGAAATTATCGATTTTTGACGGAAAAAACCTAAAAATCCGAAAAAGTCCTTCAAAATTCAAAAAATGCAAATAAAAATTTAGGATCTGCGAAATACTATCGGAAATATTCCAATCAAGTGGTACGATGATGAGGAGCACATCGGATATGATAAACACGGCGAAAAGATTATCAAGCCGGCGAAAAAGGGAGAAATCGAGACGTTCCTCGAGAAAATGGAGGATCCAGACTATTGGTGAGCGGGAAAATGGGGGAATTGATAGAAAAGAAGGAATTTACGGAGAAAAAGATGGAAAATTAATGAAAACTGGGGAAAATAAGGAATTCCCGGTGAAATTTAGAGAAAATAGGTCAAAATGGGGGTTTTGGGAATTTTGACCGGGGAAATAGCGGGAAAAGTAGGAAAAATTCGGAATTTTGTGAATTTTTAAAAATTAGCGAGGAAAAAAACGAGAAAATCATTGGAAAGACAAAGTTTAACGATATAAAAATGCTTGAAATTTAAAAAACGGGAAATTTCGGAAAAGTCGGGTGAAAAAATGATTTTTTCCCAAAAATTTTTTTCTTCATTCAAAAATTTTAAAAATTGTTTTAAAAAATCAGGAAATATTCTGGAAACATTTAGAAATATTTCTAAAAAGATTTTTTGAAGCACAAAAATTTCAAAATTCTGGCAGAAAATGGAAAATTTCTCGAAAAAAGTTATTTTAAAAATTGAAAATTGTCTAGAAAAATCGAAAAAAAAAAATAGAAAAATTTTTGGGAACATCTAGAAATTTTTTTTTATTTTCAGAATTTTCAAAAATTCAAAAATCTAAAATCCTGCCGAAAAATGGAAAATTCCTCAGAAAAATTTTTAGTGTTGAAAAAATTATTTGAAAATTGAAAATTGCCTAGAATAGAAAATCAGGAAAACCTTTTCGAACCTCTAGAAATATTTTCGAGAAATTCCAAATCTTTGAAAATGCAAAAATTTCGAAAAACCAGCAGAATTTTTTTTTCAATGTTCAAAAATTTGAAAAATGTCTAGAAAAATTAGAATAAATCTTGAAAACCTCTAGAAAGGTCCAAAAAATCAAAATTCCCATTTTCCAGGCGAAAAGTGTTCGACAAGCAAACCGGTGCCGACATCAAGCTAACCGATGAGCAAATCGAAAAGATCCACAATATCGCATCAGGAAAGTACCCAACAATCGGCTACAACCCATACGAGCCATTCTTGGACATCTATTCCTCACAAAAGGAGATCCATCCAATCGATAATCGTCCAGAGCCAAAAGCCCGATTCATTCCGTCGAAAGACGAGATGAGAATGGTTTCCCGAATGGTGCATGCCATAAAAATGGGTTGGGCCAAGGGACCAAAGGCCAAGAAGGAAGAA
Organism: Caenorhabditis becei; assembly: GCA_900536315.3. NCBI lineage: Eukaryota > Metazoa > Nematoda > Chromadorea > Rhabditida > Rhabditidae > Caenorhabditis > Caenorhabditis becei. The sequence goes on from LR538742.1 coordinate 404,377, forward strand.
GTGAAGACGTACGACTTGTGGGCTTCAGAAGACGCGTTGGACAACGTGACAAAGTCACAGCTCTCCAGAATGCGTGTCCACATGCCCGCCCCGAAAATGGCTCTTCCGACCCATGCAGAATCTTATAATCCACCGGAAGAGTATCTTTTCGACGAGGAGGAACGTAAAAAATGGGAAGACGCTGAGAAAGAAGACAGGGTCCTTAACTTTATGCCTTCGAAGTTCGATGCGCTTCGCAAAGTGCCACAGTATGATAAGTTTATCACTGAGCGATTCGAGAGATGTTTGGATTTGTACTTGGCGCCGCGGCAGAGGAAAATGAGGATTCATGCGGATCCGACGGATTTGTTGCCGGATCTACCGAATCCCAATGATTTGAGACCGTTCCCGACGACATTGGCGTTTGTGCGTTTTTTTGAAATTTATTTTGAATTTTTAAAATATAAAAAATGATAAATTTCAAAAACATGAAACAAAAATTCAAAAATCAGATGAATTATATTGTTTTCCCAATTTTTAAAAAATAAGTCAAAATAATTTTTTTCTGGAAAAATTGAAATTTCTTCCAATAAAATTTTTTTTTTTAAATTAAACTAACAATGAAATTTAACAAATTTGAATTAATTTTTGAAAATTATAAAAATGAAAAAATGAAATTTTTCAAAACAAATTGTAAAATTTCGAAATTACAAAATTTACAAAATTCCGATTTTCATAATAAAATTTTTATACATTTTTTTTTGATTGAAAAAAAGATTTTTTTTTCAAAATTGGCAAACTTCCTTTTTTTTTACAATTTTTTTAATCTAAAAAAAATTTTTTTTCTAATTTTGAAATGTCAAAAAATTCAAAAACTCAAGTTTTTTCATCTAGAATTTTTGTAAAAATTAGAAAAAAATCACAATTTTGTAAATTAAAAAATACACAAAAAAGCAAAATCCGGATTTTTAAAAATATTTTCTATTTTTTCTGATTTTCAATTTCAATTTTTGAAAATCAAATTTCAAAAATCGGTATTCAATTTCATTTTTTTTACATTTCCAAATCTCAAAAAAAAAATATTCCCCTCCAAAAATCAGGTCCAAATCCCTAATCTCCCCCAATTTTCAGTACATGCGCGGTCACGTCGGCCAAGTGCGTTGCATTTCCGTGGAACCGGAACGCGGTGAACTGCTGGCATCTGGCGGCGAGGACGGTACCGTCCGAATCTGGATGATCGCCACGGGAAGATGCATCAAGACTCTGGACATGGGCGGTGAGATCACTTCGCTGGCGTTCTGTCCAGTTCCGGAGAGAACTCTTTTGGCGGTTGCTTACGAGGGAAAGTACGTGGCAGTGGTGAATACGGGATGTGGGGACAGGTTGCACTGTCAGCAGACCGAAGGGATTATTGCCGAGGTGCCGACGGATTCGCAGGAGGACGGAGCTGTGGTCAACTGGAGAAAGAGCAAGGATAGGCTCACTTTGAAGGTAGGAAATGGGGGAAACTAGGGAAAAAATGATGAAAATCCAGAAAACTTCACTTTTTCGAAGTGCTTTTGAAAATTAATCTAGAATTCTTGGGGAAAAAACAGGTCTCGCCACGAAAATGTCTTTTTTCTATAAAAATCTGTGGGAATTGATGAAAAGCGGTAGGAAATTGGTTAATTCAGCTGCTCTTAACGTATTTTATTTGAAAAAGCGACGAAACCTCGTCCTAGAGTTTTTGGGTTGCAAAAAAAACAAGGTCTCGCAACGAAAATGGTTTTTTGGCTTCCAAACCAGCTGTTCTCACCGATTTTCAGCGCAAAAACATGTATTCTTGAAAAATGTCATTTTTCTGGGAAAACCAGTAGAAATTGATAGAAACAGATAGGAAATGGTTGAATCCACCTGTTCTTAACATATTTAGCTTGAAAAATCGACGAAACTTCGTCCACAAGCTGTGGTTCAGGCCGAAACTCATTTCGTGGCGAGACCTGTGGCAGGTGTGACCCATCTGGACACCTTCCCCCCGAAATGCACCTTCTGCTCACATCCGGCTCACATAATAATCTCTTTTCATTTAAAATTAGCCGACGAAACTCAAAGCGATACCTATAATTAATCCGATAATTGATAAAGCGGGAAAGGCTTGTAGGGGTAACACAAAAAGGATTTTCGCTTTTTCAAAACGGAAAACAAAGAAAATGCAGTCATTCCAAAAGTAATTCAAATATTATCATTAGAGCGCAATTCTTCTTCGAAATTAGACAATTTTTGGTTTTTTTAAAGTCACTGTACAACTTTGAAAATTTGGGTCTTGCAGCGAAATTGGAAAAACGTTATTTTTCCATTTTCGCTTCGAGACCCAGAGTTCTCAAAGTTGTAATTCCCGGGGAACCGCTGCCCAAATTTTCATTTTTCATTTCTTTCAAAATTCAATTTTTGATTCTTTTCAAATTCAAACTCTAAACTCCACTCAAAATCTATTTTTTCCTCAATTCTCCTTTTTTCAAATCTCCCCCGATTTCCAGATGCCAAACGAAGTGCGTCAAGTGACGTGGCACTCCAAAGGCGACTATTTCGCAACAGTTTGCATCGATGACATTGCCAAATCGGTGTATGTGCATCAGATGAGCAAGGCCAAGTCGCAGTGTCCGTTCCAGAAGAGAAAGGGACATGTACAGGCGGTCGCATTCCATCCGACACAAGCACGGCTCTTTGTTGCAACCAAGATTCACGTTAGGGAGTATGATTTGGCGAGGTGAGAGGGGGTTTGAAATGCAAAAAAAAATCTAGAAAAAATTGAAATTGAAAATGCTGAAGTTTTGTTATATTTTTACAATGGTTCTCAAAAATTGCAATTATGAAAAAATGGTTTTCTAAAAAATTAAAAATTAGAATTTTTGAAAATTGTGGTTTTAAAAATATTTTTCCTGATTTCCAAAAATTTATTCGAGAACAATTTTTGTTTTGGTTTTTTTGTCAATTTTCACACAATTTTCAATTTCGAGTATTCCTAAATTTTTAAAATTGATATTCAATTCAATTTTCAATTTTTCTCATTTTCAAAAATTTATATTTTTTTCCAAAATTCGAAAGGTATTTTTGAGAAAAATTAATTTCTAAATTTTTTACTGAAAATTCTGAAAATGAATTTTATTTTTATTTTGCCAAAATTTTTGTGAAAAATTGAAAATTAAAAATTTATTTTAAAAATTCAAATTGAGAAACTCCAAACTGATCATTCTAAAATGTTTTTAAAAAAATATTGGTGATTCCCTAAATATTTGAAATTCAAAAAATGATTTTTTGAAATTTAGAAGAAAAATTTTTCATAAGTTCACAATTCGTTTTTTTCTCAAATTTTACCAAAATATCATTACCAATTTTTTAAAAATCAAAAAAAAAACAAAATAAAATTTTCCCTAAACCTCATCCCCAATTCCTCCCAGATGCGTGCTGGTCAAGAAGCTAATCACTGGCTGCAAGCACATCTCCTCCATCGCCACCGATGCTTCCGGAGAGAATCTGTTCCTCGGTGGACTGGACCGTCGTTTCTGTTGGATGGACCTGCAGATGGGCAACAAACCGTGGAAGAAGTTGAAACATCACACGGCCGCTATCAGAAGTGTCGCTTATCACAAAAAGTTCCCGTTGTTGGCGACGGTTTCCGATGATGGAACTGCGATGGTCTATTATGCGAGGATCTATTCGGACTACACCCGGGATAATGAGTTGTATCCGGTGAAGAGATTGAGGGGACATGAGAAGGTGAGTTATGGCTGATGAGGGAAATGATAGTGATAAGAGTCAAGATCAGGAAAAAAAAATCAAATTTTCAAAAAACAAGATTTTTTTCAAAATTTTTTATAATTTTTTTAAAAATTAGGAAAATGATGAAACTAGTGATAAAATTTGGGAAAATCAACTTTTTTCAAATTTTAAAAATGAATTTTTCAAAAATCGAAAAATTGGAATTTTTAATAAATTTTTTTGTTTTTCACAATTTTTGTCAACTGATAAGAAAATGGCTGCAAAAAAAACAATTAAAAAATTTGAAAAGTGATAATGATTAATTTTGCAAGCTATTTTTTTGAATTCGAAAAATTCCAAATTTCCAAAAAATTGAAAACTTCAATGTTTGCAATCTCAAAATTTTTTATCAACTGATCAGAAAATTGCTGATCAAAAAATTTGAAAATTTAAAAATAGATAATAATAAATTTCGAAAAATATTTTTTTTTATTTGAAAGGCCCAAATTTCCAAAAAAAAAAAAAATGAAAAATGCAATTTTTTTTAATTTCAAAATTTTTATCAGCTGATAACTGATAAGACTCTGCCTTGACCTGGTTTTTTGAATTTTTGAAGCTATCAGTGATAAGATGAAAATTCTAAAGATCTTTTTTTTTTAATTCAAAAAAATGCTGTTTATCATCACTATCACTGATAAACCAAAAATTCCCCCAAAACCCCCAATATTTCAGACCTCCAACGACCTGTGCATGCTTCACACCGTCTGGCACCCCACCCAACCATGGCTCATCACCGCCGGAGCCGACGGAACCATCGCTATTTTTACCTACTGATAACACTATCTCTTATCGCTCTTATCACTTGTTATCCAATTATCTCTCTTTTCGTTTTGTTGTTTTGTTATCTTGTTGTCTGTGGCTTTTTCTCGTTATCATCTGAAATCGTTTTGTTTCTAAAAATCATCGGATTTTTCGGGAAAAATTTAGGAAATAACTCGAAAATCTCACAGGAATCATTTTCATTGTACAAGATCTTCGTCTTTTGGAAAGGAAATCGGTAAGCAAAAAATCGGGGGAAAATGGTAAAAATTGCAGGAATTGCATGGGTTAGTCGGGGTAAAATTGGGATTTTTTCAAGATTTTGAGAAAAATTGATAAGGATTGATAAGTGATAAGCAAGAGATTTGTTCTTATCACTAATCCCTTATCTCTTATCAATCCCCAAAATTTCCAAAAAAAGCGCAAATAAATTATTTTTTGAGTGGTCCCGCTGGCGTCCATCCATTGAATCCCTCCTCGAGTACCTGTGCGACGGCAATCAGATTCTTATCAGTGTACTGATTTCCAATCACTTGAACTCCAAGGGGCAGTCCCTGGGAGTCGAGACCAAGGGGACACTGGACGACTGGCAGCGAGAGAACATTCCAGAGGGCCGTGTAGCAGAAGTTGAATGGGGCGAGGAGGGGTTCGTTGTGGAACATGGCAGTGCACGGCCAACTGGGGAACAGCAGGATGCCGTCTTGGCCGAGAAGCTCACGCACTTGTCTCTGCAAAGAGAAAATACACGTTTTTAGAGGGAAATTTGATGGGACTTGACCTATTTTTTGTAAAAAATTGATCAGACGAAGGTTCACGTGACCTAGATTCTTCATGAAACTCGAATCATTTTATAAAATTGACCTAAATTCATTTTCACGTGGTTTAGACCTTTTCTGGATTTCTCACGTGAAATGATTTTCTCGAAAATTTATCAGAATCAATGTTCACGTAATCTAGATTTTTCACGCAAATTTAATATTTTTAATCTGACCTACATTCGTTCTCACGTGAACTAGATGTTTTCTGGATTTTTTGACGTAAAAATAACCTGAATTTATTCTCTCGTGGTCCACAACTGCTTTCACGTGACCTGGTTTTTTTTCTGGATTTTTCACCTAGACATGACCTAGATTATTTTTTACGTGACCTGTTTTTCTCAAAAATAGATCAGAATCAGGCTTTACGTGACCTGGATTCTTCATGCAAGTTGAATTTTTGTTTTAATTTGACCTAAATTTATTTTCACGTGACCTAGACCTTTTCTGGATTTCTCACGCCTAGAAATGACCCAGATTACTTCTCACGTGACCTGATTCTCTCGAAGATAGATCAGAATCAAGGTTCACGTGACCTAGATTCTTTACGTAATTTGAAGAATTTTTTCAAAATTTGACCTAAATTTTATTTTCACGTGGTTTAGGCTTATTCTGGACTTTTTTCACGTGAAAATGATCTAGATATCTCACGTGAAAAATCTAGATTTATTTCAACGTGGCACACAACTGCGTTCACGTGACCTTCACTTTTTCGTATTTTTCACGTAAAAATTACTTAGTGATCTAGATTTTTCTCATTTTTCCAGGCGCTAAAAAGGACCAAATCGACCCCTTTTCAGAAAAATCTATCAATTCCCAATTTCCCAATGTAAATTTCCCAACCTTCAGTCGATCCCTCTGATAGAGCATCTCCTTGGTCTCCTGAGCCGTAAATGGTGGATCATGCGAATCGATAATTCCGGCAACAATACCGGAAAGTGTGTGCTGCGAGTCTCCCTTGAAGTAGCGGATGAACTCTCTGTAGCAGTTGACGGCGCCTTTCTTTCCCTCCGTACACAACATCAATTTGTTCAACGGCGGATCCATCGTGTCTTCGTGCATCGAAAGGGTGAAGTACTCCATCACGTGTTTGGCTGAGGGAAGTTCGATTCGTTGCGCCACTAGGTCGTATTTTCTCTCCAGGAATTCAACGGTCTGGAAATGAGGGAATTTGAATTTGAATTATTGATAAATAAGGAACTTTTGAAATTGCTAGAATTTCTCAAAAAACCGTCAGAAAAATAAAAAAAATTTTCGAAAATATTTATTTTTAAAAATGGGACAATTTTAATTCAATTTTTTATGTAAAAAATCAAAAATTGAGATTTAAATTTAAAAAATCATATTTTCAAATTTTCCTAAAAATATCACAATTTTTGAATTTTAGAAAAACGTTGTTTTTTAAACAATTTTTTAATGTAAAAAAAATGAAAGTTAATGAGATTTCGATTAGAAATTTTTTTTCAATTTTTGCGAAAATGTCAGAAACTTCAGAATTTTTTTTTCAAAATTTGAAAAACATTTTTTTTCAAAAAAATAAAAAATGAAATTTTTTACTTAATTTTGAACAATTTTAGAAAATTTTCAATTTTCTGAAAATGTAACAAATTGAAAATCGGAATTTTTAATCTACATAAATTTTTAAGAGAGACTATTTGTAACTACTCAACAATGGCCACTAGGCTAATTCACAGGAGCCGAAAGTATTTTTGATTGGTCTGATATTTTGCATAGGGGTACTATGGGGGACCCTAAGTCCAAAAATACAACTTTTGGATTTTTTGCTCACCGGCTCGCGG
>LR538742.1:413034-454279 GCA_900536315.3 Caenorhabditis becei
ACTTTTTTGTGAGCCCGTTTTTGCTCCGTGGCTCCGCGAGCCGGTGAGCAAAAAATCCAAAAGTTGTGTTTTTGGACTTAGGGTCCCCCATAGTACCCCTATGCAAAATATCAGACCAATCAAAAATACTTTCGGCTCCTGTGAATTGGCTTATCGACCATTTATGAATAGTCTCTCTTAAAATTTCCCAAAAATTATCAGAAATTTTTAAAAAATTGGAAAAAACATTTTTTTTTTTAATTTTTGAAAATATTTTTTTTCCTTCAATTTTCCCCATTTTTTAGCAATTTTTTTAAATGTTCAGTGATAATCTGATTATTGTCTTTATCGTTTATCACAATCCCACCTTCCTAAGTGCCTGTCTCATTTCGTTCTCCAACGGCTGAATAAGCGGACTGCCAGTGATTCCCTCCATGTAGAAAAGACGAAGTTTCTTGCCGGGCAGTGGTTCGTTCAGTTTCAGTTGATCAGCATTGTCATCGGCCATGATCTGCAAAAAAAAAGATGAGAAAATGTAAATTTGCGAAAAAAAATTACAAAAATAGGGAAACCATTTTTTTTTAATTTTTGAAAACTAGGTCAACTTTAAAAATTTCTAAAAAATCAAATTTTCACTCAAAAATTAATATGAAAACATGAAGTGATAGGCAATTCCCTCCTTATCAATTGATCAGTTTGCCACTTTTCGATATCTCCACTCCTTATCAAGTTATCAGTGAAAATCCAAGAATATTGGATTTTCATTGATAACTTGATAAGGCGTGGAGATATCGAAAAGCGGTCAACTGAAAAGTTGTAGAAGAGGAAATTTCCTATCGATTACAATATTCAAATAAAAATTTGGAGGAAAAATTAATTTTTCACGATTTTTTGAAATTGACAAATTTTTTGAAAATTTTGAAAATTCCGAAATTTCAATTTTATTTTTTTGAAAAAATATTCCGTAAGTGAAAACAAAAATTTTTTACTTCTTATCATGTTATCAATATTTTAAAAAAATAGATCAAAAAAAATTCTCCATTTTAGCAAAAAAAATTCTAAATGAATTTTTTTCAATTTTTTCAAAAAATGGCTCCTTTTTTTCCCAATTTTTCCAAATCCCATCATTTTTCAGTTTCACATAAAACATTTTCCATGAATTTTTCCCCAAATCGACTAACTCTCAACATAAGCGGCAAATCCTCTGCAAACCGGCACATTGGTCCAATTCTAAGCATCTGTGTCTTGTATCCAGTGGGCTCCGGCACGTGTCCCGTCAACGGAATCACTCCGGGAGTCGGTTTCAGTCCGAAGACGCCATTGAAGAATGCGGGCATTCGGATGCTTCCTCCGATGTCCGATCCGACTCCGACGACACTGCCGGCTGCTCCGAGAAGAGCTCCTTCGCCACCGCTCGAACCGCCCGTCATTCGGCGGGTATCATAGGGATTCTTGGATCGGCCGTAGATTGTGTTGACTGCTTCGACCCACATGCACACTTCTGGGACATTGGTCACGGCGAGAAGGATTCCACCGGCTGCCTGGAAATCGAATTACAACAAAAAATCTAGATTTTTCAGGTTTTTCCAAATTTTCACGTGACATTGACCTAGATATTTCATGTGACTTAGATTTTTCACGTAAAAATGTTCTAGATTTTTTTTACGTGAATTTGACCCAGATTTTCACGTGAGAGTGACCTAAATTTTTCACGTGAAAGTGACCTGGCCTTTTTTCGTGAAATTGACCTAGATTTTCACGTGAAATTTCGATTTTTTGAATACCCGTCTTACCTGAAGTCTCTTGATTGCCTCTGCGGTCCTCTTGCACCTCTCGTTTTTCCGATTATAAACTCCACAAGTGATAATCTCATTTTCCACTTCCAACGCGTCTTTCATCGTAAACGGTACTCCGTAAAGTGGCTTCTCTCTCAGCCTTTTCTCCACATCTTCCTCATCGGCCAACGCGAAAAAATTGTCAACTTCTTGGGCTTCGCTGAGGGCCGCGTCGAACAGCTCCACGACGACTGCGTTGATTGTAGAGTTGACCTGGAAGAGAATGGGAAATTGGAAAAAAAAACAGAAAATGTTGAAATTGAATTTATTCTCATTTTTGAAATTGAAAGAAAAAATAAAAAATCGAAAAATTGGATATTTCTCCTTCAAAAAAAATTCCGAAAAAATGATAATTTAGACTTTTTTTTGAATATTCCAGATTTTTGTGAAATTGTTCTTGATGCTTCAGAATTTTTCCGGGAGCTTCAGAATATTCTAGAATTTTTTTAGAAACTCCAAAATTTTCGAAACAATTTTTTTTGGTTCAGAATTTTTTGAGAAAACGTTTTTGGTGGAATCAGAATTTTTCAGATAACTTTCAGAAGGTCTGAAGTTGCTAGAAAATTTTCAGCAGGCTTAAACAATTTTTCAGAACATTTTCAGAAGCTCCAAAATTTTTCCAGAAACTTCAAATCTTCCAGAAAACTTTTTTAGGGCTTCAAAGTTTTGTTTAAAAAATTCAGAAGCTTCAGAAATTTTTTTTCAATTTTTTAGGCTGCATAATTTCCAAAACTACGAAAAATTGGATTTAAAAATTCTCAGAAGGCTTCAGAATTTTTCAGAACATTTTCCTGAAGCTCCATAATTTTTTTAAAATAAACTTTGAACATTTCAGAAAAATTCTGTAAAGCTTCTGATTTTTTTTCAATTTTTTTAGGCTGCATAATTTCCAGAACCTTAGAAAATAAGTCATACAATTTTCAGAAGGCTTCAAAAATTTTCAGAAAATTTCTTAAAGCTCCAGAATTTTTTTGAAAAAACTTCGATGTAAAATTTCCAGAATCTTACAAAATTGGCTATAAAAGTTTCAGAACATTTCAGAATTTCCCCAAAAATTCTCCCAGTAGCCCCAGAATATCCCAGAATCTCTCTCACCTGTTCAATGCGATGAATATAGCTCTCGACGAGTGCAGTACTCGAAATCTCCTTCTTGGAGATCATTCGAACGGCCTGTGTGGCCGAGATGAGAAGCATCCGATCGGATGGTTGTGTCACGTAGACACGTTCACGGAAGAAGTAGTTGACGAACCAGAAACCGAACCGAACTGTCCAGAAGTAGAGGGCAGTGATGTTCAGGACGAGAAAGGAGAGCAACTGACGGAGACGGTATGGCATCTCCATTTTTACCCACTGGAAGAAAGGAAGAAATTTTGGGGAAACATTATAGAGAAAAAGTGAGGGAAAATGGGCAAGAAAAAGAGGAAAATTGCAGTAAAAATGAGCGGGAAAAATCAGCGGAAATCTACGAAAAAAAAAAACAGAAAATTAAGCAAAAAAATTTTTTTTTAACTCTTTTTGTCCAAAATTGGCTAAATTTTTCTTAGGATTATTTTTGGGTGTTTCGGGACATTTTTTGGTGATTTCTACAGTAAATTTCCCATTTTCGGATAAATTTGAAAAAAATGGATATTTTGTGTGAAAATTTTTTTTTTGAGTTTTTCCGAAAATTGAAAAAAAAATTTGGAATATTCTGAACAATTCCCCTTTTTTTTCTAAATTTTTAAAAAATTTGAATTTGCAATTTTATTTTTCAAAATTGACCAAACTTTTTTTCTAGTTTTTTTTTTGTGAATTCTACAGACAATGTATCATTTTTGGATAAATTTGAAAAATAACTATTTTGTAAAATTTCGGCATCATCTTATTTTTCAAAACAAGAAATATTGAAATTTTTTAATCAAAAAAAAAATTCTGGAATCTTTTGAACAATCCCCCTTTTTTTCTGAATTTTTCAAAAAATTTCAAATTGAAAAAAAAGAGAAACATTTTTGTGCCAAAAAGTGCTCATTTCATTAGTCTTCCAACTAAATAATTGGCAGTTTCCACAAAAAAAATTGTTTTTCGCTTCAAGATCAATTTTCCATTTTCCTACACAAAAACAATGTTATTGAACACGAAAAGACCACTGATAAGATCTTGATAAATAAATATCAGTATCAATCCCCTACAAATCAACAACTGTCTCAATACTCTGCTCACAGAACAGAGCTCTCATTTCTTCCAGCGAGTCAATAAAAATAGCTGGCAACTCATAGAGCAGAGAGAAAAAGAGCAGCGGCGGCAGTGAACGTTTGTCTCTCGAATGAATGAGAAAATGGACACGAAAAGGCGAAAAAATGGAGAGAAAAGTGAAGAGTTGAGTGATCGATAAGAAGACTGAGGAGGGAAGAGAAGAGAGTAGAGTGTAGCCAATTCTAGCCTAGAGCTGCTCTTTTTTGGTCAATGAGAAGGAAAAAATTATTAATAAAACTAGACTGTCCGGCCGGCTTCGCCGGCATCCAGTCGAGGTGTTTTGACTGGGAGCCGGCTGCGCCGTCTCCCCGGAACGCCTTCGGCGTCCCGTGACCCCCCACTTTCTAGAAATGAAAAAAGTGCGGACGGACGGACAGACAAACAAACAAACAAACAAACAAACAGACAAACAGACATCACGTGAAACTTATATAATAAGAATAAGAATGATTATTAATAAAATGAGAGAATGATGTCAATTCTCACATCAAGAAAATTGGGAAATCAGAAAAAATTCAGATATTCTAGATAACTTTCCCAAAAAATTGAATTCAAATTTTCGATTTTATCTTTATTTTTTGGGACTAAAAAGTTGAGAAAACTTGTAAAAACCAAAAACAAAATGTTTTTCGATTGAAAAAGAAGAGCGTTTTGAGCCGGAAAAATGATTTCTTCACCTTCACTTTGATAAAGAATGATTGAAAAATTTGAAAAATTAGAAATTTTCTGAAATATTATCGTTCAAGAAAAAGGAGTCATTTTCTGATTTTCTCTATTTTTGACGCTGAAAAGTAGGAAAAACTTGAAAAAACTAAAAATAAATTTTTTTTTAATTGAAAAAAAATAATTTTTGAGCTAAAAAAAATGAATTTTTAACCTACAAAATCATTGGGAAATAAGGGAAAACTTCTGAAATTCTAGATAATTCTCCTAAAAAATTTCAACTTCAATTTCTAATTTAAAAATTTTTATCCAAAAAAAAACTGGGAAAAATTGAAATTTTTTGTGAATTTTCAATTTCAAAAAAATGTATTCAATTTCTATGATTGGCATAAAAATTTGGCTATTTTCTAGCCAATTCTACCCTTTTCCACTACAAAAAAGCCCCAATTGATTGCGAAATATAAAAATTTTGATGACAATTGGAACACAAAGTAGCCAAAATGTGAACTATGACCAGACTATAAACCTAATATTTTATGGCCACAATTTTACGACTAAACGAAATATTCGTCAAATATTGACAAAACTGTTTCATGACAAAAAATGGAGGGGAAAGTGTTCAAAAAGAAGCAGATAAGTGTGAAATTTTAGTGAAAAAATGCTGAAAATGCGTTTTTTGAATGTGTTGATTTTTAAATTTAATTTTTTTACAGAAAAATAAAATAATTCTCAAATAGATAAATAATCTATAATTTAAGTTCAAAAACCTGAAAGATTTATGAAATTTCCCAAGAAATAATCAAAAAATTAGAAAACCCAAAAACAACCGGTTTTTCAGTGAATTTCCACCTGTTTCTCAGCTGATAATTACTGATAATAACACACCTGTTATCAACGTCCTGTTTCTATGGTAACTGATAAGAAAACAGATCAGAACCTCAAAAATCTAAGAAAAACACCAAAAATCAATAGAATTTGACCAAAAAACACTGAAAAACATCAAAAATCGAAAAATTAATTTTTTTTTCCCGTAAAATAAAATAATTTTTGGCGGATCAAATACGAAACTTTTAAATTTCGTATGGAAAAAACAAAAAGAAAAATAGTAAAATTTAAAGAAAAAATTTGAGGAAAACTGACCAAATTTGAGAAAATTAGCAAAATTACTGGGTAAATTCCACTAAATTTAGGCCAATTTTCGGATTTTTTTTTGAATTTTTGAAATTGTTTTTTTTGTTTATAAAAATAATTTTAACTTTAAAAATTAAAAAATTCAATTTTAAAATTAAAAAAAAAAATTTCTCCAATTTTCCCCCATTTTCCAACCTTCTTATACTATCAACCTCGTGGCATAGACCAGTAACACAGTGATATTTGATGTGTTATCATCACTGATTACTTATCAGTGTAGACACGGAACAAAAAACGAAAGATAATCAGTCGAAATTCGAGTGAATTCCAAACGGAAAAGACGATTAGAAAAGGTCAGAAAATGGAATCGAAGACGACGGAAACGATTAGGAGAAGAACATGAAATACGCACGGAATACGGCAGAAACTACACGGAAAAACGCTGGAAAATCACAAAACTAGGCCACAATTTCAGAAAAATCCTGAAAATGGTCGAAAATTTGGAAAAATTGGGAAAATCGCCGAGACACGAGCTTCCCGGAGTAACGCGAAGCAAACGCGCGCTGTCGCACAAACTTCCTTGGCAGCGCGCCAACTTGGAAAGCTGCCAAAAATTGAGGGGCGGGGCTTGTCAACCGTACTTTTTCCAGAAATCCTCACTACGGAGGCGCAACTTTGCGTGAACTTTGGTGTTTGCGGACTGCTGGCCTAAGCTTTTTGAGAAATTCCGGCATGCGCCTTTAAACTGCGAATCCGCTGAGTAGCGACTCACGCGCGGGAATTCAAACTAGGGTTTTGCAGGGAAGCTCGTGCCGAGAATTACCAAAATTTTTCGAAAATTCGTGGGAAACTCTTGTAAAGTAGCCAGAATCTCAAAACGTCTAGAAAACTAATCAAAAAGTCAATAAATGAGCCGGGAAGTGAGCAAAATGCTGGAAATTATGCCAAAAATTGAAAAAATTGCTGGAAACTGTCAGAAACTTCAGAAAAATCATGAAAAATCACAAAAATTAACCGAAAACCCTAAAAATTGGCATGGGATACAGAAAGTCGCTGGAAATTGTCAGAATTTCCGGAGAACTAGTGACCAAATTGAAAAATGAGCCGGAAACTGGGGAAATCACTGAAAAGTTTCAGGAAAGCTTGCAAAAATTCCGAATCTTTTAAAAATTGACCAAAGACATAGAAAACCATCTAGAATTGACAGAAAATCGGGAAAAATCATCGAAAACTTTCAAAGTTAAAGAAAAATGTGAGGAAAGTTGGCAAAACTTTATGAAAATTGGCGAATCTTGGGGAAATTAGTGAAAAAGTCCAGGAAAGCTAGAAAAATCTCAAAATCAGGCTGAAAATTGAGAAAACCGCTAGGAATTGTCAGAAATTTCGGAACAATTATCAAAAATCACGAAAATTGACGCAAAACTACAGAAAAATTCTAGAAATTTGTTTCGAATTCAGAAAACCTAGGAAAACCGCCAAAATTGAAAAAAAAATGCGCAGAAAGTTGGCCAAAATTACGGAATACCATGAAAATACTTTAAATTTCTCAGAAATCAGTGAAATATTAGAAAAACTGCAGAAATCACTGAAAAACTGATGAAATTTGAGAAAAACAGCGCTAATCGCCGGAAAATCACAAAAATTCAGGGAACTTCAAAGAAAATCAACAAAAGTGATTGGGAATCTGTGATTTTACAATGCAAAGGTCAAAAATATGTGGGAAACGTTCAAACTACGAACAACAAACAGTGGGAGATCAAAAACTAAAACTTTCCTTGGAAATCATTGGGAAACTGGTAAAAAATCACTGAGAATGAAGTGAATTATCACTGATACCGATTAAACTGATGAAGAAACTTGAGAAAAACATTAAAATTTAGGAAAAATCCAATAAAAATGAGCGAAAACTGCCAAATTCCCTGAAATTTCAGTGAAAATCAATTGAAAAAACCGCTCAAAAAACTTGGGGGACTAGAATTTCCTACGAGTTTTCTAGGCCACCGGAAATGAAAAAAAAGCGGGAAACTTTAAAAATTTCGAGAAATACGTCCAACACAATTGAAAAATCGACAGAAAACACTAGAAAATGAAGAAACTTGACAAAAAATAGAAAACAGGTGGAGGATGGGTGTCTAAAGAGTAAAGTACACTGTACAACAATGAAAACCTGTCCTTGAACGGCAGAAAATGGGGAGAGAGAGGTGGAATTGGGGGAAATTGAGAAATTGATGATGGGAAAATGGAACGGAACAGTTGATTGAAGTGGGGAATCGAAAAAAAAACAAAAAAAACGGAAAAAATGGAAAAAAATGAACAATGATTGAAAAACCTGATGGGTCTCGCCACGAAAATGGTTTCTGGCTGAAAGGACAAGGTTTTGACACTTTTTCTGATGAAAATGGGTGAAATTACACGAATTCAATCTTTTCCAGCCAACTTCCTGCAATTTCCACCGATTTTCTGTGAAAATCAGGTGAAAGCTTCAAAATACTCAAAAATGCATGTTTTTGTTCTGATAATAGGTGAAACTTGCTGGAATTTGGTTGGAAATTATCGAAATCACCCATTTTCATCAGAAAACTGTCAAAATCATGTCCAGAAGCCGTATTCCAGCCAGAAATCATTTTCGTGGCGAGACCAATCCGAAAAATAATCTCGGTAACGTGTAAGCGCGCTCTAATGATAATCTCACTGTAATTTGTTGAATTTGATTTTTAGCAACTTATAGAACAACAAAAAATGGATGCAAATGCGCTCCATTGACAATGTTTTTTCCTTAACTTTTCGTGATTTTACTTGTACGCATAAAAGTTGTAAGGTCGCCTCAAAAATCCTATGAACCTATTTTTTTCAAATTGGTCTAAAAATTCTGAACAAATATGTAGAATGCGTGAAAAAATTAGTTGAATCCAATGCCGTATTCAGAATTCGGTTTTGACATGTCACCGATGTTCTAAGGCGGGTTGAAGACCTAGAATTTCGAAAAAAAATCGGCTAATTTTTTCCGGAAATTTTTTCAAAATTTTCAGGCCAATTTGAAAAAAGTAGGTCGCCATACGATTTATAGGATTTTTGAGAATTTTTTCAGAATTTTCCCATCTTGCGACCTTCCCTTGTCAATGGAGCGCACTTCCTCTTCCCACGCAATTCCCCTCGAAAACACCACAAATCTTGTTACATAAAAACACTTTGAAAAGCAAAGATTCCAAGTACATACTTTCCCGGGTCGACAAAACAAAAAACATATCAAGTTACCGCTTGTTTGTTTTGTTTTAGCACCCGAAACTGTACGGTTAAAACAAAGAAAGAAACAACTTGGTCCACCGGTGACCCATCCCTTCCCAATCAGTGACCCTAAACCCGATTATCCTTAACGGGTCAAGGCGACAAAGAGAGCCAAAAAGCCGTTGGTCAAACACGAAAAGAGTACAGTCAAACAGTACGGTAGGACCCCCCTTTCCGAACCGTTTTACCCCCTTATTGGACCTTCTAATGATTCTCCTTTTCTTATCACTATTCTTATCACCTTATCACTGCGCGGATTTGGAAAAATTCCTGTCGGTTTTACCGCAATTCAGCGAGCCCAAGATTCCTATTTTGAGACCGTTGAGCTATGATTTGCAGTTGCAGCTGCCGTTGTCAGAGGTGAGTGATAAGGTATTGATAAAGAAGGTTATCAGTGGGATTTGGGGGTTTATCACTGATTGGATTTTGAAAGAAAGGCAGAAAAATAGCAAAAAAAGTAGGAAAAAAAAAATAAAATTTCAAAAATTTGAAAAAAAATTTTTTTTTGAAAAAATTTAAATTTAAAGGGAAGTTTGTTTCTGATAGAAATGATAAGAGTTATCAAAATGTTTTAAATTTATAAGAATTGAAATGATTTATTTTTGGAAATTTTCAAAAAAAAACTTAAAAATATTTTTTTACATTTTCTCAAATTTTTTTTTCACATTTTTTTTTCAAAAATCCCTATAAATTTTTTCAGAATCAGTGAGTGATAAACTTTTATCAGTGAAAAATTCATTTAATTCATCAATTTTTTACAAAAAAAACTTTTTTTTTTGAAGTTGAGCTCAAAAAGAGCAAAATCCAAAAATCAGGGTTACTGTAGTCATTTTTTTTTCTTATTTTTCCTTAAAAATTTTACAAATTTTTTTTCGTCGATAAAAATGATAAGAATTATAAAATTTTTTGATAAAAATTAAAAAGATTTATCTTTGGAAATTTTCAAAAAAAAAAGGAAAAACAATTTTTTTTTGAATTTTTTTTCAAAATGTTCTCAAAAATCTCAAAAAAATTGTTTATCAATAAGTGATAAATTACAATCTTATCAGTTAAAAACTCCTTCTATTTATCAATTTTTCATATAAAAATTAGTTTTTTTGAACTTGAGCTCAAAAAGAGCAAAGTTCAAAAACCAGGGTTACCATATTTTTTATTTTTTTAGCCATATTTTTTATTTTTTTTCTAAAAAATTCCACAAAATTTTTTGATAAAAATGATAAGAATTTTCAATTTTTGATAAAAATTGAAAAAATTTATTTTTGGAAAATTTCAAAAAAAAAATTTTTTTTTTTTTGAATTTTTTTGAAAAATCCTAATAAAATTTTTCTAATCAATAACTGATAAAACTACACTCTTATCAGTTAAAAATACTTTCAATTTATAAATTTTTCAAAAAAAAAACTTTTTTTTTTGAACTTGAGCTCAAAAAGAGCAAAGTTCAAAAATCAGGGTTACTGTATCTAGTTTTTTTTTCTAATTTTAAAAAAATTTGCAAAAAACCAAAAATCTTATCAATGAGTGATAATAACCAGTTTTTTTTCTAAGGAATTTTTTTATTCAAAAATTTTTTTTAACTGATAAAAAAGTCCTTATCACTCCTTATCAAACAGGTGTCCGACCCAGATGTTCCATTATTCACTGGAAGATGTGTTCTACAATTTGAAATAAATCAACAGATCGGTCCAGAATCAGCGTTTATCAGTGATTCGACAAGTAATCGGGCCAAAATTAAAGTGAGCTTTTTTTCCATTCAAAAATCAATCGATAATGTGAAAATTCAAAAAAAAATTTTTTTTTCAGGATTCAAAATTTCAAATAAAAATCAATAAAAATCAATCGATAATGATTTTTAAAAAATTGTCATAAAAATTTTTATTTTAATTTGAATTTTTCAAAATCCAAATTTTCAAATTTTCAAAAATCAAATTTTTTTTAAATCAATAAAAATCAATCGATAATGATTTTATGAAAATTTTTTTAAAAATTTGCATTTTTGAATTTTTTGAAATTTTTTGAAATTCAAATTTCATTAAAAAATCAATAAAAATCCCAAAAAATCAATAATTACAGTTCGATATAATCATGTTGGACCATTTCGAAAACGTGTCCCTCGTGTTCAATGGAAACGAATTGGAAATCTTCAACGTGATGTTAACTGATGATTCGATGGAGTTATCAGTTGATCAGCCGGTTCTTTTTCCCGGAAGATATACACTGACTATTCATCGGTATAAGGGATTGATTGGAAGTGCTATTTATTATCGGTGAGTTGGGATTTTTAGCAGTGGGGCGCACTTGAAAATAAAAAGAAATAAAGTTCCGATTAAATTTATATATCACTTATCAGTTTACAATCACCAAAAAATAAACGGATTAAAAAATTGAAATTGAAAAAAAAAGTTGGAAAAAAAAACATTTTTTTTCGAAATTTTGAAAATTGTCAATGGAGCGCACTTGCATGCTCAACTATGAATTGTTTTAAAATTTCGAAATTCAGCTGATTTTTCACACTGATAATGATAAAAATTGATAACGAATACTAGTAATTTGAAAATTTGAAAAATCTGAATTTTTCTATTTTTCTGGATTTTCCAAATTTTCTCAATGGAGCGCACTTGCATACCCATCAGTAAAATAGCTAAAACTCAACTATTCGACCTAATTTTTTTCACAATTTTTATCAGTTTTTATCACTGATACCCTTAATTGAAAATTGATAACTTTTCATACCCATTGATTTCATACCCATTGATAAAACGCTTTTTTTCACAATTTTCATCAGTTCTTATCACTGATAAAATTTTCCAAACTCTATTTCTCATTAGAGCACACTTGCAGAGACGCCGGTGAGCACGCCGTTTTCGCCTCGCAACTCTTCCCAAATCGAGCCCCAGCAGTGTTTCCGACCTACTTGGGGTCCACCGAAAAAGTGACTTTTTCCATTTCGATGATCCATCCAATTGGCACAATTGCACTCACTTCTGGAGCCAATGAGGGGGCGGAGCCAAGGAAAATTGATGCGAATTGGCAGGTGAGGTGGGGCGCCGTTGCTCGGGATCAAAATTTTTGGATTCATTTTCACGGGGTGTTTTTCCCGACATTTTTAGCATTCGCGCTCCATTGCGAACGACAATGCGGGTCGAATTGCGCGAGATGTACCGAACTAAAAAGTACCGAAGTCCAGAATAATGTTTTATTAGGACCTTGGTAACATATTTTTTCTTCGAAATCCATTAGGCCTTCCGAAACAGCCGTTAAAAAAATTATTTTAGGTAAAAAATTTTTGGCGGGAAATTCAAACAGGGTCGGAAAAAAAACCCCGTGATTTTCAAACTGCACTTTTTCAGATGACAACATTCTCCACAACACCTGCAATAACGCCTTCAATGTTGTGTTTTCTACTTTTACCACATGAATATACTCATGTAGGTGGCCTAGAAAACCAAAAAGTTCGGTCATTACTTTCAGATCGAGTCCTCCTACACTGGCATAAACATAACCGTTCATTACAACAAGTTCCGAGTTCAAAAAGAGCAAGCGAAACATTTATTGCACACTGCGACACAAGTATTGGCATTGCTCAAGTGGGTGATAAGAATTATCACTGATAAGACATATCACTGATAAGGATTACGGTACTTTGACATACTTTTCAATTTTTTCAGAGAAATCTTCTCCTCCCTACTGCCAGTGCCAAAAATTGATATAGTGCCAATGCACGAAACTGGGTCAACGGCTTGTTTTGGGGCAATTGTGGTGTCGGAAGGTGAGCGAAAAGTTAGGCCATGAAGCTGGAAAGTTAGGCCACCAATTTCAAAACCTAGTCCCTCTCGTTTTTCTAGGCCATGAAGCTCGAAAATTGGACCCCTGGTTTTTCTAGGCCACCAAGCTGAAAAGTTAGGCCAGCAAAAGTGAAACTTCTATAACTGAAAAGTTAGGCCACCAAGTTCGAAAACTAGTCCCTCTCGTTTTTCTAGGCCACAAACCACGAAAGTTAGGCCACCGAACTCAATTTTTTTTCTAGGCCATTTCTACTCATCGGACTACGCAAATCAAGTGAAACTTCTCGCAAAATGGCTAACAAAACAGTGGATCGGAGGGTATGCGGCAATTTCCGAAGGAGGAGAACAGTGTGTTCAGGAGGATTTAGTGGCTTTTATTGCTGGGAAAGTTATCAAGAGAATGACCAATGACGAGTTTACAAGGCTTGGGGATTTGGCGAAAGTGGGTCTAATTTAAAAATTTAAATAAAAGGGGAAAATTGTTTTGTAAAAAATTTTTTTTTTAAATCTCAAATAAAACTGAATTTTCAAAAAAATTTGAAAAACTTGAAAAATCAGAAAATCAGAAAAATTTAAAAATTGAAAAATTAAATTTTTTGTTTGAAAATCGATTATTGATTTTTTTTTGTAGATTTTAAATTTTTTAGAATTTATTTTAAAAAAAAAAAATAAAAAAAAACATATTTTCTCAAATCAGAAAAAACCAGAAAAAAAATCAAAAAATTCAGATTAATTTTTTTTTTGATTTTTTAATTTTTTTTTTAAATGTTTGAATATTGATTTTTTGACGATTCTAATTTTTTAAAAATTACAAAAAACCTATTTTCAAAAATCAGAAAATTTTTTAAAAAATCTGAAAATCAAAAATTGAAAAAAACTTTTTTTGAATTTTTTTTGAATTTTGAAATTTTTGAATATTGAATATTTTTTGTTGATTATTCATTTATTTTTTGAATTTGTTGAACTGAAATTGAAAAAAATTAAAAATTTGAAAAAAAAATTTTTTTCGAATTTTTTTCATTTTTTTTTCAAAATTTTTTCCCAAACTTGCAACTGCGCCCCACTGAACTCCTCTTTTTTCAGATCTACCTAACCGAGACAATATTCGCTTCTGGTGAAACCCTAAAACTCGAAGAATACCCGAATGAACTGGAAATTTCTGAAAAATGCGGGCTGAAAGGCGTGGCAATGTTGGAATCGATCGAATCATTGATAGGCGAGAAGGCAATGATAACAAAGATAAATGAGATGGTTTATAACTCAAAGAAAGGGGCGTATAGTGTAGAGACACTTTATGGGTTGCTGAATGCTACGGTAGATGGCGATATTTATGTTTCACAGGTGAGAACCTTGTTTTTCAAAATGAAAACTTCAAAAAATTCTAAAAAATCAAATATTAATTTTAAAAATAAAGTAAAAATACGATTCGATATTATCGTTGCAACTCAAAAGTTCATCGGGTAGATTTACGGAGTTGCGGGTCTCGCCACGCGCGAAAGCAAAACGTGCTGCGCCTTTAAAGTACGGTAGTTGCGCAATTTGTCTTTTTCCACTATTTTTCCTCATTTTCCTCGGGTTTTCAACCGATTTTCGCTATTTTTACATAAAAAAAAGCACAAAAAGAGTATTTTTTGTGTGAAAAATGCGAAAATCGATTGAAAACCCGAGGAAAATGAGGAAATATAGTGGAAAAAGACAAATTTCGCAACTACCGTACTTTAAAGGCGCAGCACGTTTTGCTTTCGCGCGTGGCGAGACCCGCAACTCCGTAAATCTACCCGATGAACTTTTGAGTTGCAACGATAATAGAAAATTTCGGCTCTGGTTCAACTTAGCGGGCCCTGTGAAAAATAAAGGTCCTTACCAAAATAAAAAGGTCCTTAGAAAAAAATAAATATTAAGGTCCTTTCACTAAAAAAAGGTCTTTTGACCAAATATAAAGGTCCTTTCGCCATGAAAAGGTCCTTAGAAAAATGAAAAGGTCCTTTGGAAAATAAAAAGGTCCTTTCAGGAAATAACACCTTTTAGGTATGGAAAACCCCTCTACGAAGTAATTTTCCCATTTTTTCTACCGTTTCTTATGCTTTTTGTTGATCGAGTAGCATTGAAATATTCTTAAAATGATGCTAAAGCGCCAAAAAAGTACTTCACTTAATCAGATCTCCAAAAATAACAAGTTCTTTTTCGAGCAGTTATCTTTTTCAGTAAACACTCACAACTAACAAAAAGCATAAGAAACAGATTTAGGAGTGGAAATATCAACTTTTAGAAGGGTTTTTCATACCCGGAAGGTGTTATTTCCTGTAAGGACCTTCTTATTTTTCTAAGGACCTTTATTTTTCTCAAAGAACCTTTTTTATTTTTGAAAGGACCTTTTTTGTGTCAAAGGACCTTTTTATTTTGCAAAATTTCAATTTTTTCTCAAAGGACCTTTTTATTTTTCTAAGGTCCTTTTTTTGGTGAAAGGACCTTTATTTTCGAGTAAAATCCTTTTTTATTCCTAAGGTCCGCTAAGTTGAACTAGAGCCAAAATTTCCTCCTCTACAAGTTTGTAGTTGACCACTTTTTGATATCTCCACTCCTTATCAAGTTATCATCAAAATTCCAAATCTTGACTGCCAAATTACAGTGATTTTTGTTTTTTGGTGATAACGTGATAAGGAGTGGAGATAACAAAACGTAATCAACTACAAAGTTGTAGAGCAGACAATTTCCTATCGATTCGTTGTTTTACATGTGCATTTTGATTGATTATTGATTTTTCACGATTTTTTGAAAAAGTTGCAAAAAAAAATTGTTTTCTTCAATTTTTTTGATTTTTTAAATTCTTCAAAAAAACCTAAAAAATCAGTTCCTTATCAAATTATCAATCTAAAAAACCAATCGATAGAAAATCGTCTCCTCTACAACTTTGCAGTTGACCACTTTTTGATATCTCCATTCCTTATCAAGTTATCACCGAAATTCCAAATCTAGACTGCCAAATTACAGTGACTTCGGAATTTTGGTGATAACTTGATAAGGAGTAGAGCTATAAAAAAGTGATCAACTGAAAAGTTGTAGAGGAGGAAATTTCCTATCGATTGGTTATTTTATTGACATTTTTTGGTTGAAAATTGATTTTCTAGAATTTTTTGAAAAATCACTAAATCCAATTTCCAGCTTCTCCACTTCTGGCGAGACCACGGCGGCCTACCGTACATGACTATTGACCGGCTGGCAAATTCCATAAAAATCACACAAAATGGGTCAAATTTAACTGTGAAAAATGGCAAGTTATTGATTTTTGAGTTCAATCAATTATCGATTGATTTCCAGGCCTGGGCACTTGGGAACGTATGCCCCTCTGGCCATTACCCCTCCAATTCACTGAATTCAAATTGCCCATATCGATAATGATAAGCCACGGAATTCACTTATCACCAGTTCGAGACGGATTGATTTTTGCGAACTTGGGTTTCAAAAACTATTATCGTGTCAATTACGACATTGACACGTGGCGGGAAATCAAAACGATTCTGACCGAAAATGCGACTTCTTATACGTTAAGAGAACGGTTTCAGCTGGTTTCGGATTTCTGCTATTTTTATTCGATTAGTGAGTTTCTTTGAAAAAAAACATTTTTAATTTTCGTGGTGAGACCCAAAAATTGAAAAAAATTGAAATTGGGCGGTTTTGCTGAAAAAAAATAGAGTACGGTAAAAAATTTTTTGTTGTAATTTTTTGAAAAAAAAAATCAATATTTGATACTCGTATCTAATTTTTCGTGGTAGGACCCAAAAATTGAAAATTGAATTTTGGTTATAAAAATTTGAAAAGTCAAAATAAAATTTTTAAATTTATTTTTTTGGAAAAAAAATTGGGAATTGCCATGAGTAAATCAATAACTGATTACGCCTTATCAGTGTAACTATGTTTTTCGCGGCGGGACCCAAAAATGATGAACTTTACCAATTTTTACAAAAATTAGGTCAAAAATGCAAAAAAGCGGCCCAAAAATGAAACAAATAAATTTTATTTTCATTTTTCTTCAAAAATTTATGAGAAAAACCATCCCGTCGTTTGCCGCAAAAATTTCGTTAAACTGAGCGCGCTGAAATTTCGGAGCGTCGTAGTGTTGAATTTCGATTTTTGGCGGGTTACGGTACGAAAATGTTCGGAATAGGTAAAAAGAAAGCGGAAGAAATACGAAAATTCAAAAACTCAAAATTTTTTAATTTTTTAGAATATATTGTTGCCGCCCCGCGGCGAGTCACCTGATGGGTCTCGCCACGAAAATTATTTCTGGCTGAAATACGGCTTCTGGACAGAGTTTTGACACTTTTTTGATGAAATCGGGTGAAATGACATGAATTCAGTCATTTACAACCAAATTTCAGCAGTTTCCACCAATTTTTAGTGAAAATGAGGTGTTTTTTGTAAAAAGCGGCAAAATACTCAAAATTGCACGTTTCTGTACTGAAAATTGGTGGAAACTGCTGGAATTTAGCTGGGAATTATTGAAATCACCCATTTTCATGAGAAAAAGTAAAAAAACCTTGTCCAGGAGCCGTATTTCAGCCAGAAACCATTTTCGGGGCGAGACCCATCAGGTGACTCGCCGCGGAACGGCAAAATTCTATTTTTCTGCCCGTTTGATGATAAAAAATCAATTTTTTATATGAAAATAAAAAGGTAACGTTTCGAAACTTTTTAAAGGTTTTCTGGAATTCAAATTTTTAGCAGATTTAAAATTAATTTTCAAAAAAGTGTTGAATTTAAAAATTCTAATTCTAAACGTTTTTTAGACTAAAAATTCCTTCAAATTTTTTGAAATTATTTTTCCTAAAATCCAGAATCCCTCCCGGAACCGGCCGCTTCGGTTCTTCGAAACGAATTCGTCCAACTGGTCCGTCTGCGTCCGTCTTCTTTTCCAATCTGTGATGCTTCCATATTCCAATGCGTCGTAACTCATGAACACACCCGTCCGAAACGTCTCGACAAAAATACAATGATTCAGTTGAGGAGGCGGGTATTCGAATCATTTGGCAACTCTTCCGAGATGGAATGTCGTAGTGGAATGGCTCATGATGCTCTTAATGATCTGTGTACAAAGTTGTATGGTATCTCGTGTTTATAAATTAAAATAATTTTTCAAATGAAAATGAACTTATGAAATTTGAGAAATATTGATTGTGGATTGATTGTGAACTGATTTTTGGGAAAATTTTTTTGAAAAAATTTGAAAAATTAATTTTTGTCGAAGTTCAATTTTTTGAGTAAAAAAAAAATTTTCCCCAATTTTTTGAAATCGTTATCACTGATATTACAACTGATAAGGCAAAATACGGATTATTTAAAAAAAAAAATTTACATTTTCTTTTTAACCGAACTGAATTTTGACCGATTTTCCATTTTTTCAAAAAAACATTATCAGTGATAAAGTGATAAAAGACCATAATTTTTTTAAATTTGAAAAATTGATTTTTGTCAAATTTTCATTTTTTTTGAATGAAAAATTTTTTTTTCTCAATTTTTTGAAATCGTTATCACTGATAAGACAACTGATAAAACCCAATTTTTTTTTTCAAATTTGAAGAAAAAATTTTCTTTAAATTTTTCACGGCCTGTAAAAGTGTACGCGCTTCCACTGAGATTTTCGCCACAGTTTTTTGGCGAAAGCCGCTGCAAGCGCGCCCTGTTGCGAACAAAGGGGCGGGGCGCCGAGCGCGATTTTTGAATTTTAATTCATTTTTTCTTCGAATTTTCTTGTTTTTTCTCATTTTTCTCCATTTTTTGTGTTTCTGTCGTCAAAATTCCAATATTACTTTAATTTTACCTTGATTTATCACTAAGTTATCGAATTTCAGGCGATTCTAAAAGGAAAACGACTCGAAAAAGGCGAAAATCGGCAAATTGCGATCAACGAAAGGATTTATAAAATTTCTCATTGTATTCCAATATTTTATAATAGTTTCAATAAAGCAATGTGTAATTTTTCCTTTCTGTCTTCAATTAAGATCAAAATCGAAAAATTTAAAAATTTCGAAATTTCCTCGTGGCGACAGTTTGCGTACACTTTTACAGGCCGTGTTTTTCTGAATATTTTTTAAAATTCTGCAAAAATTTTTTATTTTCACAAAAAATCATTATCAGTGATAAATTGATAAAAACCACAAAAAAAAATTTTCTTTTTTTTTCTAGAAAATCTGAATTATTGCTCTTTTTTGAAATTTTTTAAAAATTCTTATCACTGATAAAATATAATCATCACAAAAAATGATAATCACAAAAATTTTGAAAATGTTGAAAATGAGATTTTTTTCGAATTTTTTTGAAAAATTTGAAATAACTATCATTTTTTAAAATTAAAGTTATCAATGCTTATCAGTAATTAAAAAAATTAAAATACTGATTTTTCAAAAAAAAAAAATTTTTATCAGTCGTTATCAGTTATCAGTTCTAATCATAATTTCATAAAAATTGCATTTCAAAATATCTCTTTATTTCCTAACAATCCTGCCAAAATACCTCCCTTATCACCCCTATCACTAATCAGTTATCCCTGTCATCTCCCCAACCGTTACATCATTCCTTCCTCTTATCTCTGCCTTATCATCTGTTCAATCACCATCCCTTTCCTCCAAACCGCCCATCCTTCCGACATCCCCAAAAAACCATGCCGTACCAAGTTTTCGGTGCCAAAAAAGTGGTCATTGCGCATGGATCCGCTATAAAATGAGGGGGAAACGGGGGAAAAACGAATCTGGCCGATATGGAGGTGGACTCCAATACTAAGGTACGTCGCATCTTTTCTTATCATTTCTTATCATTTTTGGTTTTTTCTAGAATTTCCTGAAATGCATTTGAGCTAATATTCAGCAATTTGGGCCTAAAAAATAAAAAATAAAAATTTTCAGAATTTTTTTGATTTTAAGATAATTCTTATATTTTTCTAGATAATTTCATGGCTTTTCCAAATTGATAAAATTCCGAAAAAAACTGTAGAAAATTTTAGAAAAATGACAAAAAAAATGAAAATTTTTTTTTTATTTTGAAAATTTCAGAATTGAATTTTATAATTTTCTAGTTTTTAGCACTAATTTTTAGTCATTTTTATGTCAAAAAATGGAAAAATTTCGTAGAAAAATGAAAAAAAATTTCTGATTTTTTTGGAAAAAAATTTTTTTTTCAAAAATTTTGAAAATTTCAGAATTGAATTTTATTATTTTTCTAGACTTTTTCGAGCTGATTTTTGATTATTATTGTTTGAAAAATGTGTAAAAATTGATGGCAAAAATAAATTAAAAATTTTAAAAATTTTAAAAATTTGAATTTTTTCTCTGAAATTTCAGATTTTCAAAATTGGATTTCAGAATTAAAAAAAAAATTTTCTAGCCTAATTTTGATGATTTTGGTGTCAGAAATTAAAAAAAAATTGGCTAAAAATGCTGGAAAACTCTCAGGAATTTTGAAAAAAATTTTGAAAAAAAATTTTTTTTTGATTTTTTAAAATTTCAATTTTTTGAATTTTCATATTTTTCAAATTTTTTTTCAGCCAAATTTTGGTTTATTTGAAGTCAAAAAAATTTCAAAAATTTCTGGCTTTCTGGAAAATTTTTGAGAATTTTTGAAGCACAAGATTGTGTTTTTTCAAAATTATCACCTTATCACTCCTCTTATCATTAATTCCAGGCGTACCGAATAATCGGTTATGTGACTGTTACCGTATCCACTTTGGCCATCATTGCACTTTGTGTCACTTTGCCAATAGTTCACGGGTATATCAAGGAGATGCAGCACTCGATGAAGGCAGAGATGAATCAGTGTCAGGTTGGTGATAAGGAACTGATAAGGGGGTGGATAACTGTTATCAGTTGATTGAAATTAATTTTTGAAAAAACAATTATCGATTTTCCAGAAATCGATTTTTTTTGAAGTATTGATTTTTAATAAATTCCAGAGATTTTTTTTTAATTTTTGGATTATTGATTAATTTTTTTTAAATTCTAGAAAATGATAAAAAGTAAAAATCAATAATAAAATTTTTTTCGAATTATCGATTTTTCTTCCAGAACAACGCAAAGACTTTGTGGACGGACGTCTACATCCTTCGTTCCTCATTTTCACGTGGATTCAACCGTACCGCCCGTCAGGCTGGATACGAGTACTCTCAGGATGAAACAACTCCATTTGCACCGCCAAAGTTCGGTTATCCAGTCGTCAGTGAGGCTAGAGAGGAGGCGAATGTGAGTTCGGTGGTGCGAAGTTGCAAATTTGAAAAAAGGTTGCAAACCATGTGTTTTTGAATTTTTATCATTGGGGCGAACTTATGGTCTTGAAAAAAATAGAGTTTAAAAAAAAAGGTGTTTTTTTTTCGATTTTTGCTAATAGAGCGCATTTGCATCACAAAATTTCAAATTGGCGCGCGCGATTCTATTTATTTTTATCTTATCGTTATCACCATGTCCAAAAACCCCAATCCCCAAATTTCTAGGCCTCTAGCTCAATTTTTAGCATTTCTGTGCAAACACCGCACGACAAAATGCACAGAATCGAGCTACAGTAACCCGGAAAATCGGAATTAGTGCGATTTTTGAAATTTTTGATAAAAATTGATCAGAAATTAGTGAATTTTGCTAATTTTCGCCAAAAATAAGCCAATATCAAGTTCGGGGTCAGAAATTTTGCTGGCGTCAAATTTGTGGCCAGTTTTCGACGTTTTTGACTATAAAATCGTGTTTTTCATATTTCAAAACCATTATTTGTAAATTTCTAGGCCTCTAGCTCCATTTTTATGTTTCTGTGCAAACACCGCACGACAAAATGCACAGAATCGAGCTACAGTAACCCGAACGCGCCAATTTGAAATTTTGAGTGCAATATTCTTTTTTTCCAGCCCTACGATGCTCCAGCTCCACCAGCTCCAACCACTAGAACTGTTCCAACTACCACCACTACCACTACCTCAACTACAACCACTACAACCACCACTACAACTACCACAAAACCGCCACCAACAACCCGTAAATCTACCCAAGGATATGATGACGTGGCAGTTGTCACTGGAGCACCATCCACGGAGCCAGCAGTCGAATACACTCAGGCTCCAGAAGCTACCGAGACTCCAGAAGTCCCGGAAGTTCCAAAGTCGACATTGGAGTACTTGAAGTCGACTGTTCCACCAGAGGAACCGTATGGAGAACAAGGTGAGTGGGGAAGGGCGCTCTGATGGGAATTGGAAAAAAAATGATAGGAAGGGTTCAATGGAGCGCGTTTGCGCAGTTTTTTAGCACCGAGACCCAACCTCCAAAAAATGAATTTCAAGATAATTCAATTTTTTGGAAAATGCGCTCCAATGAGAAATTTAAAAATACTTCAAAAAAATGAAATTCGCATTAGAGCGCATATTAAAAAAAAATAGATTTCTGGCTAATTGCAAGTGCGCTCCAGTGACAAAATTTGAAAATTTCTACTGTAAAGCAATTTTTTTTATTTCTAAAAAATCTTTTTTTTTCTATTTTTTTGAAGAATGTAAGTGCGCTCTAATGCTAATTTTTGCAAATTTAGCGGTATCCATTTGAAACCATTTTTTTCGAACTTTTGAAAAAAAGTTTTTCCAAAATTTTTTTCAATTTTCTATTTTTCCAGCCCATTCCACGACCTCTTCCCCATCTTTGGCAGTTCATGAGGATCACGACGAGACCGAAGCCTCCTCGACATGCGAATCCTGTTGCCTTCCAGGACCCCCAGGACCTCCCGGAGCCCCCGGAAGACCCGGTCCATCCGGAAAGGCCGGTGCCAACGGACTGCCCGGAAACCCCGGAAAACCGACTAAAAGGCCGTGCCACCCAGTGACAAAGCCCCCGTGTGTCCCATGTCCACAGGGACTCCTGGGACCCGCTGGACCCCCAGGGCCATCTGGAAACCGTGGAAGACCAGGAGTTTTCGGTGATAAGGGACCACAAGGGCCACCGGGACAACCCGGACAGAAGGGACGACGAGGAGAGAAAGGAAAGGATGGACTGCCCGGAGCTCCGGGAGCCCCTGGAGAAGACGTCAGAGAAGTACCCGCAGTGCCGGGACCCCAGGGACCAAGGGGTCCTAAGGGACGACAGGGACCACGGGGGGCACCAGGGATCCCTGGAAAGGATGGACTCAACGGGGACCAGGGAGTGCCAGGTGATAACGGAGTGGACGGAGAACCAGGATTGGATGGTGTTCCCGGTAATCCGGGACGTGATGGAGTCAATGGACATGTCGGAGAGAAGGGTGTATGCCCCAAGTATTGCAGTGCTGATGGCGGTGTGTTTTATGAGGATGGAACGAGGAGATAAGCGGTGATAAATGCGGTTTTTATTTATTTGTACCTCTTTTTTTGAATAAATTATTTTTTGAAAAATGTTCTTCCAATAAAACACAGGAAAACGAAAAAAGAGAAAACCAATGAATTTTATGTGATTTTTAGGAGATTTTGGGGTGAATTTTGGGCTTTTGCAGAGATTTTTGTTTATTTCGCCGGTTTTTAGGCATTTTTTTACGATTAATTTTGGATAAATTTGGAAAATTGAACTTTTTATTGAAAAAAATTTTTTTCGAAAAAATTTTGGAATTGTTCTTATGATTTATCGCTTTTTGCAGGATATTGTGCTGTTTTGAAGCATAAAAAGGAAAAATTATTACATTTTGAGCAGAAAAATAAATTAAAATTAAGAAATTCAGATTTTCTACAGGTTTTGCCCAAGATTTTCTGAAATATCAATTATTGACGATTTTTTAGGCATTTTTTACAGTAAATTATGTATAATTTTGCATTTTTGATTTTTCTAATCGATTTCTGCACTTTTTAACCTGAAAAAACTTGAAAAACCTGAAAAAACTGTCAAAAATTCATTGAAAAATTGATTTGAACTTTTTGCTAAACACCGACCCTTGCGGTCGAAAGCGTAATTTCGGAGTGTCGTTCGAAGCGCGAAATTCCAGAAATTTTGAATTTTCATCTCATTTTTTCAATTTCCCCCGCTTTTTTCCATTTTTTTTCTCAATTTCCCAGTGAATATTGCCATTCTTCCATCATTTTATCGGTTTTTCAGTGTATTTATCACCTATTGACACAGTTTTTCCTTTGTTTTCCCTTGAATATTCAGATGTTCCCAAAATCCCCAATTTTCCAGTAAAACTCTGCTAGAATGTCCGTCTGGAAGGACTATATCACTCATTTGACAACTGGAAGTAAGCACATTGAAAAAGCGGCAATTTGTAAGCTGGAAGATGGAGAATTGTGGGCGAGAAGCGAGGGACAGATGCAGTTTCAGGTGAGGGATTGGAAAATTGCGAATGAAAAATTATTTTTAAGTTAAAAAAGAATTCAATCAAAATTCCATAAGAAACAAAAAATAAATGAGAAGAACAATTTGTTTAAAATTTTTGTTTTGAATTTTCTGAAAAATCGAAAAAAAAAATTTTTTTAATTGAAACATTTTGAAAAATCTGACTTTTTTACCGGAAATGCAAAATTTTTTTTTTATTAAAATTCTATTTTCAAAAAACCCATAAAATTAGCCGTCATTTTTATTTTTCAATTTAAAATTTTGAAAAAATGTTTTTTTTTTCAAATTTTCAAAATCAAATTTTTTTATTTAAAGTAAGCCGTTTTTCTTTTTTTCAATTTAAAAATTTGGAAACATTTTGAAAACTAATTTTTTTACCAAAAATTTAAAAAAAAATTTCAAATTTTCAAAATCAATTTTTTGAAATTCAACTTCGATGTTTAAAAATCCTATAAAATTAGCCGTTATTCTCTTTTTTTCCAAAGTTAAAAAATTTTGAAAATTCTGAAAAGCTTCCAAAACATTGAAAATTTTTTTTAATTTCATATTTTTTCAGAAGATTGATTTTTTTTAAATTTTCACAAAATGAAAATATATTCGTAAAATTTTAAAAACAAAATTTAATTTAATTCAACTTTAAAAAAAAACTGCGAAAAAATTGAATTTTTTGCTGAAAAATCAAAAAAAATTGATATAATTTCATTTAGGCACCGCAAAGTGGAGGGGGCGTGGCCTGCGATTTTTTCTGGCGTTTTTGATTTCGCGCCTTTCAGGGTCCGTACCATACTTGCACCGAAAATGTCGGATAAAAAAGGGAGGCTAAATGCAAGGCTACAAAAGTTTGAAAAACATGCGAAATGCAGGACCAAAAGCCTAAATTTAGCTGAAAAAAGCCTAAAATCGGTTTTTCTTTTGCTAGTGCAGGGCTAAAAGTTCGCTAATTTTCAAAATCTCTAAAATGCAAGGCTACTCGTTTTGTCGGATTGGAGGTAGCGGTGCAGGTATGGTCCGTACCGGGGCTGGAGGGTACCGGACCATTCTCGAAACCAGTTTACTATACGTAACTTTTGACGTAGAATCGACTGGTGATATCAGTTTTATCAGAAAAAGCTTAGTTTTCACTTGCGGAGCGAAAAACCAAAATGATCGACAGTTTTTTGACAATTTCGGGCTGTTCCAGGTCGAAGACACCCCCAAAAATATATGAATTTGATGCTTTAGATACCGTAGAACACGATTTTTTAGTCAAAACAGACAATTGAGGCTGCGCGTGGGGTGAAAAATGCGTTTCAACTTCAATGAAAAATTGTGAAAAAATTTCAGCGATGACCTATCTTTTTTATTGTCTAAATCGATAAAACTACCTTTCGAGATACCACCTATGAATTTTTGGACCATTTGGAGCACTTTCGATATGTTTCTGTCCACCTTTTTGGTAACCATATCCCATGTGTTAGCGGTTTTCCGAGGATTTCGGGCAGTTACAGGTCGAAGACACCTATTTGCATCCCGAAATCGGATTCCCCGTTGAATTTGCTACAACTCTACTTCGAAAGTTCATCGGATATCCCCTGCGCGCATAGTGAAAAATTCAAATTTCAGAAATTTTATGGTCTCAAACCACTGAAATTCTATGTCGACACAAGCGGGCGCGCGGCTGCTTTTACCCGTCAACATCTTGGCACTGTGGGAGCGGTGGCATTGTTGTTGGCGTGGCGCAGGCGTTTGCGCGCGCGTTTTGCAGTCGGTCGACGCGGGTTCAATATGTTTGCGGCCTGTTTTCAGCCAAAACTTTTTTTTTTCGAGTTTCTCGAACATTTTTGGTGACAGTTTCTGACCATCTTGGTTTTCAGCGAAGCCCCGCCCCCTCGCCGCCAGCCAGAACTTTAGTGCTAATGCGGCGCGCACTAAAACGGCTCTAACTCGGGAACCAATAGATATTTTTGGATAAAAATTTTTGGGCGTACTACTATCAAGTATACAAACACATTCCAACAAAAATAAGACAAAAATATTGAGTTTGACCAAACTCGTTGCGGTGCCTAATTTCATTTTCAAAATTTTTTGAAAATTTAATTAATTTTTAAAAATCGCAATTCCATTTTTTTCAATCTCATTCAATTATTTTGCAATCTACATCAATATTTTCCAAAATTCTTTTCCAGGCCACCGCCGACGAGCTAAAATCCCTGGCGACCCAAATGGCGGACACCTCTGAAATCCCTCCAGAAGGCGTGACCCTCGAGACGAAGCACTACGTGGTGACCCGTGCCGAAGACAACTTCATCTTCGGAAAGAACGAAGCACAAGGCATCGTTTGCGTCAAGACCGCCCGTGTCTTCATCGTTGTCGTCTTCTACGGCGGAATGCAAATCGGACATGAAGTTCGCAAAGTCGTCGATGATCTCGCCGAGTTCTTGAAGAATTCTGGATTCTGAATTGGCTTTAAAACAGAAAAATTGAATTTCCCGCAAAAATCTGCAATTTTCTGTAAATTTATCGATTTTTCCGAATTTTTTCCCAAAAATCCTGTAATTTTCCCGCCATTCCTCTAATTTTTCATGTGCAATTCTGTTCCCCCTATTGTGAAAATTTGTAATTTATTTTCCTAAATTTGGCTATTTATTTTTGAAATTTGAATTATTTTGAAAATTTTATAAATTTGGCGCCAATTAAAAAATTTGAAAAAACTTTTAAAAAAATTTTTGGGTCTCGCAGCGAAAATTCAAAAATTTCATATTTTTGACAAAAATAACAGGATTTTTTAAAATTTGATTTAAATTTTCAAAAATTCAAAAATTTTAGAAAAATGAGAAAAAATGAAGATCAATAAATCAATAAATAAACCACAAAAAAAAGCAAAAAAATAATGAGTAAAAAAATAACAAAAAAAGTTTAAAATTTCTTATCACTGATAAGCCAACTGATAACTCAATTCGGCTTCGCCGCGTTGTTCCGCACGTATTCCCGACGTGTTTCGATAGTTTTCATAGCCAATTTATGGTCGGTTCCATCGGATTTTCCCTCGATTACTTGGCGATGACGGATGTGGAGAGGAATGTCTTTGGCTGATAACGGGATGCGGTTGGTGAACTGAAACAATGATAAGAGGTGATAAAGTGATAAGAAAAATTGATTTGATTTTGAAAAAATAATTATTTTTGACTTAAAATTTCAAAAATAATAATAATGGGCGGAGCTACACTCTGTAAAGGATTATTAAGACACCCCCTTGATTCGTAGTTGTGGGGTTCTTAAGCAAGATAGAAAAAATCTGTGAATGCAGTTATTCTTGGCTTGGTCTCAAACCTACACACCACAATTTTCATACCAATTGGTGCTCCGTGGGCTCCAGGAGCCAACATGGGTGCTCCGCCGAGTGTAAAGTTGAATTAAGACACCCTTATTTTTCGAAATTTTTTGTGATTTTTTCAGGTTTAGATGTGCTGAAAATTCAGTTTATGTGTTCCTTTTTGGGATTTCGTAACAAAAAACCGACTACTCCTCCCAGAAAATTTCATAAAAATCGTCAAAATAGCTGAAAAACAGCGATTTTTTCCATTTTTTGCAATTTTTCAAAATTTTTCTGAATATCTAAATTTTTAGATGCTGAACTGTATGAAATATGTTTTTTGACATGTTTTTATAGAAATTCCAGCTTAAACCCTGCTCTTAATAATTTCTAATCAGTCCTTACAGTCACTTGTTCCTCCCACTACTGAAAATTTCCAAAATCGAAGGACAGATTTTTTCTCAGAGACATTAGACCGGAGGAAACAATGTTTCCCACTTCCAACAAACTTCAAACTTATATCCCAGCAGCTTCTGTGTGATTTCAGTACTTTATACTATCCTTTCTCACAAAAAATCTAACACATGACAACAAAAGTGAAAGAAGTGCCTGTGAAGACTGATTAGAAATTTATAAGAGCAGGGTTTGAGCTGGAATTTCTATAAAAACATGTCAAAAAACATATTTCATACAATTCAACATCTAAAAATTTAGATATTCAGAAAAATTTTGAAAAATTGCAAAAAATGGAAAAAATCGCTGTTTTTCAGCTATTTTGACGATTTTTATGAAATTTTCTGGGAGGAGTAGTCGGTTTTTTGTTACGAAATCCCAAAAAGGAACACATAAACTGAATTTTCAGCACATCTAAACCTGAAAAAATCACAAAAAATTTCGAAAAATAAGGGTGTCTTAATTCAACTTTACACTCGGCGGAGCACCCATGTTGGCTCCTGGAGCCCACGGAGCACCAATTGGTATGAAAATTGTGGTGTGTAGGTTTGAGACCAAGCCAAGAATAACTGCATTCACAGATTTTTTCTATCTTGCTTAAGAACCCCACAACTACGAATCAAGGGGGTGTCTTAATAATCCTTTACAGAGTGTAGGGTCTCGGAGCGAAATTTGAAAATTTTGATTTTTTTCGAATTCTGAAATTTGAGTGTAAAAGCGATGTTTACGAAAAATTTTTGAGAATGCAAAAATTTGAATTTTTTGAAAATCAAAAGTTTGAAAAAAAAACTGCTGAATTTCAAAAAAAAATTGTAACTGCGCTCTATTGATAAATTTTAAAATTAAAAAAAAAAACTTTTTTGTTTCAATTTTTGTCAAATTTTTCAAATTTTTTTTTGAAATAGTTGCAGTTTTTACATTACCCCATTTTTTAAAAGGAAATCAAATAATCTTTTATCAATTCAAATTTCTCCCAAAATCCCACCTCCTTATCACACGAATCCCCGTTCCAAAGGGCAGTTCTCTGCTGATAAACCACCGAAAAAGCCGTCATAAACGCATCGACACCGGCCCGATGCAATCCAGTCACCACATTTCTTTTCGTATTTTTGAAATCCCGCGTGAGCAGCTCCTTTTCAAATTTCGCCGATTTCCACGCTTCCTGATCGGTTTCTATTTTCTCGGCAGCCGATTCGGCGATGACTTTTGAGAAACGACGTTTTCTCTAGAAATAAAAAATTAGAGAATACAATTTTTCAAAAATGGGTTTTCTGATAAGGTGATAATGTTATCAATTTTTGGAATTTTAAAAATAAATAATTTGAAAAAAAAATAAAATTGAGAAAATAAAAAACGATTTTTTTTTGAGTTGACAATTTCACGGCCTGTAAAATCGTACGCGAAACGTCGCGATGCTGCACATGCGAAACGACTGCCACCGTAACCCTCTTGCTCATTTTAAAAGTGCAAAATTTATAGTATTATTGACATTTTGCTTCATTCGGACAAAAAGTTATGAAAATTATGAAATTCGGAACAATACTGCGACAATTCGGGTCAAAAAAACGCAAAATCTTCAAAATACAGCCAAATTCATCGTTTCGCCGCACTTTTCTTCAATCTTCAGTTTTGAACGATATCTGGCCTGAAATTAGAACAAAACTCACTTATTTGCACACTCGTACGTCGAGAAAGTGATTTTCCATGCGGGAACAACAGAAAAATCTGAAAAATACAGAGAAAACGAACAAAAATAGCGGAAAACTTCTTGTTTTGAAACGCCGCGAGTTCTCCGAGAGGGCTACACGAGCAGTCGAATAATTGCATGCGCCTTTAACCCCCATTTCGCTGCGAGACCAGCTCGCTCAACCCCGGAGAAAATTTCAGTGGAAGCGCGTACGCTTTTACAGGCCGTGAATTTTCAAAAAATCACCAAAAATCAATTTCTACTCCAAATCTCAATCTGAAAATTGCAATTGATAGAAAATCCCCTGCTAATCATTGTATCAGTTGACCACTTTTTGATATCTCCACTCCTTATCAAGATATCACCAAAATCCCGAAGTCCACCATAGATTCATGGTGACTTTGGGTTTTCACTGATAATTTGATAAGGAGTAGAGATATCAAAAAGTGGTCAACTGATAAAATGATAAGCAGTGAATTTTTCATCAATTGTAATTTTCAGATTAGAATTCGGATGAGAAATTGATTTTTAGTGATTTTTTGAAGTTGAAAAAATGTTCTTTTTTTCTCAAAAATTAAAAATCGGAGAAATTTCAAAAAATTACCAAAAATCAATTTCTGCTTCAAAATTGTGTCTGAAAATTGCTAGGAAATTATCTGCTTATTATTTTCTCAGTTGACCACTTTTTGATATCTCCACTCCTTATCAAGTTATCAGTGAAATTCCAAAACCACTCAAAACTCATGATGGAATTTGGGATTTTGGTGATAACTTGATAAGGAGTGGTGATATCAAAAAGTGGTCAACTGATAAAATGATAAGCAGGGAATTCTCTATCGATTGCAATTTTCACATTAGAATTTGGATGATAAATTGATTTTTAGTGATTTTTTGAAGTTGAAAAAAATTTAAAAAATGAAAAAAAAATTTTAATTAAAAAAAATTTTTTTTTCCATTTTCAATTTCAAATTTTTTAAATTCCATACCTTGAACGCCTTCTTATTCTCCTTAATCCTTGACAAATCGATGGCCGCATCAACATCATGCCATTTCGGACACCCTTTCGGAGATTTTCTCAAGTGACAAAAGCCGTGGGCGGCGAAATATTTGCAGACGTGAATGTGAAGATCAATTGGAATCGGATGGTTCGGAAAGTCTTCTGGGAGTTTCAGTTCCACTTTTTCAATCGATTCTTTGATAGATTTGGAGAGGGGGGCGGAGTCGGGGAAGGCAATGTTGACGTGGATTCGCGATTGTTGACGGTCGATTTCGTTGTCGCCTTGGCTGGAAAAAATATTTGATAAAGCGATAAAATGATAAAAGTGATTTTTTTTCAGAAAAGGAGAAATATTCAAAATTGAGATTTGAGAAAAATCATCAAACATTGAAGAAAATAATTCCAGAAAAAAAAATAGAATTTTTCAATTTTCAAAATTATTTTTTTAAATTTCAGTTTTATCAATATTTATTTTTGCAGTTATTCAGAAGGAATGACTCAATATTTGGGAAAAAAATAAAGTTTTAGAAAACATTTTTTTTTTAATTTTCGGAAAAAAAAGTTCAAAATTTTAATTTTTAATTAATAATTATTTATGTGAGTTTCTCATTATATTTTTCAAAAATTTAGAAAATTCAGGTTATTTCTTGAAAAAAATAATTCAAAAAAAAATTTAATTTTTTTCTGAAAAAGTGCATTTTTCGAATTTTCTAAAAAAAAAAACAATTTTTACAGTATGGAAAATGATAAAATTTATGTATTTTTGAGAAAAAAATTCTAGAGAAATTTGGATTTTTTCTGAAAATTTGAAAAAAGTTTCAATGTCAATTTTTTGATGAGTATTTCAATTTTTAAAAAAAATTGTTTTGATAAAACTTTTCGTAAGCAATTTTGTAAACTATTGCCTCATTTTTAAAAGTCAATTTTTTTCAAAACTAATTTTTTACCTTCTCCGAAAAACAAACTCCAAATACGATGACTTCATTCTTGTTTGATACTCTGCCAAGTATTTCGAATCAGCGAGTGGCAGGAAATCAGCAGGGAAAAGATCATCCAAATTGTTGACAAACTCGTCCAAAGTGTCCGGAAGGTCGACTCCGTAGAGCTGTTTGTGGATGAAGGCCAGGTCGACGAATCCGTTGTGAAGACAGAATGTCGCCGACGAGGAGAGCAGCTCGTGGAATAGCGTCTGGAAATGGAAAAGTGAAGGTTTTTCAAAAAAATCTGATAATCTGATAAGAAGAAAAATTCGAATTTTAGAAAGAAACGTTCGAAATAAAATCCGGATATCACAAACTTGAAATTTTGACTTTTTTCCAAATATTAAAATTTTAGGATTATAAATTTGGGTCTGGAAATGAAAAAAGAGTTTTAGGAATTTTGGCGAAAAAAATTAAACTGATTAGCTGATAAAAAAACTAGATTCTGTCAGGAATTTTTTGAAAATCCAGATACCCAAAAATTGAAATTTTGAATTTTAAAAAAATGTTTTTTTTTCGAAGCTGAAAATTGTGGAATTTTAGGATTTTTCAAAAAATAATTTTTTGTTACTGATAACCTGATAAAGAGTGGAAATTCTGATAATCTTATAACATTTTGAGACAAATCAGCATTTCAAAAAAAAATTGAACTGAAAATTAAGAAAATTTAAAATTTTCAAAAATTGGGCAATTTTACAAAAATTGTGAAAAATTCCATTTTCATTAAAATTTTTGAACAAAATATGCGATAGATAGCAAATTTGCTCCTCTACAACTTTCCAATTGATCACTTTTTGATATCTTCACTTCTTATCAAGTTATCAGTTAAAATCTGAACATGATCAGTGATTTCAAGATTTCACTGATAACTTGATAAGGAGTGGAGATATCTAAAAGTGATCAACTGATAAAATGATAAGCAGGGAATTCTCTATCAATTCCACATCTTACAGTGAAATTTGAGTCGAAAATTGATTTTTTATGATTTTTTGAATTTGACCTAATTTTAGGGCTCCGGCAAAATAACTTTTTTTTTCAATTTTCATTGATTTTCTAGAATTTTCTCACCTTCAACGGACAATTATTCCCCTGAAACTGAACGCCCGACTTGATAAGTTTGTTGAAATCAAACGAGTGACTGGCCAGAAACTGAAGAGCATCCGGTTCGATTGTGAACGGTTTTTCGGACAATGTCAGGATATTGAAGACTTGGGTCTCATAGCGAAGACGACGACGTTTCTCGCTTTTGTGAGTTAGCTTCATGGTGGCGATTCCGACGGAGAGGATGCTTCTGAAAAAAAAAATGAAAAATGGAAAAAAAAAATGAAAATTTGGGCAGAGGTTCCCCGGGAATTACAATTTCGAGAATCTGGGTCTCGAAGCGAAAATGAAAAAAAAATGCATTTTTTCAATTTCGCTACAAGACCCAAATTTCCAAAATCGTACAGTGATTTTTAGCAATAAAACAGTTTTCAAATTTCGAGAGCGCTCCAATGATAAAATTTGAATTATCATTTTTGCTTGTTCTGAAAGTGCGCTCTAGTGAGATTTTCAGATAGTAATTTCAGGGTCTCGAAGCGAAAATGAGAAAAAAGCAATTTTTTCCAATTTCGCTGCAAGACCCAAATTCCCAAAATCGTACAACAATTTTTGGCAATAAAACAGTTTTCGAATTTCGAAAGCGCTCTAGTGATAACATTTGGAATTTGGTTTTTTTTTGTTTTTCAGTTTCGAAAGTGCGCTCTAGTGGGATTTTAGTTTTCCAAGCTTTCCAATTTTCCGCGTGACCCTCGATTTTCAAAATTTCTGAAACTGAAAAAAGAAATCAATTTCAATTTTCCGCTACTACTCGAAGATGCTCGATCCGGTCAGCTCAAATTACAATCCAGTTACGAGACCAACAACACCAAAAGTGTCCACAGACCTTCTGAAAATCGCACCAAACGGATCAGGAACGTTTTATGTGGAGCATGACGGGGAAGCGGTGCGTGCTGTTCTGGTCAGTCTGTCGTCGGTTCGTTTCCGGATTAAGAACAGCACACACGGCAGACTTCCGTGGACGGAGCAATATGGATTGTATGGGAAAGGACATAAGATGGAAGTGATTGTGGAAGACACGAAGGGCAAGTCAGTGGAAATCGATAAGGCGCTCTGGGCTTATGATATGAACTGCGAAAGATTGAAATCATTCATCGAGGGACGAATAACAGTGGAAAGTGTCGAGACCAACTTCCAGATGACAGGAAGTGTGTGCTTTGAAGAAGGTTGCGACGAATGTGGCGCTAATCATCACAAATTTGAAAACGGCGCTCCAGTGGATAGTATGGGTCTCGTGAGGATGCTGGGAAGCGATTTGAAGCATAGTTACAGCAATGCTCTGCGGGTGGTCATGGAGCCGGAAGACGATGAATACAAAAAGCTGCAAGAGCAGACGACGAAGATGAAGGAGGAGAGGAAGAAGGCAAGGGAGGAAAGTTATAAGAAATGGAAGAAGGAGAATGAGGAGAAGAGAGCGAAGGAGGAGAAGGAACGGATTAAGGAAGAGGAGGAGGAACGGAAGATGGAAGAGGAACGGAAGAAGAAGAAAAAGTGCTGTGTGATTCTCTGATTGGGGACCTTTGAATAAAGTCAGATCGATTTTTTTGTTCGATTTTTTTTTTCAATTTTTCAATTTTCGCTGCAAGACCCAAAAGGCCCCTGAATCTCTAAAATAAAAAGTCTGGATTTTTTAGATTCACATAATTTCAAATTTTCGTTGCAAGACCCAGAAATGGCATTTTTACATAATTGGAATTTCCAATTTAAAAAAAAAATAATTTTTCTTGTTTTTTGAAAATTTAGAAGAAAAATATTTTTCTTTTTTTCCCAATTTTCGCTGCGAGACCCAAAAAAAATTCCTGGTTTTTTCTGAAGAAATTTTGAAGAATAATATTGATCAATTTCTTTTTTTTTGAGAAAAAAGGAAAAAAATTAATTTTTTTAATTTTTAATACTTTTGCCACAAGACCCAAAAAGGGCATTTTTTATTGAGAACAAACTTTTTTCATGAAAAAAAAAAATTGTTTTTCGGTTTTTATTCAACTTTCGTTGCGAGACCCGAAATCCCTGATTTTTTTTCTGAAAATCTAGAAATTCAATTTCTGATTTAAAATAAGAGAAAACTTTTTTTTTAGTTTTTCAATTTTTGCTGCAAGACTCAAAAAGAGGATTTTTATAATTGGAGAAATATTTTCAAAAATTTCGTTTTTTTTTTCAAAAATTCAAAAAATACATTTTTTTTTCATTTTTTTTTCAAGTGCGCTCTGATAAAATTTTTTTGAATTTTTAGAAAATTTAAAAAAGGAAATGAGCTTCTTGTCAATTTTTAAAAACCTTGTGATTTTTTCCCCAAATCTACTCACCTGGTATGCGCACACTCCCTGATCGACTTGTACCTCTCCTGAACATCTTTACTCCGCAATCCCTTATTATTCAGTCCGCTCAACTCGAGATCCATTGCCGTGAAATCGGCGGATTTGACACAGACGAGCAGGTACGGCCAGATTTTGGTGAAGTTCTCGCGGTTCACTTCGATTACCTGAAAGTGATAAAGTGATAACAGTAAAATTGATTTTGAAAAAAGAGGGCGCGATATCTCACAGCGAAAACTAAACTACAGTAAGATTTGCATTTTTTCAAACTGTTTTCGAATCAATTTTTCTGAGGAAAATGCAAATCTTACTGTAGTTTTCGCTGCGAGATATCCTACGCGCCAATTTGAAATTTTCGAATGCGAACTTTGGAGAGATTTTAGAAGAGCAAGTGCGCTCTAATGACAATTTTTCTAAACTACTGTAGCTTCACCAGTTTTGGAGAATTTAAAGAAAAATGTACTGATGGAAGTGCGCTCTACAGATAGAAATTTAGAATTTATGAATTTTAGCTGATTTTTTTGGGATTTTTGAGGAAAACTATTGACTTTGAGTGAAAAATAAAATTTTTGAAAAGGGGATTTTTCGTGATCAGACCCAAACTTCAAAAAAAACTTTTTTTTGCGCATTAAATTTTTTTTTGAAATTTGAAAATTCATAAAACTGGGTCTTGAAGAGAAATTTGTGTTCTAATTAGATTTTTGAACTTACAAAAAAAATTTCAGAAATTTCTGGCAATTTTCGCAAACTTTCATTTAAAAAATTGTGAAAAATTTTTTTTTTCAAATTTTCTGAAAATTTCAAAATTTTTTCGCTGTGTTTTTTGTTGATAACATCGATTAGTTCAGCCTATTTTTTGTGAGAAAAAAAAAATAAAAAAAATAAAAATTTTCAATTTTCGAAAAAAAAATTTTTTTTTGAAAAACATTTTTTTCATTTTTCCATCCCAAATCCCCATATTTTCTCCTTAAATGT
Organism: Caenorhabditis becei; assembly: GCA_900536315.3. Classification (NCBI taxonomy): domain Eukaryota; kingdom Metazoa; phylum Nematoda; class Chromadorea; order Rhabditida; family Rhabditidae; genus Caenorhabditis; species Caenorhabditis becei. Next base: position 449,045 of record LR538742.1, read on the forward strand.
CCAAATTTTCCCAAAATCCCACCCAAATTCCCACCTCAATCCCCGAAAACCCAGAAACTTCATTTCCACTCTTGGAGCTCGCCTCCGAATCTTCCGGATTGCTCATTATCGATTTTTCAGTCTTGAAAAAAAAATTTCCAAAAATTTTCTGTAAAAAGGAGGAAAATTAAATAGATCCACACAAGGGGGTGAGCACACAACACACAGGAAAAATCAATAAAATATAAAAAAAATTCGAAAAAAAAAATTTTTTTTATTAAAAAAATTATATTTTATGAGTTTTTAATAGAAAAATAGGGAAAATTGAGCAAAAAAATCAGGAAAAAATCCAAAAATAAAACAAAAATAAAAAAGAGAGAATACTGTTCAAAAAATGAGAAAAAAAGAAGGTATGAATCCTAGTTGGAAAAATCGATAATCCTCTCATTGATCCTTCTTCTCCGACGGAGCAATGGATCCGTTTTCGTTCGAATGTCCAGCAGCACGACGATCACGTGAAGCTGCCAAAGCACGTGAAACCGCATCCCAGATACCGCCCATGAACACGGCACAGAAGAGATTTTCGATTGGGGCGAATGGGTCGGTGACGTGGAGGATGACGGCGGAGAGCTTGAAGTAGACGAAGAAACCGACGATCACCTGGAAAAAGTGGGGGTTCGGGATTTTTCGTGTTTTTATTTTGTTGGAATTACCGGAACTTAGAGAAATATTGATTTTTAAAAATTCTGAATTAAAAAAAATTTTTTTTTCAAAAAAATACTAAAAAATGCATTTTTGTCCAAAATATTCATGTGATACCGAGAATTGATCGAAATTTTCCTGCTTATCATTTTATCAGTAATATTTTACAATCAGAAACAAAAAGTGTGTCATTTCAAAGTTTTGAGAAAAAAAAATGAAATTCCAGTGGAGAAAATTTTTAAAAAAATAAATTTTTTGATTTTTTCAAAATTTGAGCAGGTTTTTTTTTGAAAAATAAGCTTGATATTTTTAATTTTAGTGTATGCTTACTAATTTGAGAGAAAAAACAGAAATACGCAACTTTTGATTTTTTTTAAACTTTTGGAAAAAAAATTTTGTTTTGTCATTTTTTTTTTGGAATCGATTTTTTTAGCTTGTGTTATTTTCCCAGAATCACCAGAATCTAGAAAAAATCAATTCTTAGATTAGAATAAATTTCAGATTTTTTTTTGAATTCTCCAAATTTTGTCATTTTTTCAATATTTTTCAAAACATCCTGAAAATTTATTTTTTTTTGTGAAAATTCATGTAAAACCACAAAATGATAGAGAATTCCCTGCTTATCAAATTATTAGTTGACAACTTTTCGATATCTCCACTCCTTATCAAGTTATCAGTGAGAATCCAAAGTCACCATAAATTCATGGTGTATTTTGGAATTTTAGTGATAACTTGATAAGGCGTGGAGATATTGAAAAGTGGTCAACTGATAATATGATAAGCAGGGAATTTCCGTTTCTATAATTTTTTAAAACTCCAAAAAAAAAACTCCAAAAAAAAAACCAACCAAATAAATCAAGTCATGCGGAGCCGTCAAATACGATCCGTTCTTCTCCAAAGCCAGCACAGCAGAAGCCACAACACAAGCCTTCGTGGCAAAAGACGGGCGGAGCAGTTCGTTGTGAGTCGGCAGCCAGACGCCTCTGACGAGTTGCTCCAAGGTGCGGACGACTCCGGAGCCAGCTCCTTTGGCGGTTCCGACGAGAATTTGGACGAGGTACGAGTTGGGGTACAGTTTGGCTGCGTGGGACACTCCGTGAGACACTTTGTACGCACGTTTCACTTCCTGGAAAGAATTGAGAAATTGAGGTTTAAAAAAAATTTTTTCTGAATTTTGAAATTTCAAAAAATCCTAAAAAATCAAAAAATGCTCAAAATTTTGAAGTGAAAATTGGAATTGATAGCAAATTTTCCGCTCTACAACTTATCAGTTGATCACTTTTTGAAATCTCTACTCGTTATCAAGTTATCAGTGAAAATCTGAACATGATCAGTGATTTTTGAATTTCACTGATAAATTGATAAGGAGTGGAGATATTGAAAAGTTGTAAACCGGAAAGTTGTAGACCTGGGAATTCTCTATCGATTGCGCATTTCATAAAGCTTTTTTTATTGATGAAAATTGAATTTTTTACAATTTTTTGAAAAATACTTTTTTTGGGAAAATTTGGAAAAAATTCAACATTTCGAAAATTATAAAAAATCAATAAATGCTCAAAACGTAATGAAAAAAATGGGAACTGATAGGAAATGTTCCGCTCTATAACTTATCAGTTGACCACTTTCGATATCTCCACTCCTTTTCAAGTTATCACTGAAAATCTGAACATGATCAGTACTTTTGAGAGAGATTCAGGATTTCACTGATAACTTGATAAGGAGTGGAGATATCAAAAAGGAGTCAACTGATAAGTTGTAGAGCTGGGAATTCTCTATCGATTCGTTTTTGTACATCAATTTTTAAATCAAAATCCGATTTTCTATGATTTTTTAAAGTTCACCCCTACCTTCATAACAGCGAGCACACACTTGACCGGGGTGATTTTCGATATTTTATATATTCCATCGAACGGTGCGTAGAACACCAGATACCAGACAATAGTGGCAAGGATAATGTCGTCGTGTCGTTTAAACGGAGCAATCACGGGCTCGCCGAGCAAGAAATTGGCGAGAAAAGCGTCGGCGAAGCACATGAGCATCGAGGAGAGCCAGCAGGAGAGCGGGTGTTTACGGGAGAAGATTGAGGCAGCACTGCCCAGATCGTCACGCACTTCGATTATCATCTGGAATTGGAATAGTGATATGGGATGTGATAAGGAAAAAAAAAGAGAAAATGGGAAATAATTGACAAATCTAGAAGTTTTCTGAATTTTACGAAATTTTTACAGAATTTTTTTGGAAAATCAAAATTTCAGAAAAAAATTAATTTTTAATTTTTTTTGAAACTGAATTTTCTCGAAATTACAAAATTCGGGAATTTTGAAAAAATTTGATTTTAGCTGATTTTTTAGTTCTGAATTATGTGAAAAATCCAATAAAAAAAAATCCGAATTTGTTCAAATAAAGAAAAACGATTTTGTTTTGAGAATGTGAAAATGTCAGAATTTATCAAAAACTGTTATCAGTTATTTTTTGGGAATTCCAGAAATATCAATATTCCCAAAAATTGTAATTTCTAGAAAAAATCCAATAAATAAAAAAAACATTTTTTTTTTTAATTTATTTTTCGAATTTCCAGTTTTTTAATTTTATTTTTCTCTTTACATTCAGCAGATTTTCATTTTTCCGATTTTTCAAAAATCCTAAAAATTGTGATTTTCAAAAAAAAATGCAGACATTTTTTTTTTATTTTTGAAGAAAATTTCGAATTTTTTTGTATTTTTTTTCCAATTTCAGTTATAGCAGATTTTCAATTCTCTTAATTTTTGAAAATTTCTGGAAATTTGGAATTGTCAAAAAAAAATTTGATTTTTCAATTTTTAGAATTTTAGTCATTTTAATTTATTTTTTATTTTTACATCCAGCGCATTTTCAATTTTGTAAAAAATTCAATTTTTCGGTGAATATTTTTTTTCAATTTTTCCAGATAATTCCAGCGATTTTCCACATTCAAATCTATGACTCACACCTTTTCCAATAAAAAAAAAATACATTTTTTCATTTTTCTCTATTTTCTCTATTTTTCATAACACCAACCACATATTTCGCCCATTACAGTACCCCAACGACCTTTGCCTTCAACTATAAAAGCCCCCATCTCGCCCTCTGATTCATAAATCTTTCCTCCTCCTAATTTTTTTCTATTTTTCACCCCAAAACCCAATAAATCCGTGTCAAAATCACGTGAGTTTACCCAGAAATGACTCAACCACACTCTCCACATGTAATAAGTACACTCGGTCAGTTTTTGCCCGAATAATTGGCAAATATTTGTTTGGTTTGGCTCCTGATCATGATGATTGCTTTAGTGTTGAAATACCCCCTTTTCCCACCGAAATTTGTCTACTGATAACATTATCACTGCTGATATCAACAATTCGTATAGAATTCCCAATTTCCGCCCGTTTCTAGTCGTCATGACAATGGTGAAGTGAAGCGAAAACAGGAAATTAGAGTTGGGGCGGATGATGCTGATGTCAGAGTGTTATCACCATATCAGTGAGCTTAATTTCACGTGCTGATAAGAGATATCAGGTGCAAAGATTAGTCAACGGGTCGAAAATTAGGTTACTTTGAATGAAATTAGGAGTCATTCAAGTTTCTTACATCAAAACTACATGAAAGCTTCCGGAATTTTAGGAAAAATTCTGTTTTTCATGAAAAAAAGTAATTTTGATAAACTTTGTATTATTATTGCATCCCAAAACAAGAGATTGCATTCAAAATTTCAAATTGGCGCCAAAGATATCTCACAGCGAAAACTACAGTAAGATTGGCATTTTTCTAACAAAAATTGATTTAAAAAATGCCAATCTGCGTGAAGTTTTCGCTGCGAGATATCCAACGCGCCAATTTGAAAATTCGAATGCAAAGTTCATTACGATAATTTGAAAGGTGTTTTTAGGTTACTGTACCTTTAAAAATAAATTAATTTCAAAATTTCAAAAAATCGAAGATTTTGGAACTTCACTGTAGTTTGAAAAACAAATTCCAAAGATTCAAAAATCCTCAAAAGACAAATTTTACACATTTCGATTGTTTTCGGGTTACTGTACCTCAAAAACATCGATGAATCACAAAATGTTATGGATTTCAAGCTTCCGCCCTTCAAAAAATCGACCCAGATTTCAGATTGCTTTAAAAAATCCAATTATATTCCCAAACAGTCCAAAACTTCCAATCTCTCATATTTCGATTGTTTTTGGATTACTGTACCTCCAAAAAAATTTAAAAAATTTAAAAATCCCTGAATTTCAAGCATTCAGCTTTCTGATTACTGTGAAAATTTAAAAAATTAAAAAATATTCCAAAAATTTCAAGCTCACCCGGTTCCGATGTTTCCGGGATTACTGTACCTCTAAAAATCCAAAAATTCCAAAACTTTCATGAGTTTCAAGTTATCAGCCCAGATTTCCTATTTCCCATTTGTTTTTGGATTACTGTACCTCAAAAAATCTAGGCAACCAAAAATTCCCTGAATTCCAAGCATTCAGCTCAAATTTCCGATTTCCAAACTCTTTTTCCCAAACAACTTCCCATATTTGTCATCAAGTT
>LR538742.1:454367-471411 GCA_900536315.3 Caenorhabditis becei
ACTTTTCTCTCCTTTTCATCCAATTTTTCTCCTCCTCGTCATTACGTGACTATTCGGCCTCGCGCACCACCGTTGTTCAATTCGCAATGTGTGTTTGCGAGACAAATAATACCAAATAGCGGCCAATTTTTGTGTTCAACTCTCGAGGTTCTTTTTGGTTTTTTGCAAGTTTCCCTCAGTTTGTGTACTTTTTGGTATATGATGTCTGTTGGGAATTGTTCTATTTTGTGCCGAAATTTCAGAGAAAAATGAAAAATAGAAAAAAATGAGAAGAAACAAATGAAAAATCAAGAATTTTCAAATTTTAAAAAAATTGGGAAAAAATGGAAATTTGAAAAATTGAGAAACCCAAAATCATATTGTGAAACATTGTCGCTGTAACCCCAGAAAATTCAAAGAATTTAGAATTTTCGAAAAAAATTTAAAAATTTTGAAATCATTTTTTTTCTATATTATCGTTGCAACTCAAAAGTTCATCGGGTAGATTTACGGAGTTTCGATTGGTGATAATTTAGTGAAAAATTAGGAAATTTATTTTTAAAAAAGAAATACTTTTTTTTGATTTTACAAATTTTCTGAAAATTTTCCGGAAATTTCCCAAAAATGCTAAAAATTGTACTGAGCATTTCTGATTTTTTCTGAATTTTTCTGGAATTTTTAAGCCTATGGAAACGGCAAAAATCAGTATTTTTCAAAATTTAACCCAAAAAAGTGATTTCATCACTTATTTTTAGCTTTTTGTGCGAGTTTTACAGTTAAAAAAATTTTTTTTTTTTTTTAACTGTAAAACTCGCACAAAAAGCTAAAAATAAGTGATGAAATCACTTTTTTGGGTTAAATTTTGAAAAATACTGATTTTTGCCGTTTCCATAGGCTTAAAAATTCCAGAAAAATTCAGAAAAAATCAGAAATGCTCAGTACAATTTTTAGCATTTTTGGGAAATTTCCGGAAAATTTTCAGAAAATTTGTAAAATCAAAAAAAAGTATTTCTTCTTTAAAAATAAATTTCCTAATTTTTCACTAAATTATCACTGATTTCTAGCGTTTTCAGCCATTTTTGAAGGTTTGAAAATTCCGGAGAAAATGCAAAAAAAAAATCAGAAAAACTCAGAATAATTTTTAGAAATTTCAGAATTTTTTTTAATTCCTCAATTTTCGAAAAAAATTCTGAAAATCAAAAAAAAAATGTTTTTCTAATAAATTCCCTATTTTCTACTAGTTTCTCGTCAATTTTTCTCCTTTTTTCCCAAGTATTTTCAAACCCTCCAATTAACTTGTTTTTCCCCCCATCATTTTCTCCCATTTTGAGTGCCAAAAGTGTCAAGTGCATTATGAAATAACTTTCACTTTTTCCAATCGAACACTTTTTGATCCCCTTTCTGGTCATCATTTGTGACTATTTGTGTGTTGATTCACAGTTTCATGCACTCCTTATCACTTTATCAGTCATCTTTATCATCTCCAACGTGATTTTTCTCAAATTTTCCAAATTTCCGGGTGTGTTTCGAGAAGTGATGATAATTTCATGGGGGAAACGTATAAAATAGATACCTAGTCAACTTTATCAGTGATTTCTTTGAGTTATCAACTAAACTGTTTCTAGCCTATACTACCCAAATTTTCAAAAAAAAAAAACACCTAAAAACAGATATTGAACATCAAAATAAAACAATTTCTCGAAAACCAATTTTTTTCCAACTACAGTAACCCAATATCCTCCAACTTGGCCTAAACTTGGCCCTCTGCCAACTCTATCCGATCAGAATATTTGTACAGTACCTCTGCGGTCAACCGACCAAAAAGCGGTCAATCTCTCGGCAAATGCCGTCCTAACAGATCCATATCAGTGATGTGTGTCAGTATACATCAAGGGTCAAGGAGGATGACGGTCGGAAATGTGTGGTCGAGTCAAGAGTTTTGAAAATTGAGAAAAGTCTAGATTTTGGAAGGATTTTCTGATTTTTTTAAAATGAAAATTAGATGCTTAGAAAAATTATGAATGGAATTTGGGGAAAATGATATTTCGAGAAATTCTCGAATTTTTTGAGAAATAAGAAATTCCAGAATTTTTTTCAAATGTTGTATAAATGTGTAAATTTTTTTCTTGTATGAAAAATGACTTTTACATGGGAATTCATATTTTCCAAATTTTTAGAAATCTAATTTTCGAAAAAAAAAATAAAAAAAAATTTTTTTGAGTCAAAAATTTTTTTAATCCTGTAAAAATTCGTAAATTTTTTTCTGATTCGAAAAATGGTGTTTGAATTGAAACGTTCATTTTCAGAATTTTAGAAATCTATATTTTTCAGGAAAAAAAAGTTGCAATTTTTTTTGGCTCAAAAAAATTCATTTTCACTTAAAAATTCTAGAATTTCAAAATTGTCAAGCACATATTTCACTTTTCTTCCAAAAACCAAAGTCAGATCCAATCTCCCTTCAACCTTGGCAACGTTCCAAGTGTCACCATCCCTCCTCCTATCACTCGACCACATCTCCTTCTCTAGGTCATATTTGTTCGGTTCGGCAGCCCAAACCTGTCAATGTCTCTTTTCTCCTCTTTTTTCTGGCCGTTTTGGGTGCGGACTGCACTCACAAAACCCCCAATGACTAATCGGGACAATTGTCTGATTTGCAAAAAAATTTCATATTTTTTCAAATTAAAAACTATACGATTCACCCATCTTACGCCCATTTTCAATGAGAAAAATTGGAAAAATTCAAAAAAATTGATTTGTTGCAATCTTACGCCCTTTCTCTCAAATTCTTCCTTATCACTGATAACTGATAACTTTAGATGCCATCAACTAATCTTCTGAAGCGTGACTGGGAGAAGGACCACGTGTACTTGGTCCAGTTCCCGAGAGCCGGATGTATCCCAAGTCCATCGCCGTATGCCCTCAAATTGGAGACTTTTCTGAGAGTGGCTGATATTCCGTATACGGTAGGGGTCCCACGTGACCTAGATCTCTAGATTCTACGTGTTATTTCCAGAACATCAGCAACGAGTTCTCAAAGATGTCATCCCGTGGCCAGATCCCATTCATCGAGCTCAATGGCCGTCAACACGCCGATTCGGGCCTTATCATTGATAACCTGGTCGAGCAGTTCCACAAGACTGATTTGGAGTCCTTATCAGCTGCTGATAAGGCCGTCTCCAGAGCCTTCTACGCTCTTCTGGAACATCATCTTCTGTGGGTCGTCATCTACTCCAGAGGACAGGACTTCAAGTGGATGGCCACTGAAGCCGGATTCGGAAGAGCCATTTCGGGAATCAAGGCATTCGCCTTCAAGAACTTCATCGTCGGATCTTTCCAGAAGAAAGTCCGTGGAAGAGCTCAGGCTCAGGGAATCGGAACTTTTACCAAGGAGGAGATTATCGATTTGGCGAAGAAGGATCTGGATGCGTTGAGCACTCAGTTGGCTGGGAAACAGTTCTTGTTCGGGGATGATATCAAGACGGTTAGTGGCAGAATTCGAGAAATGTTGGACTAGTTTGACCTAGAAAAAAAATCCAAAAATTTTATTTCAATTTTTTGAGAAAATTCGGGTTGAATTTGATGAAAAATTGCAAAACTAAACTTGAAAAATTTAGGAAAAAATTGAAATAAATCACCGGAGTTTTTTTCAACGAAAAAAATTTGAAATTCAAAATTTTCCATTTTTCAAATTTTTTTTTGAAAATTCTGATAGATAGAAAAAATGATTGTTTGCTGAATTTTGTTTGTGTGGAATTTCAATATTTAAAAAAAAATTGAAAAAAAAATTCCGAACAAAAAAATGTTTTTAAAAAAATTGGGAATTCAAGATTTTTTAAATAAATTAAAATTTTTTTTTTAATATTTTGGGATTTTTTTATGATGATCATTTCGATCTTATCAATTGATCTAGAAGGGAAGAATTAAGATTTGAAAAATTTTGACTCAAAAAAATTTTTGAAAAATTTTTTTTTTTAATTTTTTTAATTTTTTCCAAAAATGCCCAAATTTTTCCAGATCGACGTAGTTGCCTTCTCGGTGCTCGCCGAGCTCCTCTACACTCCCCAATTCACTGAAGAAATCAAAAATCACGTGGAGGCCTCCGGAAATCTGCAGGGATACGTCGACAGAATCAAGGCAAAGTACTGGCCGGACTGGACGGAGACTTGCGAGACGCAGAACATGAATACCAAGTGGAAGTGATAAACTGATAAGCGACTGATAACTGATATCTCCTGTACCATATGAAGTTCCCAAAAGTATTTCCAAAAATTTCCAACTTTCCATATATTTTTTTCCTAATTTTGCCCAAAGATTTCCTTATTTTTTTCAAAATTATGAAGTTTTATTCAAAAAAATTTTGTTTAATTTTTTTTTAAAAATCAATATTGATTTTATTGATTTTTTGGTACCATTACCATGAAAATATCAGAATCTGTCCTAAAATCGATTTTTTATTTTTTTTTTTCTTCTTATCACTGATAACTGATAACTTTAGATGCCATCAACTAATCTTCTGAAGCGTGACTGGGAGAAGGACCACGTCTACTTGGTCCAATTCCCGAGACCCGGATGTATCCCAAGTTCATCTCCGTATGCCCTCAAATTGGAGACTTTTCTGAGAGTGGCTGATATTCCGTATACGGTAGGGGTCCCACGTGACCTAGATCTCTAGATTCTACGTGTTATTTCCAGAACATCAGCAACGAGTTCACCAAAATGTCATCTCGTGGTCAGATCCCATTCATCGAGCTCAACGGCCAACAATACGCGGATTCCTCCCTTATCATTGATCACCTGATAAAGCAATTCCAAAAATCCCACTTGGAATCCTTATCAGCTACTGATAGTGCTATCTCCCGCGCCTTCTACTCTCTTCTGGAGCATCATTTAGCTTGGGTTACTGTATATTCTCGAGGTCAAGACTCCAAATGGGTCACTACTGATCAGGGATACGGTAGAGCCGTCACTGGAATCAAGGCGTTCGCTTTCAAGACCTTTCTCGCGGGAAGATTCCAGAAAAGAGTTCAGGAAAGGGCCCGCGCCCAGGGAATCGGAACATTTACCAAGGAGGAGATTATCGATTTGGCGAAGAAGGATCTGGATGCGTTGAGCACTCAATTGGGAGGGAAACAGTTCTTGTTTGGGGATGATATCAAAGTGGTGAGTGATAAAGTGATAATTATTGATAATCATCATGCTTATGATTACAAAACAAAATTTTAGGCTAAATTCACAACTCAAAAGATTGAAAAATGATGAAAAATATCAATTTACTAGCTAGAAAAAAATTTAGAACATTTTTTTGAAGAAATTGAATTTGAAAATGCATTTTTGAATTATCTGAATTTGTAGAACTGAAAATTGAGTTGTTGAAAATAAAAAATGATGAAAATATCAAAGTTTGAATTTGAACTAAAAAAAATTTTTTTGAATTTTTTTTTACATTTTTGAGTTTGAAATCACATTTTCAATTTTCTGAATTTTTTAAATTGAAAATTGATTTTTAAAAAAAAAATTAAAAAAAAAAATTTTTTTTCAATTTTTTTTTCAAAAAATTCCTCATTTTTCCCAAATTTTTCCAGATCGATATAGTCGCATTCGCTCATCTCTCCGAGCTCCTCTACACTCCCCAATTCAGTGCGGAAATCAAAAATCACGTGGAGGCCTCCGGAAATCTGCAGGTATACGTCGACAGAATCAAGGCAAAGTACTGGCCGGACTGGACGGAGACTTGCGAGACGCAGAACATGAATACCAAGTGGAAGTGATAAACTGATAACTGATATCTCCTGAACCTTACAGAATTCCCGAAAAAATTTGCGAAATTCCCAACTTTCAATATATTTTTTTTCCAAAAATGTTTTTTTTTTTCAAACAACTGATAAGCTACTGATAACAGCTTTATCAATGATACTCCAATTTTATCAAAATCGAGCTTACACTTTGCTTACTTTGTCAAAAAATATTTCTAAATGAATAAAATAATGTTATTCTCTTTTAAAATTCAATTTTTTTGCTTATCACTCGGTTTATCACCCCTACTACCTTACCTAACCCATTCCAACTGATAACACTTCACCTTATCACCTTATCACCCAGAATGCCCCAAACCCTTGTGAAAAAGTCATGGGAACCCGGAAAGGTCTACTTGATCCAGTTCCCGCGTGCCGGATGCATTCCGAGTCCGTCGCCGTTCTCGTTGAAATTGGAAACGTGGCTCAGGATGGCTGATATTCCGTATACGGTACGTGAAGGGGTCCCACGTGAGATTAGGGGTCCCTAGGGGGAGGTTCACGTGACCTAGATTCAGTGTGAACTAATTTTCACGTGACCTCGATTCCACGTGAACCAAATTTCACGTGACCTAGATTTTTCAAATTTTTTTTGATCAAATTGGCTTTTAAAAAATTCCAAAAAATCAATACTCATTTTTAAAAAATCCTAAAACCCCAAATTTAAAAAATCAATTTCAGAACCTCAGCAACGAGTTCAAGTACATGTCAAAACGCGGTCAACAGCCGTTCATCGAGTTGGACGGTCAGGAAATATCCGATAGCTCCATTATCATATCAAAACTGACTGATAAATTCGGAGGAAAATCCGAGAGTCTCCAGAATCTTCCGCCGCTTCAGAAGGCCCAGGAGCACGCGTTTTACGTGTTGATAGAGCATCATTTGACGTGGAGCGGCTTCTATTCGAGAAGTTTGGACTTCAAGTGGATCGGCACTGATAAGGGTTATCAGCGATTGTTCAGTGGGGTCAAGGCCTTTTTTCTGAGGAAAGTTGTGGTGCCGAGATTCGAGAAAAAACTGAAGGCGAAGTGTTCGGGGCAGTGGATTGGAACTTTGACTGATGAGGAGAGGATCGGAGAGTTGATAAGGGATTTGGAGGCGATTTCGGTGCAATTGGGGGAACAGAAGTACTTTTTTGGGGAGGAAGTGAAAACGGTGGGTTTTAGAAGGGGAAATGGGAAAAAGTTGGAGAAAAATGAAAAAAACAATTTTTAAACTAAAAACTGAATTTTCAAAAACAAAAACCTTGTATTTTGAGCTGGATTTTTTAGTTTCTATTTTTCCAGTTTTTCCCCAGAACATTTTCGATATGTTCTACAGTAACTTATGAAATTTTGAACATTTTATATAAAACATTGTTGGGAAAAAAGCGGGAAAGTTCGGGTTTTAGTGAAAATTTTTTCAGAATCGAAAAAATTCCAGAATTTTCAGAAAAACCCAATAGTTTTACAAGTTACTGAAAATTCTGAAATTAGGAAAACAATTTTTAGAAAAAGTATTTTTTTTTAACTTGAAAATCAATTTTTTTTACATTTTTGAAAAGTCAATTTAAAAAAAAATTCCCAAATCTTCCAAAATAATCCCAATTTTTCAAAAATTTGATTTTTGGGATTTTAGATCAATTTTGACTATTTCAATTACTGGAAAAAATTTTTTTTCCAAAAAATTAAAAAAATTCGGATTTTCCATTTTTTTCAAATTTTAATTTTCCAATTCTTCAATTTTATTGCATTTAGACCAATTTTGACAATTTCTTATCATTTTTTCCCATTTTCCCCTAAAATCCCCCATTTTTTCCAGATCGATGCCACCTTATTCGGCCATTTGGCTGAAATCCTCTACACTCCCCAATTCAGCCCGGAAATCAAAAACTACATTGAGGAAAGCACTCCGAACTTGGTAAAATTCCAGAAAATTCAGGAAAAATCAATAATTGATTAATTTGAAGATTCAATATTTCAACCGTATCAAAGAGGAGTTCTGGTCAGATTGGGATGATGTTTCGATGGAAAATTGGGGAAATCGGGAATAAATTTTTTTTAAATCAATAATTTTTAATTTTATTTTTATAATAACATTGCCCATTTTACATTCCCTTTTTTTCAATTTTTTTTTCACTTTTAAAAATATTTTGAAAGTTTTTAAAAATTGAAAAAATTGAAAAAAAATTTTTTTTTGAAATTTTATTTTTTTTCTATTTTTTCCCATTTTTCTTATCAATTCCTATTTTATCAATGATAAAATAAACTAACCAACAGATAATGTGCAATGTCAAAGTACGGATACATTTTGAGCCGGTGCAATTGAGCACCGGCATCCAAAAGGATCTCCTGGTCCAACTGGAAGCTCTCCGGCACCACCATCACCCTGAAAGTGATAAAATTGTGATAATAGGAAATTGTGATGAAAATTGGAAATTTGGGACGATTCATAAAAATTGAGTTATCAAAATATTTTTTTTTAATCAGAAATTTGGAATTTTTTCAAAAAAAAACATTGAAAAATTGAAATTTTAGAAATTAAATAATATCATAAATTATAAGAAGTTGATAAGATTTGAGTTATCAAAAAATCAATATATTTAAAAAAAAAAAAAAAAAATTGAAAATCCAAAAAAAAATAATTTTTTTTACAAATTTTTTTTTGGAAAATTAAATACCAATTTTTTAAAATTAAATTTTTGATATTTAATGAGTTTTCGATATCAACTCAATCCATATCAGTAACTCAGAAAATAAAAAAATTTGAAATCAGAAATTTTTTTTTGAAAATTCAAAAAAAAAATTTTTTTTTGGCAGAAACTGAAAAATCAATTTTTTAAATGTAGTTTTTTTTTTAATTTTTCAGTGAGTGATCAATATCAATTGAATCAATTTTTATCAATATATCAGAAAGTTTTAAAAAATTGAAACATTTTTTTGAATTCAAAAAAAAATTATTTTTTAATTAAAAATTTTTTCAAAGCCAATTTTCCAGTAAAAATTCCCCAAAAAGTACAAAAAAACTGATCATTGATAAAAAGCTCCCCCCTATTTATTATTATCACTATCAATTTCCCAATTTCTCTATCACCAACTGATAAGCCCGCCTCCCCCACCGATTTGCGTCAATGCCTGACTAAAAGTCGTCAGAATCGCCGATTTTTTGTACTTTTTCCCAAAAGTACAATTTTTTCGCAAAAAAAAAAAGACGAAAAAATGGAGAACAGATGAAGAAGATCTCGGCTTAAGCTAGGAGGCCCTTGAGAATTTTGAATGGGAAAAAGAGGGAAAAAGTTGAGGAGAAGACGACTTTCTTTAGGGGAAAAAAATGAAAGGGAGGTCTTTTTTTTGCATAAAAAAGGAAGGATTTTGAATCAGTTTCTGATGGGAAACTGAGGAAAAATGAAGAAATTCAATTTTGTGGTTTTTGGATTTTTTTTTTGAATTTTGATTTTTGAAAATTGAAAAATTCAGTATTTTACAATTTTTTCTTCGGATTTTTCATTAGAAAAAAAGTTTGAATTCAAAATTTTCAAATTAGCGTAGAATATTTCGCTATTATATAACTACAGTAAGATTTGCATTTTTAAAAAAATTGATCCAAAAACAGTTCAAAAAATGCAAATCTAGCTGTAGTTTTCGCTGCGAGATATTTTTGGAAATTTGAGAACAGGAAGTGCGCTTTAATGAGAATAGTTTGGAAATTTGAGTACGAATGAATTTTTCAGTTCGAAAGTGCGCTCAAATGATAATTTTTCCAAAACTAAATACTGAAGCAAAAAATCTACTAATGGAAGTGCGCTCCACAGATAAAAATTTGAACATTTTGGGATTTTTAGGGAAAATAAGCTATAATGGGAGTTTTTTAGTGTTACCGTAGTACAAAAATTTCAAATTTCAAATTTCAAACTTCAGAGAAAAAAAACTTCAAATTTGAAAAAATATTTTTTTTTTAATTAACAATTTTTATTTTTGTAAGATTTTTTTCTATATTTTCAAATTAATTTTTTGAAATTCAAAATCCTCATACTACGTGTACCTATTCCCTATTTCCCTCACAAACATCACAAAACAAAATAAAGCAAAAGAGAGTGGAGGGGGTAAGATAACGAGGAAGAAGAAGAAGACGAGTAGTCAGTTGGCAAAACTACAATTCGGACTGATAAACTGATAAATAGAGGGAATGAGGGAAGGAGTGATGGAGGGAAAATGGGAAAATTAAGTAATTGAAAAATTTGATAGTTTGGTTTTGAAGAAATGAAAAATAAAAAATAAAAAAAAGGGAAATTCCAAAATTTTAGAAAAAATTGGAATTTTCAAGAAAATGAATTTTTAAATCAGCTTTACATAGAAATCAAATTAGATCAATCACTGATAAAAATTGATATTTGAAAAAAGAAAGAACAAATTGTGATTTATTTTCCAATTTTTCAAAAAAAAAAATCAACTAGGTCAATTTTCAGATTTTCTGAAAATTAATTTTAATTTTTTATATCACTGATCAAATTCCTTATCACACTATATATTTTTATCACTATCAGCATATCAATTTTTGAATTTTTAATTTTTTCGTAAATCCGTAAAAATTGATCGATTTTCGAAAAATCTGAATTTTTTGATTTTTTAAAATAAATTTCCACTTATCAAAATTCTTATCACTGATATCAATATGAGGTTATTAGGCTATTATCACTATTTATCACTATCAATTTATCAATTTTTGATTTTTTTTTCAATTAGTAAAAATCATCTATTTTCAAAAAAATCTACAATTTTCAAACAAAAAAATTGTTTCACTTATCAAAATCCTTATCACTGTTATCAATATCAAGTTATTTGATTGTGATTGTCACTATCAATATATCAATTTTTATTATTTTCTTATAAATCAGTTGAATTGATCTATTTCCAAAAAATCTGCAAAATTTCAACTTTCAAAAATCAATTATAAATTTCCACGTATCAAAATTCTAAATCCTTATCACTCTTATCAATATCTCGTATGTAATATAGTCTCGAAACGAAAAAGTCAACAAAAAATCGGAGCCGCTTCAGCGAGAGAGAGCTCTCTCTCTCTCTCTCTAAGCTCCGGGGCTCATCGCTCTATCAGCCATCAAATCAGCCCCGAGACACTGAGACAAACACAGAGACGCCCGAACTTTACACTTTCTCTTCTTGGCAAATCCGAGCCGCCCGCAGAAATATCCGAGAGAAGACACATGTCCCTCCGTTGGCAGCAGCAGCTTCTAATTCTTATGTTCGCAGGAGAAAAAGAGGAAGGAAGAGTTGTGTTGTGTAATTGATGGGAAGTGCGCTCTAATGAGAAATCGGGATATCTCGCAGCGAAAGGTACAGTAAGATTTGCATTCTACAGGTTTTCCTCGAAAATTGATTGGAAAACAGTCGGAAATGCAAATCTTACTGTAGTGCGCGCCAATTTGAAATTTTGAGTGCCAAGATGAAGTTTTTGAGATGAATGAACACAATTTTTAGGAATTTTAACAAGATTGAGCGGCTAAAGTGCGCTCTAATGATAATTTTTTCAAAAATTCTGTAGCCATTCCAGTTTTGGGGAGATTGAAGCGAAATCCACTGATGGAAGTGTGCTCTATAGACAAGAATTTAGAATACATCAATTTTCGCTGAGTTTTTCGGATTTTCTGGGAAAATTGATGATTTTGAGGAAAATGAGATTTAATGGGAGTTTTCTAGCTAGTTTGTTAGGATTTTAATTACAATTCAGGGGAAAAATGTGAAAAACTTGAGAATTTGAAATTTTCTGATTTTTTAGAACAGGAAGTGTGCTCTAATAGGAATAATTTGGGAATTTGAAAAATAAACAATTTTTAGAATAGAATGTGCGCCCTGATTAGAAAAATACAGAAAATTGGAGAGTGCGCTCTACTGATACACAGTTATCTGAAGAATAACTAAAATTCTGCCTTTTTGTATGAATTTTTTTGGGAAATCAGATATTTTTTTATTTGATTGGATTTTCTGAAAAACTCAGTGGGGAAATGTGCTCAAATGAGAAAAATTCAAAAAACTTGAAATTAAAATTTTTTTTGGATTCGAAACTGTGCTCTAATGATAAATTCACATGTTTTAATTTTTTTAAATGTTTTTTTTTTTTGAAAATTAAAAATTACCTTTCTATTCATTTTTCCTCCGAAATTTCGTTCTGAAATTTACAAAAAAATTAGGAAAATCAGCAAAAACGGGAAAAATTGAAATAAAAATTTGGAAAAATAAATCCAAAAAAATCTTTTTTTTTTTAATTTTTTAAAATATCAATTTTATCATGGTGATTAACAATAAAAATGTCAGGAAATCCAAAAAATTCCAGAAAATAAAAAAATGAGCATTTTCGGAATAACAAAGGGAAAACAGTAATAACAAAACAACAATTTGCAACGAAAGGAACAACTTTCGAGTGGGAGGATAAATGAACAGTGATATCATCAGCTTATCACCAGTTCAACTGATGGACCGTTGGCGTGATTCTGATAACAGTGTTGTACGGTGGAGCGAGGTCCGCGTTCTCATCGATTGTCGCTTCGAGACGGGCGAATGTGCCGACGAGGGATTGCTGGATGATTAATTGATAAATCGATAAGGAGGTCGGAACATTTTTGAATTTGAGTTACCGTATTCAAGAAAGTTGAAATTCAAAAAAAAGAAGGAAAATGAAAATTTGGGCAGCGGTTCCCCGGGAATTACAACTTCGGGAACTGTGGGTCTTGAAGCGAAAATGGAAAAATATTATTTCCAATTTTTCCATTCTCGCTTCAAGACCCAGATTTCACAAAGTCGTAAGTGTGCTCTATTGCAACGAAAAAAAACATTTTAGAATAGGAAACTGCGCTCTATTGCTAATTTTTGGGAATCTGGTGCAATTTGCTCATTTTCGCTGCGAGACCCAGATTTCACAAAGTCGTACTGTAGGGTAAGTGCGCTCTATTGATAAAACCTTGGAAATTTTTAAAAAAATTGAATTTTAGAGTGGGGAAATGCGCTCCAATTCTAATTTACAGAAAGTTGATGCAATTTTGGCCATTTCTCGTGGAGTTTTAGCTAGATTAGAATAGAAAGTACGGTTTTTCAAGAATTGAAAGAAAAATTCAAAAAATTGCAGAAAAATGAGATAAAACAGTTGAAAAATTATTTTTTTTCACAATTTTTTCGATTTTCTGAAAAATCGGAACTCTTTTTTTCATAAATTTTTTTTGCAATTTTTTAGATTTTCTGAAAAATCGGAACACTTTTTCTCCATTTTCAATTTTTTTTCAAAAAAAAATTTTTTTTTCCAAACTCACCATCTCAATAACAAAATTGCTGATCTCGGCAAACTTCTGATGCAATTTATCCTCATAAACAATTCGGGATCCGTGAGAATCCATCAGAATCGTTATCAGTCCCAACGCTTTCCCACTGATATCCCCTTCCAACGATTCCTTGTAGATTCCCGTCAACGTCTTCATAATCGTCACGGCTTCTGAAGCCGTCAGAACTTCTCCGACTGCTTCGGTCATTGATCTTCTGGAGAAGTTTCGGGAAAGGACACGAAGGACTTGGGTGTCACGACCTTCTTCCGTGGGGTTTCTGGAAAAATTGAACAGTTTGAGAGGGTTTTGAAAGAATTTGAATTTTTGGTTTGAAAAAAATAAGAAATCGGCCTGTTTTTTGAAAAAATTGAAAAAAAAAGAAAAGAACAAATTCCGAAATTTAATTTTTTTTTGAAAATTGAAAAAAAAATTTTTATGGGATTTTAATATTTTTCGAAAATTAGCAATTTTTTTAAAATTTTTAGCGCAATAATGCAATGATTTTTTGGGAATTCGAAAAATGTCAAAATCTAAATTGTATTAATTTTTCAATTTTTTTCAAAATTTTTCAAAATTTGATTTTTTTTTGAAAATTAGAAAAATATAATTTTTCTTACAATTAATTAAATTTTTTTTTCAGAATTTTTAGCTCAATATTGGATTTTTTCGGAATTCGAGAAATGTAAAAATGTGAATTTTTTTGAAAAATTAAAAATTTTTATAAATTGTGTCAAATTCTATTTTTTAAATATTTTCAGATAATTATTTTTCAAAATTCAATTTTTCGAGATTTTGAAAATTCAAAACATTCAAAAAATCTCAAAAAAATTAAAAACATTTTTTTTTTGAATTTTACATTTTTTTCAAATTCAATTTTTGTAAAATCTGGATTTTTCTGCTTTCCAAAAATTCAAAATTACTTTTTAAGAAATTCAACGAATTCAATTCTCATAAAAACCACCAACCCAACAGCAATTTTGAGCAGTTCCGCCAGAATATGCTCCGAAACGGCTCTTCCGTCATCCTCCAACACCTTCTCCACCACCGATTCGTTTCCCTTTTCAACACAAAGTCTCAAAAAGACATCTTCACTTCGGAATGTCAGAATTCTCGAATCCGCCACTGCCATGAGCACCTTCCCGAGGCTTTCCGCATCGGTGTCCGCGTCTTCCGCGTATTTCCGCAGAGCGTCGATTAGCTGGAAATTAAAAATAGGATATTATAAAAAATTGAAGAATCGGAGAAATTTGAAATATTTTGGTCATTTTGAAGTTGGAAAAATTCAGGCTTTAGAAAAATAAATTGAAAAAAGGAAAAATGAAAATTTGGGCAAAAGTTCCCCGGGAATTACAACTCCGGGAACTCTGGGTCTCGAAGCGAAAATGGGAAAATATTATTTTCTTATTTTCGCTTCAAGACCCAGATTTCTCAAAGTCGTACTGTAAGGAAAGTGCGCTTTATTGAGAAAAATCCGGAATTTCAGATTAGGGAACTGCGCTCTGATGCTAATTTTTGGGAAGTTAGTGCAATTTTCCTAATTCCGCTTCAAAACAAAGATTTCTTGAAGTTTTACTGTAGGGTAGGTGCGCTCTATCGAGAAAAATCGGAATTTGAAAAAAATGAATTACAGACTGGGAACTGCGCTCTAATGCTAATTTTTGACTTTTCTATTTTTTTGAATTATTTTTATATTTTTAATGTTTTTTTCAGCGTTTTCCAGCCAGTTTTAGGCCAATTTCGCTTTTTTTAAAATCTACTTTTCCAAAATTAAAAAAAAATATATTTTTTTTACCTGACTCTGTTCAACAGCCGACAGAGCTCCCTGAGCCTGTTTCTCGGTGCATTCTCCCAATTTCTCAGCCAATTGTCTCCATCTTTTCTCTTTTTCCGGTGATTCGATAACTTTTTGGACCAACTTCGAGACACTTTCAATGTCGAAAAGTTCCGTAGGATTTACGGTGAACGAGGAGAATGTTTTGGTTTTTGAAGAAGTTCCCGATTTTGTGATTGAAGTGGCGGTGAGGGAGTCGAGCTTGGATTTTCTGGAAAAAATTGAAATTTTACAAATTTTCTAGAAAAACTATTCATAAAATCAGTTGAAGCCAGAAAAGTCGCATTAAAAAAAATGAAAATTTGGGCAGAGGTTCCCCGGGAATCACAACTCCGAGAACTCTGGGTCTCGAAGCGAAAATGGGAAAACATCATTTTCTCATTTCCGCTTCAAGACCCAGATTTCTCGAAGTCGTACTGTAGGGAAAATGCGCTCTATTGTGAAAACTCAGGGAATTTCATAACAATTGAATTTGAGAATGAGGGAAATGCGCTCTATTGTTAATTTTTGAAAGTGTGTTGGAATCTGTGTGCGTGAATTTTCAGCTATTTTAGTATGGATAGTTAGGTTTTATAAGAAATTGAAGAAAATTTCAGAAAAATGAGATTAAATATTATCGTTGCAACTCAAAAGTTCATCGGGTAGATTTACGGAGTTGCGGGTCTCGCCACGCGCGAAAGCAAAACGTGCTGCGCCTTTAAAGTACGGTAGTTGCGCAATTTGTTTTTTTCCACTATTTTTCCTCATTTTCCTCGGTTTTTGAACCGATTTTGGCTATTTTTACATCAAAAAAGCACAAAAGAGTCTTTTTTGTGTAAAAAATGCGAAAATCGGTTGAAAACCCGAGGAAAATGTGGAAAAATAGTGGAAAAAGACAAATTGCGCAACTACCATACTTTAAAGGCGCAGTACGTTTTGCTTCCGCGCGTGGCGAGACCCGCAACTCCGTAAATCTACCCGATGAACTTTTGAGTTGCAACGATAATAGTATAAGCAAGTGCGCTCAATTGAGAAAATGTTGGAAAGCTCCAATTTTGATGAAGTTTCATCTAGATTTCGCAGAGAAGTGCGCTCTAATGAGAATTTTATTGATTTTGAGAAATTTTGAAAATTCTACTGAAAATATTGTCTTTTCACTGCAAAAAATCAGAAAATCGGTGAGAAATGGAAATTTTCGCCTTGTTTTCTAGATTTTTCAAGATTTCACAGAGAAGTGAGCTCTAATGAGAATTTCATTGATTTTCATGGAAATTTCAAAAAAGTTTTAAAAATCATGGGATTTTTCTAGATTTTCTTTCTATTTTCTTGATTTTTCTCAATTTCCCCCTTTTTCCCATAAAATTCCTTACTTCAACGGCACAACCGCTTCAGAAGTGGGTCCCACCACGAGAAGTTGTTCATCCGAAACACTATAAGTCATCTGATTCGGAAGCGTCTGTCCAATCGGCCATCTGATCACTTTCTCCGCCAAAATCGTCGCTTTTTGGGCCTTTTTATCGATTAACTTCATCAAAAGCTCGGTTTGACGTCGGGATTCTGGAGTCGCCACGTCATCTGGAGACTTTTCCAGCGTGATTTTCAGATTTTCGTTTAGATCCAGCTCCAGGTGCATTTTTGAGCTGAAAAATTGATTAAATGGGGAAAATACAAGGGAAATAGAGAAAAATAGATAAAATCAGGTAGAAATCGCGATATGAACGCAAAAAATCAATAAAAATGAATTTAAAAAAAAATTTAAAAAAATTTAAAAATTATTTTTTTTTAATTACAGAAAAATCAGTCATTATTAAAATTATCATCATTATTATCATTTCAACAAATTTAGAATCTGGTATTATACCACAATGACCCCCCATAGAATACCACTTTTGCCCCCCACCGGAAGAGTACGGAATAGCCCCCCACCCGCCGAAAAAACCCTCAATCCTTCGGTGAAAAAATCCTAAAATATTTTGCGTGACCCGAACACGTGTGAGTTCTATTTTGAAATCCGCGCGAATATTTCAATCATTTCTCCATTTCGACGTCGAGGCGGATGCACGGGCGAAGCGAAGCGGCACAGGACCCAGGCTAGGTACGCACTCACAAGCGGATTTCGTTCCAACCCAACTATCAATTAGGCTTAGCTACGCCTAG
>LR538742.1:473360-483704 GCA_900536315.3 Caenorhabditis becei
CTTTCTTTTAACAAATTCTAAAAATATTTTGAAATTAAAATCTGGAATTTTTGCGATTTCTCAAGGATTTTTGTGTTTTTATTTATTTTTCCGAATTTTACACCAAATTTGAGTTTTAAATTTTCTTTAAAAAAATTCTAAAAATTACCAAATATGAAAAAAAATTTAGCGATTTCCCAAGGATTTTTGTGTTTTTTGAACTTTTGAAAATTTTAATAAAATGAATTTTTTACAAAAAAAAATCATCAATTTTGAAAAAACTTTCACTTTTTCAAAAAACAATTTCTTTGATTTTTCAAATTTTTCTAAAAGTCAATTTTTTTTAAAATTTCTATGATTCTTCCCTGATTTTTTTTTGTGATTTTTCATGTATTAAAAAAAAAAAGAAAATTCTGATTTTTATGGTTTTCAAGCCAATTTTGTCATTTTTCTGTAATTTTTGATTTTTTTTTCTAAAAAATTCAAAACCCACCAAATAAACCAAATCATGCGGCGCCGTCACATACATACTATGCCTTTCCGCAGTGAACACCAAAGAAGCAATGACACACGCCTTCGTCGTAAACGACGGTCTCAGAATCTCATGACTCGTCGGAATCCACGTGCCTCTCGCCAGTTGCTCCACAATCTTCACAACTCCAGACCCCGCCCCCTTGGCCACGCCCACCAGAATCTGGACTAAATACGATTCTGGATAGATTTTCGAGGCGTGCTTAACGCCAGCGGCTATTTTATGAGCTCGCTGAATCTCTTTCAGCACTGAAATCGTCATTTTCACTGGAAACCATCTGGAGATTTTGAAGACGACGTCGAACGGAGAGTAGAAGACAAGGTACCAGACCAGAGAGCCCAGGAGCACGTCATCGTGACGTTTCAGAGGGGTGATTATGGGCTCGCCGAGCAGGAAACACGAGAGAAAAGAGCCGGCGAACGACATGAGCATGCAGGAGAGCCAGCAGGAGAACGGGTGCTTTCGGGAGAAGGAAATCGCGTCGGGACCCAGGTCTTGGCGGACTGAGAGACACGTCTGCAAGGATTTTAGTAAGATTTTGGAGATAAATAGGTTATTTTCTAGCTGAAAGTGATGTTTTTTGGGGAAAAATAGACTATTTTTCAGGAATACTAGCTGAAAATGGCGATTTTTGAGGAAATCTAGCTGAAAAGTGTTGTTTTTCAGGGAGCATTTTGGAAAATCCAGTTTTTCCTAGGAAAATGGGTTATTTTGGGAAAAATTAGCTGAAAAAGGTGATTTTCGGGAAAAAAAAAGCTGAAAAAGGTGATTTTTTGGCTCCCTGTAGTTTCGAAACCCGTCATTTCAAAACCCGACAAGTCGAAACCACGTGAAAACGAAACCAGTAGTTTCGAAACCGAGTTTTACGTGAAAATACTGTTGATTTCTGGGAAAATCACGGTTTCGAAATTGCGTGTGACGATTTTACGTGGTTTCGACTTGTCGGGTTTCGAAATGGCGGGTTTTCCATAGAAACGTTCACGCCGAAATTTCGCAGTTTCGAAATGACGGGTTTCGAAACTACAGGGAGCCGATTTTTTAGGGGAACTAGCTAGAAATAGTGATTTTTGGGGAAAATTAGCTAAAAAATAGTGTTTTCTGGGGAAAAATTAGAAAAATCTGCGATTTTAGGGGAAACTTTTGGAAAATCCAGGTTTTCCACAGTTTGGAACGTAAAAATCATGTTTTTTCATGTTTTTCTCAGAGGATTGGGTGAAAATCATGTTTTTGAGAGAAATCACTCCGATTTTTGAAGATGATCCGAGTTTTTCAAGCTTTTCTGGTGGAAATCGTGTTTTTTTCTCAATTTTTTGCAATATGGACTGTGTAAATTTGTGAATCTTCAAATTTCAGCTTGAATTAGGACTGTTTTTGAGGGAAAAATGTGCGGATTTCGGCGATTTTTAGGCGAAATGATGAATTTTGAGCTTTTTTGGCCAAAATTTGGTGAAAATTAATTTTTTTCGGATACTTTATTTTATTTTCCATGTTTTTACAAGTGTTTTCTACATTATTTAACAAAAAAAAACTTTCAAAATATTTTTTTTCTTATGAAAATTTTGAAATCAGGGATTCTCCCTGTTTCTACTCGATTTTTATGATTTTTTCTCAATTTTCCTGGATTTCCATTATATTTCCTTGTTTTTCAAGCTTTTCTTATTTAAAAAACGCACCAAAACATAATGTGCCGTATCGAAATACGGGTACATTTTGAGTTTCTGCACATATCCGCCCGCATCGATCAGTGAGTCGTGGTCGATGCTCCACTCATCGGGAACCCATCCCATTCTCTCTGCAAAATGCATTTACAATGGAAAACTAACGGGAAAACCCGGAAAAACAAGATTTTATTGGGAAAAATTGGGAAAACCTTGGAAAATTTGAGAAAATTTGAAAATAAGCGATTTTTGGACGGTTTTTAGTGGTTTTTATTAGATTTTTGAATTCATTAACACGAAAATGACGATAAAACACTGAAAAATCAACAAAAACCTGGAAAAATGAGCGAAATTCAGTGAAAAATTGGAAAAATTCGCGAAAAATTAGAAAATTAATTACGCTAAACAAGGCGCTAGGGCGGAATTCCGGAGTGTCGTACTCATAAAAAAGTTGTTTTTTTCTCAATTTTCTCCAATTTTTCCTGTTTTTTCGCCGATTTTCCAATAAATCCCATTGTAAATCGTTTATTTATGCGTCTGGGAATGTGAAGAAATAGCAATAAAATATTTATTACATTGAAATCCGTCTCTTTAATCGATTTTTCGCTCAAAATTCCAATTTTCCAGAATGACATCCCGTCTCGCCGTGATTTCTCGTCGATTTCTGAATGTTTCGCAGATTTGTAAAAGTCTGACTCGTGCTGAAATTCCCGGAGAGAAAATTGATGCGAAAAGGTAAGATTTTTCAAAAATTTTGACAAAAATACCTGGAAAATCATGGAAAACTTCAAATTTTTTCATTTTTTTACCCAAAAATTCAAAAATTTAGCTTTTCTTCTCAATTTTTCCATAAAAATCTGTGAAAATCATCAAAAATCGTGTTTTCCAGAGCCCGCCTGTTATACCAAAGCAAAAAACGCGGAATCCTCGAAAACGACATTCTCCTCGGTGATTTCGCCGAACAAAACCTCAAATCAATGTCCGAACCGCAACTAGCCGCCTATGATAAGCTGATAAACGGAGAACACATGGAATGGGACCTATTCTACTATCTCTCTAACAAAAAACCCGCTCCAGAAGACGTCAGTGGCTGTAAAGTGTATCAAATGGTCAAGAAGTTTGTCGACGAGAAGCGTGTGCCGAGATCTTAACAATTTTCCTCATTTTTCTGTATATTTAGGGTAATTTTCTTAGTTTTAGTGTAAAAATCCGTTGTTTTCCTTGTAATTTTTGAATTTTCCCGCCCGATTTGCCTCGCTCGATAAAGAATCCGCGTTCTGCGTCCAGGTGTCTCTCGAGAAGAAAGGGAGACTCATTCTGGGCCTTCTGTGGCCTTCTGGACGGTCGCACTCCGTCTTATCTTGTTTCCCAGGCTAATTGGCCTTGCTTTATTGATTTTCAGCTCTGTTTGCTGAGAAACCCCCGCAAAAATCGGTTATTTCCTTGGAAAATGGGAGAAATCCCCCCAAAAAATAAAAATATTCTTACTGTATCTTTAAAGGCGCATACCACAATTTGTCCATCGGGTCTCGCCTGGAACTTTTAAATTCCAGCGCGAACTACGAAGTTTTTCGAATTTTACATCATTTTCGCCCAAATTTCTCGTTTTTTCTTATTTTTCTGCGTTTTTCTTTATTTTTTTTTGTTTTTCCATCAAATCTGTATAATTTTTACAGAAATACATCAAAAATGGTGAAAAAACGTAAGCATCTACGAAAGCTTGAGAGCCTGGTGCCCCCCATTCAGCTGGGATGGGTTCAAACTCATTGGGGAAGAGATTGGACTGAACCTCAAGGTAAAATAATTTGAAATTTGTTTAAAATCATGAAAAATGAGCTAAAATTGAGAAAAATTGAAGAAATTTAGGTAAAAATCGAGTTTTAATGGGGTTTTTTCAAATTTTTTGAATATTCATTGGTTTTCTTCAAATTTCTATTTTAAAACGCACTTTTCCAAGCTTTTCTTCGCGAAATAACAAATCTGTGCATTTTTCCGTCCCAACCGGGTCCCTTGCCTCGGTGTTTGCGGACTTTTCTCGTTCCAGACGGAATTGCTCATTCTAGCAGTAGTATTAGCTGAAATTCCTATGATATTGCTTCTGAAAAATGCGACGGAAACGGCATTTATGGGGAAATGGATGTGAGAATTGGAAATTTTTGAAAAATTTGAATTTTTTGAGGGAAAATGAGGATTTATTGATTTTGCAAAATTTTACGAAATTTTACGAAATTTTGGAAAAATAAAAAAGATTTAAAAATTGTAAAGTTAAAAAATATACTGGGAAGAAATTTGAATAATTTAAAAATTTATGAGGAATTTTTCTGGATTTTTGAAAAAAATTTTGAAATTTCGAAAATTTGGAAAAATTAAAAAGTGTGAAAAAAAATATAATTGAATTTTTTTTCAAATATAAGACAAATTTCGAATCTTGAGGAATAAAATAAGATTTTATCTAAATTTTTGTAAAAATAAAAAATCAATTTTTTCATGGTTCATTTTTGCGAAATTTTTCGAAATTTTGGGAAAATGCCAAAAATTTTTTTTTTGTGTTCGGAAAATTGGAAATTTTTTTTTAACTTTAGAAATAAATTATAAATTCGTCTGGATTGAAAAAAAATTTGAAATTTGAAAAAAAAATTATTGTAAAAAAAATTATTTTTTTTATTTTCGAAAAAAAATTTTTTTTTGGTTAAAATTTTTTTTACAATTTTAAATTTTGAGGAAAAAAATAACCAGATTTTGAAAAAAAAAATTAATCAAAAAAAATCTGTAAAAATTCAACATTTTTTTTTGAAATTTTGAAAATTTTTCACAATTTACAATTTCCAATTTTTGATTGAAACTTTAAAAAAAATGTATAAAAGGAAAATTTTCCATTTTCTCCCCAAAAAACCAATACTCTTCTTTCAGCTAGCGCACTTGAAATCGCCTCCAAACACTTCGAATACCGACAAAGCAACCGAGGTGTTCGTCCGCTGCCGGTGAATCCCAAGTTGAAACGAGCCATCCGGACACTCTGTGTACTTTTTGACACGCACCCTGATGTTTTCCATGCTGTGAGTGAAATTTGAAAAATATAGAACATTGAGAAAAAAAAAGTATTAAAAAAAAAAAATTTTTTTTTTTGAAAAACTTCAACTTATTTTTTATTAAATTGAAATTATTTTTCAAAAATTATTCAGAAAACTCTTTATCATTCAAGAAATTTTCTTTTTTATTTTTCAAAAAAAAAAAAATTTTAATTGCAACTATTTTTTTTTCAATATTTAAAAAATTTTCTTAATTCTCTAAAATTACGAAATTCTGAAAAAAACATTTTTGTTAAAATTTGAAAAGGTTTTTCTATTTTTTTTTTCAAATTTTCTTTTTTTTTTAATTTTCAAAAAAAAAATTTTTGAAAATATAAAATTTTTTCACGATATTTTGAATAATTCCATATTTTTCTAGACCTATCCAGAATTCTAGAAAAATTTTTTTCATTAAAAAATTCAGAAAATTTAGACTATTTTTTTTCAATATTTCAAAAAACCTCTTTATCACTATTATCATCTAGATATTTCCAGAATTCTAAAAAATGTTTTCTAAAAATATTTTTTTCAGCGCCCAGCAAAATACTCGAACGAATGGCTTCAATCGAAAATCGCCAAAGACGTTCGTCTTTTCCGTCTCCAGAAGCCAAAGTCCATCACAAACTTGGAACTTTTCCATCAAAACCTGGAGAAACTGAAGCAGATGGCCCACGAGTTGACCGTTCCCGAGTGGTACCGAACTGCCGTCGCTGTGCCCATTGGACCAGAGAAGATTCTGAAGTTTATTTCTGAGGAGGTGAGCGGGTTTTGGGATTTTCAGAATTTTTCCTGAAATTTTGATTTTTTAAAATTTTACAAAAATTTTTTGATAATCACAAAAAATTTATTTTTTGCTTTTAAAAATCTGTCGAATTGAAAAAAAAGTTTATTTTTGAATTACAAAAATAATTTGAAGTTCAAAAAAAAAGTTTATTTCAAAAAAATACGAAATTTTGATTTTCACGAAATTCCAAAAAATTGAAAAATTCGATAAGATTTTTTTAAATTCTAAAATTACAAAAATTACAATTTTTCAATTTCAAAAAAAAAAAATTTTAATTCCAAAAAATGAAATACATAAAATTTTACAAAAAAAAACACACACAATTCTCTGTAAAAATTAAAAAAAATATTTCAAATTCAAAAAATGGAAATTATTTTTTTTCCAAAATTTCAAAAATTAAAATTTTTGACTTTTCAGAAAATTTTTTTAAAATTCAAAAAAGTTAAATTTTACTGAAAAAACCCCTGTTTTCTGTAACAAAATTTCAAATAAAAAAAAAATAAAAATTTACAAAAAATGGAGGGAAAATATTTTTTTTTCAAGTTCAAAATTACAATTTTTCGATTTAAAAAAAAATTTTCTAAAAAATGAACTAGATCAAATTTTACTGAAAAATACCAATTTTCAGTAATAGATAATTTTAAAAAATACAAAAAAAATTTCAAATTTCCTCCCAAAAATGATAAAGTTCCATTAATTTTCCTAATTCCTGCAGGTCCACCCAACCCTTGGCCACCGCCGTTTCGCCACTCTCACCTACAACAACCACAACACCTCCGTGATCTTCGTCGAAGCGAAACACGACGCCGAACTGGCCCAACGACACGTCGCCCACGCCCTCGGACCGTGTTATTCGCAGCGAAAAGAGCTGGAGATGTCGGCGCCGAATTCAGGATACGCGATGCGTCTAAAGTACGGCCAGGAGCCAGAATACATCGGATCCACGTCAGAATCTCCATACGTCATCTGCATCGATGACGTCAAAATTCCACATAATCCGTCGAAATATGGAATCAGGAAGAACACGGAAACCCGATTGAGGTCAAAGATCCGAAGCACCCGACTGATGACGATCCCTGAGAAGCGATGGGTTGAGAATCGAACGAAGAGAACTGATCTTATCGATAAGGGATTGAGAATCGTGGAATTCTACACTCCAGAGGAGAAGAATAAGTGTTTGGAAAGAGCTGAGAGGTTGAAAGTCATCGATTTGATGTACAATCCGATGATGTTCAATCAGGAGGAGGTCTATGAAACGGCCTTTCTCAAAATCCAATACGACATTCGGGCGATTCATCGAGAAGGTGTCAAAGTGACGGTGGTGTACGAGTCTGATAAGGACTTTACCGAGGCCGCGTTCACTGGAAGTGGACTTCGGGTCTTTTATTTTAATGAGAATAATAAGACGGATGATAATGTCAATTTGAGATTGTCGCCGAATGTCAAGTCGGTTAGTGGAAATGGATTTTTTGAATTTTAAAATTTTTTAAAAATTGGGTTCAAGTTTGGAAAAATTGTTGGGATTTTTAAAAAATTTTGAAAAATTGAGAAAAATTGGAATTTTTCCAAAAAGTTTAGATTTTTTATTTGAAACATTTTTAAACCAAAATTTAATTTTTTTTTAAATCTGGATTTGAAAAATGATGTAAAAAATGGGAATTTTTTGGAAATTGAATTTTTTCGAGTAAAAATTTTTTGATTTTCGAATTTTTGAATTCTTTATAATTTTAAAAAAATTTCCCGTTGTTTTTGAGATTTTTAAAAGTTTTTTAGAAGATTTTTTGAGATTTTCAAAAAATTGAAAATTTTTTAATTTTAATTTTTTTTCCGAAATTTTTTTTTTTCAATTCTATTTCTCATCCTAATTTATTTGATTTTTAAAATACCAAATTATGAGAAATTTTCTGCTTATCAATTTATCAGTTGACTTTTCCATATCTTCATTCCTTACCAAGTTATCAGTGAAATACCAAGTTGATTGGATTTTCAGTGATAACTTGATAAGGAGTGGAGATATCTGAAAGTAGTCGACTGATAAATTGATTAGCAGGGAATTTGCAATCTATTGCAATTTTCAAAATGGAATTTGGGTGAAAATTGGATTTTTTAGAAGTTTTAAAAAAATTTAAAAATTTCAAATTTCACTTTTTTCTCTTTATAATTTTTCGAATTGTTTCAGATGGTCTGCCAGGAGTTCCCCTGCCACCTGAGGACTTTCGATGATCACAAATGGTACATCGAACTGATTGCCGCGAAGAACAGATTGGAACTCGAAGCCATTGAGCCACACGTGGAAGAGGTGGATTATGCGAGAAAGTCGGTCAGGGAAGCGTGGAAACAGGATATCAGGGTGAGTGGGAATTTGAGGGAAAAAAACGGGGAAAAAATGGAGAAAATGAAGGAAATTTGGAAAAAATGCGGTTATTTCGCGGATTTTCAGAGATTTTTGGCGAAATTTGAATAATTTGTTGAATTTTCAGAATAAAAAAGGAGATTTTTGATTTAAATTGATAAAACCTGATAGAAGATAACGGGATAAAAAGAAAAATGATAAGAGATAACGATGACTAATTTTTGGCCACTTTTTCTGGGAAAACATGGCATTCTTTTGTTTTTTGCAATGGGGCGCACTTGCATTACGCATTGTTTTTTTTGTGAATTTGATAAAATATTTTTTTTTTCAATTTTTCAATCAGAAAATTGGAAAATTAAGAGGTTTTTGATAAAAATGATAAAAGATAACACGATGACTAATGTTTGGGCTTTTTTTCTGGGAACATTTGCATTTTTTTGTGTTAGCAATAGGGCGCACTTGCAAGACGCATTGTTTTTTTGAGAATTTGAAATTAATTTTACATTAAAAAAAAGGTTTTGGTATAAATTTTTAAATTGCAAAAAAAACGAATTTCCAAATTTTCGAAAAACAAAATTAGAAAAAAAATCAATTTTCAAACATTTTTTAAAATTGAAATTAAAATTTTCAAATTTTTTTCAAAATTCGATCAATTTTTGTAAACAAAAATTAGGTCATTTTTACCAAAAATCCAAAAATCCGTTTTTCCCAAATTTTTATGAAATTTTTTTTCAAAAAATTTGAATTTGTATTCATAGCTGTCCCAAGTTGCGGGCGACAGTGATAGGGCATGGCCCTTACCAAAAAAAAAGTTTGCAGTGTTTGGTGCCTAGCCCTTCTATTTTTTCACTGGGGTTCCTGGCGTGGTTTTAGAAACGTGTGCAAATTTGGAAGGGCGTAGCATCAAACACTTTTCAGAAAAAATTTTTCAAATTTCAAATCGGCCCACTCCGGGACAGCTATGTTTGTATTTGAAAATTCAGGTCATGTTCAATTTTCCGGAAATTTAGTTTTAGATTTTCTTGAAAAAATTCCAAATGTTTTTTAAAAATCTGATTGATTATTATAAATAGAAATTAGGTCAATTTTCAAAAAAAATCAGTTTTTCTCCTATTTTTATCAAATTTCAATCCAAAAAAAATCGGGTCATCTTTCATATGTTCGATTTTGTAAAATCCTCTATTTTTCAATTCCATTTATTTTTCCAGGGCATCATTGACTACGAGATCTACAAGATTGCCCACCACAACAACGTGTTCCGTCCGATGGATATGCCGTGGGACGTTACCCGAAACGGTGGCCGTGGAGCCCGTCACTACGCCGACATTGTCATGACCCGACCGGATGTTCCGTGGCATTCGACCCGTGTGAACACTGGACCGAAAAGAGCCGACGAGCAGTATATTGTGCACTTCAAATCGGCTGAGGACGGAATCGCAGTCATAAGGGATATCGTCAAGTTGAGCTACACGGAGCCAGTGTTCCGATGTGATAAGAGTGATGGTGTTGGAGTGAGTTTTTGCAGCTTGTTTTGAAATTGGAGGGAAATCGGCAATTGGAAAAATTGACAAAAAATTGAAATTGATCTTTTTCAAAAAAAAAATTTTTTTTCAGTAATTTGAAAAATGTCAATTTTTTCAAAATTGAAAAATGATATTATTTGAAATTCCCAAAAAATGTGATTTTTCAAGTTTTCGATTTTTGAAAGTTTCTGAAAATCAAAAAAAAATTCTAATTTTCAAAATTTCTGAATTCTAATTTTTTTTTAATTCTGAAAAAACTTTTAAAATCAGAAATTTTTGAATTTTTGAATTCCTGATTCTGGAAAAATTATCATTTTTTTTAGAAATCAGAAATATTTTTACAAAATTTCAGATTTTTTGAAAATTGAAAATTGGTTTTCAAAAATATTTTTACAATTTTCAAGATTTCCAAAAAAAATGTGGTTTAAAAAAAAAATTAATTTCTAA